>CM067061.1:16969070-17294070 GCA_033980235.1 Diadema setosum
TCAACAGAATGTACAAAGAAATATGAGAAATTTGGCATGCGTGTCGTTGAAAATATGCATAACCCACCAGAGATAACAACATATTCATGGTCATGTCTATGTGATTAGTTCCCAAAAAAGGGCATACAGTCGTATTTATATAATCTGCGGAAAAAAAAAAGTGGAGGTACCCACTAAAAAGACTATGTTAAAGATTTCGAAATTGAGTTTTTTAATGTGAAAACGTTGCACACTCATGTACTGTATGAACACTTTTCATTGTATTCATTTTTTTTTTTTTTTTTTTGGGGGGGGCAATTAGGCCTACCATATATAGTGGCGTACCACTGTTGCGCGAAACAAAAGAAGAAATAGTTGGTTATCGCTTGTAAATAGATGGCATTTTCCTCACGAATTAGTAGACGTCCACTGTAATGTTAAAAGTATGTATTAAAAAGACTTTCAGAATAGTTTTATGTACAATGAAATGAGATCAAATCCAGAAAGCCTTTATACGAACATGTGCGATTCATGCCCATTGCACAATTTAAACGAAAATGCGTTGAAATGACCAAAACTTGATAATGAAAGTCACTAAACGATGACGCCGGCCAGAGGTTTTGCGCCATTAAAGACCCTCTTTTACAATCTATTAACTCGACGCCACGCATCGTTTGACTTCGTGATTTCAGCAGTGTCAATGAATACGATAACAAAGATGAGATTACTAATATCGTTATTGGCAACTTCTGAACATCTGAACAATATTGACAGCGTTGCAGGAGATATTGCGTGCATGGGCATGAAAAAAGCCGACTTGCCAATACTGATGAAGTACAGCTCGAGATGTTATCCACGGCGTTATCGTCATTCTCAGATACGTCCGTCTAGTATTATTATAGTCGGCAACATGCCTCAATCGCATCCAGTACATTATGGCTACACACTAATCTCGCTCATCATAGATCGCTTGGTTGAGGAATTGACTGATAGGTTCAGACGTCAAGTATGACACCAGGGAGTGTTTAATCTATCATATCCAGCATCATGTCACAACTTCCTGAAAACTAACTTCGTTGGTCACGCAACTTCGACCGCCACGCTACTCCAATGCGTTTCCCTTGTTATACAGCGCGATTACCCTTGTTTTACTTTTCTATAGTTCCTCGCGCTGCCTATGAAGTGAGCAGTCGGCATAACTAAGCAAAAACAATGCATGAACAAATTCATGTGATCAAGCAATATACATGATGGGAATACTAGCTGCCATTTTTGTGCATAATGACTCTATATCCTCTAACGAAATTTGACCAAAGAATACAAAACAGGGTGTGTGGGTGTATGTGCGTGTATTATTGTGTTAGGTCTTTATACATGTGTATACATGTACTACTCAGTATTGTCCTGTCTCACAGTGACAACAAAAAATGCTTATTATTTTGCAAAGACCTTGGAGTAAGGAAGATTGGGGAGAATATAATGAAGGTCTTTGTTATTGTATTTCATTGCAATATTTGCACGGCATGCTTGCGCACCATGCAGCGAGATTCTTTTTCTTTTGTTTACTATAGTTTGTTTCCTTTTCAGAGTAGACAAAGAGCTTTTTTAACAACATGTACGGCAAAGTGAGTTATCAAACCTCGCTTGATCGATAGAGCATCAAAATCGTTGTGCAATGAACGTTTTCACGAAGGTATTGTGTGCTGCCACTCATTATACCCTCAAGTTTTTGATTCTGTAAATTCGGTCAAACTTATTCAGCACTATAGCTGGTACATTCAAATGTATGTTCTTGGGGGAAATGCATCCAGCCGGCGAGGATAAAGATAGATACATGAAATATCTGATGAACAATATCTGATGTGATGAATAAAGATAGATACATGAAATATCTGATGAACAATATCTGATGAAAAATCAGATGATACTGGTTAAAGGGATCGTACAATTTTGGTTGAGACCTAATTTCAGGTTTCTAACATTTTTGGTGAGATAATGAGAAACTGTTATGACATATTATGAAAGAGCATGTAATTCTATTAGGAATCCAATGTTTATTTGATGAAAACTGGTTTTGAAATGGCTGAGATATCCAAAAAAGAGCGATTCTAGTAAAGTGTGGGACCCACACTTTATTACGATCGCTTTGTTTTACTTTGTTTTTGGATGTTTCAGTCATTCCAAACCTGATTTTCATCACATAAACTTTGAATTCCTCTTAGAATGGTATGCTCTGTAGTTTATCATAAGTGTTTTCTTGGTATCTCGCAAAAAGTTAAAAGCTCAATTCTCATCTCCACCAATACTGTACCATCCCTTTAACTTGATTGAGCATATAAATCAGAGAGAAGTTTATGTCTTGAATTTGAGGAGGAAAAACAGGAATATTTCAGTTTCAGTTTCAGTAAGTTTTATTTCTCCACTTGTACATAGCAGAAGATAACAATATCGAATATATTCAAAAGTCATGAAAATATAAACAAAATGTCGCATTACAAAATATACAATCATGTGAAATAATACATAAATATCATTACAGATCTTTAAGTGTACAGGTGGAGGAGACCGTTATCAATAAGCAAAGCGCTTGACTTAGACAACGGCCTCTGAACGTAATATGCCTTGTGACAATTTTTTTTTATTTATCTGAAGGAAGGAACAGAACAATTATACACACGTAGAAAGATAAAGATAAAAAGATATTAACTACAAGAAATTAGATAGATCAGAAAATCGTCTCGGCAACACCCACTCAGTATCACGCTGTTAACTTGTGCGTGTCCGAGAGTCATGTGTCAGCGCCTGTGGTCGTTCTATACAATTCTTTTCCAGAGCTTTCAACCATGGTATTAGTACTCCAACAGTCAAATAACAAATGACTTTCGTAAGAAAATAGGTTGACCTCAAATGAAACGTCAGCTCGAGAAAAATAAAAATACCGGCTCCTGCTCATCCTCGAATAATGAATGAAGAACAAAACATTTTCTATACCTTCCATGTATCCAAATATTCGTGATAGCATCAATCTTCGTGACCAATGTATTTTACACAGCTCGCTCAGTGAAATACCCCCTTTACTGACCTCCAAATTATGCGCGCGCGCGCAAACACAAACGCAACACACACACACTTTTTGTTGATTTCATCCAATTTGCATACAACAATCATGCAAAAGTATATAATGAACAAATGATCAATCAGATATTTTATGTCTATTGTTACTCAAAAATAACTCAGTCGCTTATTGAAGTGATGAATATGCAACGAATGAAAACAATACACCAAATGAAATGTATTATAAAAACAACGAAAGTAAGAATCTCCCCTCCCCAACATCTCCCTTTACACCCACTCCCCCCCCCCCGATCTCTCTCTCTGAGGAACTTTCGATCCTATAGGCTGTTTCCCCCTCCCCGTTCTGAAATCCCATGGTTCCCTGCTCATGTCAGATATCTAAAACATCAATAAAAACAAAGAAATAACCAAATCAAACAATCAGTGGAAATACCCCCAAGAAATTCAATACCAATCCTTTATCTTTTAATCGTCTTCACTCTGTAACAAAATTTTAAAAAGTGATTTCAAATATCTTAATGTATAACACGACTAAACTGTTATACACGCACACACGCGCACACCCGCATACACACTCACACACACACACACACACACGCATTCTCACAAAGTAAAATGGCTTGAATAGTTGTCATAATTTTCCTATATGTTTATGACAAAGATCTCTTCTCATATCCCTCACTATCAAAGGTCAGAGGGTAAAAATTCATGCAGGTACCGCGCCTTACCCGTTCTTTTATCAAGATATCATTTTATCATCTCTCATGTGAACGCCTGATCCAAACCCTGGGAAAAATACGGGGACATGCCATGGGGGAAAGTCAGTCTCATTCTGCAGGGCAGTGCGTGGACTCGCACTCTGAGGGCCCATCACTCAATTGGCATTCACTCATGCCTGAAACCGAGGGCGCAATAACTCTATTTTTCTATATTTCTTTCTGCCCCCTTGGTTTGTATACAAGCTAGGCGCCACGATCACCGAGATACCGTTCTTGAGACGGTTTAATCAAAGGATTCTGCTATTATGCTGCACGTGCTGTATAGGACCAGGGATGGGCGCCTTGCCCCTCCCCACCCCCCCCCCCCCCCCACACACACACACACAAACTAAAAAAAAAAAACCCAAAGAAAATACATTAAAAAAACAAACACACAGAATTCTTTACTTTCCTTGGATACTGGCTAAACCGTTTAGGGTTCAAATACAATGTACGGATGAACACTGACACGCCATACATATTAATTTGTAAAGTTTCAACGCCAAACTGTATTGCAATGGATGTCGACACTTATTAACTGATTTTTTTTTTTTTTTTATTCGACGTGCTTGCTGTTGAAGTTCTCAGGCCATGAATGTGATAGTCTTGATATCATTCATCAGCAGCCAAAGTAGATTCCAATAATGACACCGTATTTGTATCAGACAGTACTCTTCAAAGTTGTAAACACGATTCAGTTTCGTTATAAAGGGCTGCGTCGTATGCCTTCTTTCACTTGCTCTTTTTAATCGCAGAATTCATTGTTGGAAATGTTATTGCACTATAAATATAAATGATTTTGAAGTTATGAGGGTTTTCGTTGTCTGATCTGCAGCTTTTATACCCTGTCACTTATCCTATAGAATTTGTATTGACTCCTCCTTTACCAAAGACTTTAGCCCAAAGCATTTTAGACGGGAGATTCTCTCGCCTAGACCCTCGGCATAATGACGACTGTGACTGCACGAACATGCGAACAACGTAAACGTATACTAGTAGTAGTATTTTTAGTGTATTAGTGTTCACGAGCTCACAACGTGACGTTCCTCGCGGCCGGGGACCGAAAGCGGGCCCTGAAAGCTCCGGGGCTTTGAATACTTCTTGATGCTATTCCAGCCCTATTTTTTAACAATCATGTATGATAAAAACTAAAGTTGAGCAGGAGAAGGCTACATTTCAAAAGCGGGAGAAGATGCAATAATTATATCTTAAGCGGGAGATACATACATGTAGCTAGAGCGGAAGAAATTCAAACTCAAGCGGGTGGCAGGACATTTTGAGAAAATGGCCTCAAAGTGGGAAATCTGATGGAGTCTCTGCTCTTCCTATTCATTTTCTTCTTTTTCCCTGTTCTCTCCTTCCTTTTTTCATTCAATCTTCTCTTTCTTGTTTCTTCTTGTTATACACTCTTCTTCCTTTTGCATTTCGACCTCTTGTACTTTTTTTTTCCCTCCATATTTTTCCTTTCCCCTTCGTCTGTTTGTTCTGCTTCTTGTATTCCGTCTTTTTGTTCGTTTGTTTGTTGGCTTTTTATCAGTGTCCGAGTACGAACTGCGCATTAATCCTAACTTCTAGAATATTCCTTGTTTCATATATATATATATATATATATATATATATATATATATATATATATATATATATATACATACATACATATGAAATGCATGCATGTCATTAATGACGCCTTCCCCGTCAATACCGGGCAGAATAAATAAATGAAGTGGAGTTCTCTAACGATAAGGGAACTGCTGTGGCTTAGCGATTAGGACCAGAGGCTGTCAGTCATGATATTCCCGGTTCGAGTACCCTGGCGGCTTGTGTTTGTGCCCCTGGACAAGGCAGTTCATCCTCGTTGCCTAGTCCTGTACGGGAGGGGACTAAAAGCACCGCTTACTGATGCGATCATACGTTGCTTCCCCATGTAACGGCCACGTGCAATCGGAGTCATGTCATACTTCAGTTGTTCATTTTCATTCGCCAACACTATACCCGCCGGTTTCATACAGTGATTTGCACGCTTGTATACTTTTGCAATGACCCGGTGGCCCGGGGACACTAAAATGATCTTTTGGAGACCCGATTAGGCACTTGCGATTCAAAATGGAGTGTTATGTTTCCGCTTAATTCGGGCCACTACCTTTCTTCTTTCTTTCTTTTTTTTTTTTTTGGGGGGGGGGGGCACAAAAATTTCAGATTTAAAGATTTTAGTGGCCCGAACGGTCCACCAGAGGAACAAAAAAAATAGTGTTGAGCCGTGTTATATATTTATATGCATAATGAAAATTCCGTTCCCTTTTTGCGTTCTTCTCGCGTGTAGTTTAAATAGCTTTTCGAAACTCTGTGCCTATACATGCATGTATTTTCAAATCTTTTCCCCAGAAGGAATTGTGACTAATTTCTGTAGGTTTGAAAAGAAAAGAAAAGAAAAAATATGCGTGTGAAACGTCTTCTCGACACTATCACACCTTATTGCTAAATAATGAAAAGCCGTTCAACTTCGGTAGTCAGTAGTTAAAGGTCGATTTGTGCTTTCGAGAAGTGGAGGGTGTGACCATGTGTGGACTACTGGCGATTGTTCGCAGCTTGTGTCCTTTTTATTCACTCATATTTACGTCTCGTTGCTCTTGACGGAACAAAACACTTGCCTTGAAGCCTAACTAATTTTTCATAGAAAAGAAATAAAATGAGAATAATAAAAAAGAAGAACAGAAAAAAGAGAATCGATGAAGGGTAAAATGGATCATGAGTTAGCAGCAAGGTCGACGTATACTACGTATGAATAATCGTCATAGAGTGCAGAGATGGTACTTCTTGGGCTATGTAGTCACTTCGATTGAGGCCAGGCTGAACCAGGAGACAACATTGCTCCTGCGACAATAATTATTGCTCAGGGCCCTGTTTCATAAAGCTATTCGTAAAGTTACGAACAACTTACGAGCGACTGGTGATCAGTTCTGATGTGCTATACTTATCAGAATTTCCATGAATCAGCACAAGAACTGATCACCAGTTGCTCGTAAGTCGTTCGTAACTTAACGATCAGCTTTATGAAACACCCCCTAGTCTGATTTCCTCCAAGGAATTAGGGTTAGGGTTATAGGGTTGTGATAGGGTGTTAAGGCCTTGTCACACCTTTCTGGGCAAGTCTTGCGTGTGACTTGCGGGGAACAATTTTTGCTACACGGGTGCGCACGCAAAGTTTTGAGCACGCTCAAAACTTGCTGCGGGTAAATCGGACTTGCGTGCGCATCTACGGGCGGCTACGTGATAGGTGTTATCACTGTGCAGGCCATCTGTGGGGAACTCCGGGTAGCAAAAATTGTTCCCCGCAAGTCACAAGCAAGGCTTGCCCGGAAAGGTGTGACGGGTCCTTGAACATGCTCAAACTTTTTCCAGGTCATGAGTCGATAGGATTGCCCGCAGACGTCCACGCAGAACACTAGTAGAAGGGTCGTAGCGGTAGCACCTCGCAGGCAACTCCCACGCAACTAGCCCATAACTATATAACGCGAGTAGAACGTAAGTAGCACACGTCCAGCAGGTAAGACGCACGCGAAACTCGCCCAAATCCTTATCCGCCCGCAGAATGCGTGCTGGAAAATCCATACACGTAACAAGCCCGCGTAGCTTGCCCGGAAAGGTGTGACAGGGCCTTAACGTTTGATGAAGTTCACGGTGCTGTTACTGTACATGTCAATACCAGTGTTGCCACATTTCGTTGTGCCGCACCCAGGAGTGGGTGTGGCGTACACAGATTGTTTACTCTAACATCACGTCATAAACAAATGATTTGCATGAAAATCTTGATTTTTACACCCCCCCCAAAAAAAAAAACCCACATTCTCCCTTAAAATGTCACACGTATACTTGGACATGCGCACATACATACACACGCACACACAAACACATACACACAAATCACGAGTATCTGTTATTAAGGGATAACTTGACTACATTTCTTCGATCAAGCTATTAAAAAAAAAAAACTTATATTCGTGTATCGTGCTTTAAAGGCATTTTTTACCATTTGCATATGACACAAACACCCAACTTCAGTGCTTCAAAATAGTTCTAAAATGTGCGTTAGAGATAGAAACAACAAGTGTGAAAATTTGAATCAGTATAATTAGTGTTAAGTATTGTTAAACATACAAAATGTGAACAATAGTTATAATTAAAAAACGTTTCTAGACTAAACCGTCTACAGTTATGGCTTAGTGGGAAAAACAGTGATATCTCCTTATATTTTAGGCTTTATTACGAAACTTGTATAATGGTAGGATGTTTTGTGATACAACTGACCTACACATATGCATCAAATGTGATATCTCGAACATTTTTTTTTAAACCACTGCTCCCAATGGTAAACAGTATACCTTTAAGCTGGGGAATATGACTGTGATCTTGAACGGAGTTTCATCGCCGAAAGACTGCTAGAGTCCCTTTATTATGCTACATGTATTTAGGTCTGTAATGATGAGTATTTCTCATTCAAGATATTGATAAATGTATCTAAAATAGAGATCTATTCTACCATTCCCGAAGAAAGGCAACTGCGAGGAATTTTACACGGGATTTGTTCGTCGTTACACTGATTGTAACAATTTTGACAATGCATGTTGAGTCTGAGGAACGAAACCCAGTATCTATCCAAACATACAAACACCGCCCACACATGCTGAATGCCTGACTGCATGCATTCATACAAATCATATAGAAAACACAGAACGTCTCTCTACGTAGGAATAAATCTCACCATTCCCAAGAATGATCGACAATGCCATTGGCACTGAATGCCTGGGATTTCATTTACTTCATTTTCTTCTCCCACACCAGAAAACACGATGGGGAAAAATCACAAATGATCTTGTGTATAGGCCTACATACGAGTCGACCGTATCATGAACATAAGAGGTAAAGCACACATACATAGTTACATAGTTACAAATCAACATTGTTACATGTTCCATTATCCATGCTCTGACGAAGAAAAAGAGATGGCAAGCACTAAAAGGCAGAGCTAATACATTGTGATCAACTTATACAACCGACTAAAAAAAAACACACACACAAACAAACAAACAAACAAACAAACTTGCTAAAGAAAAATATATATAAAGTAATTCTGAACAAGACAGATATTACAGCACAACACATGCAGGACTGAACGAAGTGGTAAGCACAAAAAAAAAAAAAAAAAAAAAACCAAATACAAAAATCACAAGAACATTAACATGACTGTATAATGCCTATACGAGCTGATATCGAGGAAACGGAACAGCGGTGATCAAGAACGTTGCTTGAATAGGTGTAAAACTGTGCTGATAAAAATGAAAAATGTATTCAAGTCTTGCATAGTATACATGTCTCAGTCTTTGTCTAATCTGAAAGTGGAGAAACCTGAGTTGAGTAGTAGCGAATAGGTCAATATTTCTGCAACAGTGCAGTATCAAAATCATGATTACTCATTTGATCCCGCATATCAAGAGGTAATAACGTTTTCATGAAAAAGAAAAGATAAACGCTTCAAAGCTTCACAGTGTTATCAAATTTAGCTGGTCATCTGAAGATCAAGATAAGATTGTGCTGTGACTTCTGATAAAGTACCTGATTGAATATTACGACGAAACGATTTTGATTATTGATTTGAAAAATGTGATTATCACTGTATCATTACCGCGTTTTGCTCTTTTCTCTTTCGAAGTATAAAATGAGAAATTGCATAAATATTTGACACAGGATTTCTTCGTACAAAGGCACTAAAACTATTAAGTATAATGAGCATATGTGGTTGCCATTACCACTTCCACTAGAATTTAATTCTTCTCCATTCTGACATTTCCTCATTCTAGAGGAAGCACTGCTAATTATTTTCATTTACTAGTATGCAAATTATTTTCATCATTCAATTTGATCTATTACTGCTTCTATAGGCTGCAATAATATACTATGTGCTACTTCTCTCTCAACGGCTATACGCTGTGTCAAAGCTTCTCGGTGTCCTTGCATCAAGTCTGTAAAGCTTGTTTTGTGTGAAATTGTTCTAGAATAGTCGAGGCTATAGAGATTCATCCCCCCCCCCGCCCCGCCTTCCACCATGTCCACACACGCGCACACACACATGAAGACATGAAGTTATTTACTGGAAGGACCTAACATACAACAAAAGTTAAGTTACATTTATTTGTTACATTCGTTGTGTGGTTATTGATGGTAAGCAGAAGGACAATCGATACAGCAGATCGAGTTTCCTCGGTAGCGCGTCTCGTTATAGCTATTGCGACGAATAAGTTTGGGGGCGAGTCCTATAAATGAATAGACCTATAAAGAAGAAACGATCATGCTTTTTCCTCTTTAGAACCCAGTACAAACTTCGATCATGCTGCTGACATGGACTGATCGATAAAGAGGGAGATTTTCACAAACATGGGTATGCTATTCCAAGAAGGTTGTTTAAGAACATACTATTCTTAATACGGACTGGGGGTGTGGTCTAAGTTTTTCTATTATCATGTAAATGTGGGAAAGACTTCCTCAGAGACGTGAAAAAAACAGATTATCATGTGCCTTTCACACGTGCACCGGAGCGTTCCCTGGGTCTCGGGTATAACTGAAGGAACATGTCGCAGGTTGACTTGTCCACTTTTGATCACCCCACCAGGTAGAGCTCCGAGTCGAACCCACCTGCTTCCCAGACGTTTTCAACGTACATCGTCGCGTCGAGGAGGAAAAGGTCTCTCGTACAGGAAATGGCTAGCCGTCCCGCGGCGTCGGCCGTTTCACTTCTTAATCGATCGAGAGCTTGCGTTCACAGGACGACCTGGTCGGGTGTGGATGGACGGGGCAACAATGGGATCCATCGACGCTGGTCGGGCTCGGCGAAGTGGACGACGAGCACGCAGGGAAGGAGACTGTCCGGAGCGACTCTCCCGGGGGAGGATCCCGTAAGGACTGTGTCCACCAAGGTAATTATGTCATGGGCAATATTTTCAGCTCAGGTTGTTTAGTGTTTGAAGACAAGGGAACTATCCGGTTCTCGAAATTTTGTCGCAGATAGTGAAATGAATCACTGCAAAACGTACCAGGTCAGGAAATTAGATTTGAATGACTGTTTGTTAAGTCTTATGGTTGATGAAGATTAATTTCCCCTCAGTACCACTCGACCTGAAGAATTTAAATGTGTCCGATTAGTTCAGCAGGGTTTCGTTAAGCCATGGAATGTAGAAACAATGCAATTTTAGCGAAAATAAAATTATTAGTCTCGTTATGGCTTCAAATTATGATCCCATGAGAAGGTCTTAAATGAAAACCTTCCCTTTCAAAAACATAAAACAAAACAAAACAACAAAAACAATTCTTTTTTTTTTTTGTAATCCATTCCAGGCATGAATTCGCAGTTTATCTCTAGTATATTCCCATCTTTATTATCGTTCTACAACACCTAAGATTTGTGTGGAGTTTATTTCGGACAGGCATCAGACCTTTATAGTGATGCAGCTATATATGCAAAATAAAAACGACAATAGACAAAGTTCGAAGTGAGTTGATGTAGAGATAGAGTTAAGGGTAGCGGTAGTAGCAGACCCCCTCCCCCCCCCCCCCCAAAAAAAAAAGGAGAGATATTCAAAACAAATAAGATATGCAAGGAACAAGTGGTAATATCGGAGAGTTTGGAAGATTTTGTCATGCATGTAAGTAGAGAGCGAGAGAGAGTTAGATAGATAGAGAGAGAGAGAGAGAGAGAGAAGGGGAGAAATCTTACAGTTGTATGGGTAAGGATGGTACAGCGCCGCAACAGTTTTGAATTCAAGTTTCACCTATTTTCTTCCTGAAAAATCTTAACGTAGATTGATAACCATCACAACATATTATTGAGAGCTGGTTCATCACAATGATAGCGTAACATAACTTCATTTCACGTCTGGTAAACGTGCTGTAAAATCTGAAGAGTTATAACGTTGCCTATAATGGTAACCTAATAGTTAATTTACAACGCATACAGGAATTTTAGAATATAGACGGCAATAACTTGATAATGATTGTAACCATAACGCAGTAATTGTCACACAAGATGTCATCGTGTATCACGAAACTAACAAACTAATAAAAAAAAAAGCTAGGCTTAGTGATGACTCCAAATAAGTAAAATGGGTCAATCTGGTCAATCTTCAGTTTTTATATTTTCTGAAAAAAACATTCCTTTTCTACTTTATTCTAAAGTTTAGGATAAAAATGAGCAATTTTATGTGTGTGTGTGTTTTTTTTCTTTTTGTAGTTTTTGAGAACGCTTAAAAAAGAACAATGTGATTTCAGTTATGTCTTTATTGGGAGGGTCACTTTTATTCCTTAAAAAGCCTCTACAAATTTCTCACTTTCGACTGTGGCAACTTATAAAGAGATGATGCTTCTGCACTTAGAATTAGTATCTGTCATGAATAAAATGTGACTAATGAGTGCGGAAAATTTCATATTGATTTGATCATCTCTTCGTTTTTGGTTGGTGCAGAGATTTATATTCCCCCCCCCCCCCCCCCCCCACATAGAAAGATATGTTTAAGCACTTGAGTGGACTCTATAACTTCAAAGCATTTTTCATAGTAAACATTTTTTTTTTTTTAGAATGTGTAATTTCTGTCCGTCATTTAGATATTTTGTAGAAAGGTCCGATTTTTTTCAGTATCGAGTTTTACAGCGTTTTAATGCTTAGAGTCTGCTCTTTCAGAATATGTCCTTACCTGAAAATCCATATCTGGAGACTTTTTGGTGGTTTTGTGATGCAGGGTCACTAATAATGTTAGTAGAGGAAACGTTATGTATACATAATTTTATATGTGTATCTATATATTTTCGCTGGCTCTCTTGGTCCATCTAAAGTCATAATATGACCTATACAAAACACCAAACGTACACTTCGTTCATATCTTCAAGAAACCATGTCTTTTGATATAGTTTCTCAGCAATGAGGGAGAAGTCGAGTCTCCCATTCAACCATTACAGCGGAAAACTCGTGCAACGTTTACTCGCGAAGTTGTCACGTTGTGTCAATATGAATGAGTGACCAAGACAATAAAAAAACCTGTTTACGACAGTAACTGAACTCAAATATGGTCATCCGTGCATCCGTATTATATACTCGAATTGCCCTACAGCAAGCGATGCTGCATTTTTATCATGCCTGTAGACGCAAAAAAAAAAAAAGAAGAAAAATGTTTCCATATCTCTTGACAAATCAAGCTTTTTGTGGCGGAACTTGACAAAACAATCCCGACAATGGAAAGCTAATAATGAAGAACTACAATTGCAAGGTATCTGAAAACGCACTATTCCACCAAATTAGCAGACACTCAAGTTGAACCGTTTGATTTTCTTCTGTCGAATTTCTCCTTTCGAGTCGAAAAGAGATATAAAACAGATAATGCCTCTTGCTGATGTCGTGAGAGAGAAAGGGAGGGGGAAAAAGCTATAAACAAACACAAAATTTGTAAATCTATCAGAGTTATCATAATGTGACATTATTGTTGTGCTAACATGTTTGTAAAAACTCTGGTAATATTATTCTATCTTTCTCGATGCTAAGATGAGTGACAAAGTAGTTCATGTATAACACAGTATGTTACTGACTAAGAAGTGTGCATGAATTTAGAGTCACTGTGTATTGTCAAAATCGTGTCCCTGGCACTCAAAGAGTTAAGCATGCTTAAAAGGAAGAAAATGTTCAAAGTTCGTAGCTTTGCAAAAACATGCAAGAAAAAAAAAATTTGTGTGTAAGAGGCCCTCTGCCTCTGCGCGGGTATAATGTGAATTAGCAATGCGCTCAAGCGTAGTGAGCGTAGTGAGTTACAGTAGGGAGACGGAAAGCAGAAAAAAAAAAAGAAAAAAAAAAAGGTTTCTTTTATTTTTTGCCCTTTTTTTATTTCGTTCACTCTTGTATATCAAAGTGAAATAAAAATGCACTATGATGTCTATTCCGCGATCACACTCTTTTGGACCTCTTTGTTACCTTGTATAAGGGTGCTTTTTGTCACAGCATGATTTTTGTCGTGGTCGTTGAGCATTATTGTGTATGATCTGCTCGCTCATTGGGACATTTCAACTTTTGAAAACTATATATGTTTTTACAAATTAATTTTAGCGAGACAAGTCTCTTTTCAATCAGTTCTGGTCGGTTTGACTTTCGTATCCAGCTGAATGAATTTCCATGTGACATGGGTGGAAAATTTCGGGTCAGGAAATACCGTTACGACCAAATTCGGAAATCATCCGTATGGGAAGTCAGGTGCCCAAGCCGAATAAGCTGTGAGCTACGAAAGACATGGCGTGATTTTTTAGCAGATGAGTTGAGTTGAGTTGAGTTTATTTCATTTATACACGGAAATTAAAGCCTGCTTTCAGCTGGACAGCTGTTTTTCAGCAAGGCCGTGTTTTACATCGAATAACAAAGCATACATACCCACGGCGAAAATGCAAACGAGATATAATCTCGCTTGACCCTTTTCAAGTCCCGTCCAGTCCCTACCATGCAGTGGACATACAAACAGGTGTGTCTATTGTCAGTAGGATTTTATATACTAGTAGCCGAGTGGTCCTGAGGGTTTACTCCCTGAAAGATTTACTCCCTAAAGGAGAGGGGGAGAGAGAGGACATGCAGTGGACAGGGTTTGTGGGACGACTCGATATCATGCTGCGTTTACACCATGTTCCCGGCGGCCACGGCAGCCCCGTTTGCCCGAAACGCAATGCGCCGTGGGTAGATGAGACATTCCCCTGTTTTTCCCCCTCTTCGTATTCTAGTCTTGTTCGTTCCAGTCCTCGCCCCGGTGAACATAAAGCTATCAGACGCTGTTCTCACGACGACTGGTCAGGCTAGACTATCAATATTTTCCGTTGCGTTCCGCCATACGGACCGCCTCCAAGTTTTGTTTCGGCCTATTACGTGCTGTCGTGTCTTGTTGCGTTCACCCCGTTTTATTACGGCATGCAAGGTTTCTCATCAGCATCGGGACTGCCGTGGCAAATATTCTGACAGTCTAAAAATCTGACACAGCATCCACGGTAAGCACGGCCTGTCACGTTTGCCTATCCCGTCTCACCGCGTGGTTTCATGTCCATCCTGTTTCGTCCACGGTGGCCTGAAACGTGACTGCCTTACCGCCGGAAACATGGTCTAAACAGCATTAACAAAGAGGCGGGCAGAGCTGTTGTGATTAAGGTGCTCACTGGACTTATATTCAGTTTTTTCAATCATTCTCTTACCACCTTATCACAAAAAAATCCAAGTTAACATAGTATCGTTCACCGTGGCCATCCCCCTTCCTCACCATATGCCCTAAACCATTGTAAAACAACAAATGACGTTGTGACGTAGATACATGTAGGCGTATACTTTTTGTATTAAAATTGTGTTTTGTCGCTTGTTTGTTGGGTTTTTTTTTTTTTTTTTGCGTAGGTTCCAGTTCCATTATTCCAAGAGCAAATTGGGTTTCAACTGAAAGAAAAAAAAAAGAGAAGTGACTGGTTAATGAGCGTTTTGTGTTTGATCGACTTTTTTTTTCTTTCCGATAACGTGGGAAAAGTGGTATCGAGGTGAAACCAACAATACCCTGAAATTTATCCCCGTTTCATAACTGTGATTCTAAGATGTCAAAATCAAAAGCAGTCTGAACATTTTGTTTGGATAACTCATAAAACTCATTATCATTGTGTCTATCACGTTTACATTTAAAATCGTCTGTAGATGACGAATTTTGCACGGTTTTTTTTAACTATCAGTATTGTTACATCTCTTACCGAAAACACTTAGATCTGTCTGAATTCGCACATCGTTGCCTTACCCATATAGCACGGAAGGTGTGCATTTAACAAGATATTTGTAATGGCAGATAGAGAGAGAGAGAGAGAGAGAGAGGGAGGTGGGAGAGAAAATAAGAGAGATTACAAAAAACAAAAACAAAAAAACCGAGGAGACTGATATTCAGAAGACGTGTGGAATGATGATTGTGAATAAAGAGGTTTGTTTTCCTTTGCTTGTTTTTTTTCTCAGCTCGTTGCTTGATTTATTCCAGGTCATTCAATCATGAAATGTAAAGAAATAATAAAAGCCACTGAATCACTGAAGGATCCACGTGTCACGGATTCGTTTGTATTGTTCGGATGACTTGTTTTATATAATCAAGCCGTGATCACGTCTGTACGGTGTATTGAGTGTAACAAAGCAATGAATAGCTTACAATAACTACACTGAATTAAGCTGGCAAATACCGTGACGAACATTGATTTCTTGCTTTTCTTTTTTTTTCTAAACGATGATGCATCTGAAAAAAAAAGAAATAAGCATGATCTTTTGGAAAGGTTGTATAAGTGCAATTATCTAATAGTGACGTAAATGTAAAAGATGTTTTTGTTTGTTTGTTTTTTGTTTTTTCTCCAGTGGAGACAATTTTTGTTGACTTGCCTTGGAATTCGAACGCTGTTCCCAATAATCTTTCTGTAATGCTTAAGCACGAAGAATACCACTTGAGAAGTCAATGAAAAGAGTTTTGATTCACTTACTATTCTGTTGTCATCACATTAAACGTTACTTATATTTCCTTAAACATCTGTCATCGTGCACGTAACTAATTATCATTATGACATTCATGTTTGTGCGTGTTTTTTTTTTACATGCTCTCCTCAATAGATGCTGCCAAAAACCCATGGGCCTGTCAATGACGTCAACGTAGAAAACCTGAACCAACTGCTCATGTCTAACAAGTTCGATTACGTGCGCTTCGAATATTCAGATATGCATGGCCTGGGCAAGTGTAAGCTCGTCCCAATCCATCATTTCAAGGGAAAAATAGACAAAGGAGTCAAATTCTCTCTCAGTCACATGATCAGGGATCCAACGGGCTTCAAAGTACCCGGGACCGGGCTCTGGTACGAAAGGGGCATGGGCGACGCAGTTACGTTCCCAGATCTGACGTCATTCCGCGTACTGCCGTGGCGTGACAACGCGACCCGTGTGATTGTCGACGTCACTGTGGACGGCGCGCCGCTTGAGGCCCATCCGCGCAACATCGCCCTCCGACAAATCCAGCAGCTAGAGTCTATGGGGATATCGTTGCTGGGGGCCCACGAATTCGAATTTGTCGTGGAGGAAGCAGCCTCGAACGATCCCATTTTCTTTGGATCTAACTGCGGCCACCTGCTGAACCTGTCTCGCGCAGAATCACTCGTGCAGCAATTTCTGCAGTACTTGCCGCAGATGGGCCTGAACGTGGAGACGGTCGAAAGCGAGGCAGGACCCGGTCAGCTCGAGTTGACCTATCAACCGACAAACGGCTTGAACATAGGAGACAATGGCTACACGTTTAAGACTTCCATCAAGGAAATCTGCCAGAAGAATGGCTTCAATGCGTCTTTCCGTTCTAAGCATGCCGAGACCGTGACGTCGTCGTCTCATTTCTGTCACTCGCTCTGGGATGCGAGAAACTCGACGCCGCTGATGAGTGATCCGGAAGGCCTATATGGGATGTCAGCTCTGGCGCGGCATTGGCTGGCCGGGCTCCTCCACCACGCTCCTGCAATGACTCTCCTCATGTGCCCGACCATAAACTGCGTCGACCGACTCGGGACTTCGCCGTCCACACCAACCACGGCATCGTGGGGCATCGACAATCGCTCCTGCGCCTTCCGCCTCCATCTACCTTCCGATCCCAGTAACGGCGGTGGCATGTTCCTGGAGAATCGCATCGGCGGAGCAGGCGGAAACCCTTACCTGACTATGGCTGCCACCTTAGCCGCAGGCATCGACGGGATAGTGAGGCAACTCCCTCTACCCACGCCGACGGAAGGCGTGGTCCCTGCCGACTTCATGTCCACCCTCCCGACAAACATGTCGGATTGTTTGGACGCTTTTCTGGCCGACGACGTGATTTGCGACGCGATGGGTTCCGACTTCGTTCATTGTTTCATTACCTTGAAGCGCCACGAGATGAATCTCCACCGGGAAGCAGAAAGAAGTGGGGACTCCACGTGGCTTCACACTTTTTTCGAGCACATCTAACGACAGACTTACCCAGATATAATTTCTATGATTTATTCTACGTGGATAATATAGAATAAAACAAAATTCAAACTGGACACGTGGATTGCAAAGTGCATTTAAAGTGATATGTATAGGGTTGATGATTTAGCATTTTATGTTGATGATTTAATAACATCAGATGCAACTCATTGAGGTGAAGGCGGTGATAGAGGTCACACAGCTAAAGGTTACATTTTGAAAGATAATTTCAATTTCACAACTTTGAGATTTAGTTGTGTAACTCCATAATTTTTTCACTTTTTTATAGATTGTCCATTCGAGAATTAGATCATTAGAGAATTCTAATCCATTGACAATCACATTTGGAGAGCAATTTTCTAATGAAAAAAAAAACACACACAAATCACTATGAGACATATGAAAGAGGTTACAATGTACGAGCCTCTTTTTGAGTGAAAATTATCAGATCTTTTCCTGTTTCACGTCTGCAATAATGAATGATGGTATTTGTGAACGAGTTCCCATCACCACTCTTACATTAATTATTTCAGTTTATTCATTGCCTGGTGTGACCTGCGCATGCTCAGTTGACATCAGGTGATATATCAACTATGGAGTGATATCATCTCCATTGAACGATTCCTAGATTTTTGAATCGATGGTTATCCATCTCAATTTCCACGCGAAATACACAGAAAGTGCGGGAAAAATCATGCGTTACTGAAACTGATTAACATATGCCAGGGCCCTGTTTTAACAAAATATATAATCGATTTTAAATTTCTTGACACACAGGCTGCCATAGACTTATGACAGAAATCAACTTTATAATCAATTTTAACTCTTCACTAAACAGGACCCATTTGTGATGAAGGCTTTACGAGACATTTCTGCCTCTTGGTCTTTCAGTCTAACTACATGCACAATTTTCCTTGTCATGCCAGGGTTGGGATTGGGTTGAGGCCTCATAAACTCTCTGTAAGTGGAACAGCGTGAAAGATATCTTATATTCATCAATGATTATTGTCCATCTTGCCTACCACGATTGCGGGCTTTCAAACTTGCTTCAATGTTCTATTTTGCATACTTATATCAAGGCATTATATAAACAATTATCGTTACGTAATTACTAACTTATTATGTATTATAGCTAATGGTATACAGAGAGATAAGATGTATTTTTTTTTTAATCCGGGAAATTTTATGTATTGCTTTTGTATTCTTGAATAAAAGATTATACATATATCATATCATTATCAATATTAGAATACCAATAAAATTCTAGGCTATACATTTTATATTTTTATAATCCGTCATTTTCTTTTCATTAGATTCCTTTCAAAGAACACTGACATTCTTTATTACAATGAACCTTCCTTTGTATGCAATTTTGACACACAGATGAATAACAGTAACACACGCACACACACACATTCACAATTACATTTGATAATTATGGAATATCAAAGTTTCATAATAATATACGCAAATATATATATATATAGTATAATAGATAGATTAATGAAGATCATTCATGAAATCATGATTCCATACGCAACCACATAGACTAATGTGGCAAAAATGACACAAGCTTTCAAGCCTCCTGTTGGTCTATGCGTTGGAGATGATCATGAAATTGTGTTTTCATTGTCTAGCATCCCCCTCCTCTAGAGATGAAACTGTTGAGTTAAACTATACGCTAATTTACACATGATATATCAAACTTGAAATGCAGAACTTATTTTGAGTTTATTATTATATATATATATATATGTATATATATATATATACGTATATATGTATATATATATATATATATATATATATATATATATATATATCCTTGGTAACACGGTTGCAATATATTGTTCTTATTGTTCTGTCAGTATCAACTTGAGAAAGGGTGCAGAAATAAACCGTTGGTGAATACAGCATGAACTCTGTTCCAGTTTTGTTACTTATCTTTTTATCTTGCCAACACGTGGATAACCTAATCGACATATATATATATATATATATGTATATATATATATATATATATATATATATATATATATTTATATCTCAAAAAGTATTTTACCGATTTTCATAATTCAAACGGGAATGGATAGGGAATTTTATTACTCATAACATGAATGGCATATCATTGCCACCAGATATCATTATTGGTGTGAAAAAAAATGTCAAAATACATGGGAAAAAAGTTGTATATATATATATATATATATATATATATATATATATATAATCATTATACGCGGGAGGAAGAATTGATTGTCAGGTCAACATTTATGTGTGTGATCGTGCGTGTATGTTAGAGTTTGCATGCGCGCGTGCGAGTGTGTGTGTGTGTGTGTGTGCAAGTACGTGTGGGGATGACAAAAACATGTCTTAACCAGACAAGTGCTCTGCAGGGCCAGCATGAAATCTCGTATGTAAAACATTTTTCATCAGAGCAATGTAACAGCCGAGGTATTATTCGTCTTACTATCATAATCTGTATTATCATTATTGTTATTACTGCTGTTATTATTATTATTATTATTATTATTATTATTATAATCATTATTATTATTGTTTTTATTATCATTATCTTATTAGCATTATTATTGTTGTTGTTGTTGTTATTATCATTATCATCATCGTCATCATTATCATTATGTGTAATATTATGACCAAAGCGGAAAAGAGTGGAATGAAACGACACGACATTATGCTCCACAGACATGATAATCATGCGCATGCTCGGCCGGCAATTGCTGCATCGGCAATAATTGTTCCTACGACAAGCGCTCCGGCGATATAATATGCCCCGAAGATCCATATGAAGAGTTTTATCGCAAAACGAGCTAACTCCTTTCTTGTCACCTGTAGATATTTAATCTGCTAAAAAAAAAAAAACCCGAAGGAAATTGATAAGAACATAAGGGGCTTTTTTTAATAACTTCCTTGATATTTTTCTTGTTAGGTTACAAGTTAGGTGCCACTAGAAAGGCTTTACTTTAAGTTTAAAAATGGCGCTCAGCCAACTCTCTATTTGCTATGGTGAAATTATTGCTCCATCTGCAATTACTCCCCTGACATCTATACTCGACAGACGTTCCTCCGCCAGCAATTGTTCCGCCTACAATCGGTCTGCTTATTCATTCATGTTTTATTCGTTAAATTTTACCATTTCTATAACAGGAACATATGTATGTGTATATATATATATATATATATATATATATATATGTAATGTATTATCAAGGTTGAATGCATAAATTACATTACAATGTACAATAAACGAAATTTGTAAAGTTTGCAAAATATCTAAAGTATACAGAAATGCTGGAAAAAAGGAGGATGCTAAAAAGCAATGCTTGTATTGTGGATTTCCTAACTAACTAAGACCGAGATTTGCTTAATTTGAAACAAGCAAAGTAGAATCGTGTTTCAAATTAAGCAAACTTGAGGTGTGAATGGAAACTGGAATCACGGAGGATAATTTGAAACTTAATTAAAATCGTGTTCTAAATAACATTCCGGAGGTGTTTTTTAATCACGCATTGCCAGAATTAAGCAACGAAACAAGCTTGTGAACATAACTTAAGTGGCATCGTGTTTGGGGGCGGAGATTTGAAGTAATAATTTTCTTCTTCTGTTTTCTTTTTTATGTCCCTGTAAAATTCTAAAATTATTTGTCAACAAAGGCGCTTGATGTACCACGTATAATGTGACCAGGAGGTAACAAAGAATAAATATTGAGCGATGAAATAATGTTATGAAATATTTATATAGTAATTATAAAACATGAGGATAATGTGAAAATTGGCATATATTGATAAAGGACTTCAAATATCACATACTGTGACTAAGTTCACAAAGATATCCAGTATTGAATTAGACATAAACATGGTTTTCTATGACACCACGTAGTCATGATGATTATGATGAATATTGCGATAGACCGGTGGTATGATGCACCCTGTTTAACCCCCCCCCCCTCCCAACTTCGATGGGTTCCATTATAGGATAGCAACAGTGTTACTCATAATGCTGGAATAGCAACTTCCAAAAGCAACAGCCAATCAGGAAGCTGGATTCGTGTCATTACCATGACTACCATGATAATTGGATTTATAGCAAGAGTTGCTATCATTTCAATTCTTTTATGAAATGGGGCCCCAGATGCTAATCCAAAAGAAAATCTGTGGATCACATATACAGCGCCCTCACCAAAGATCGACCGACCATCAGGGAGGGTTTGATCCACTTCATCACCCAAGAAAGACTGCATGGTCTCTACCGTAGTCTAGCTCTGGACCCTTTTTGTCGATCAGGCGGGCAGAAGTTCTCGGGATCGTGCCATCACTCGACTTAACGCTTATAGTCGGCAAAAAAAAAAAAAAAAAAAAAAAGAATTGATAAAAAAAGGGTCCATCATACTAGAGATCATATTTCTTAATTGAGTTTTTAACATCATAAATGTGTTTTTGATGATATTTGCCCCTACATCATATGAGAAATTGCGCATTAAAGGGTTGTAAAGCTTCTCAAAGGGACACTTTTGAAAATGATGCCCTGTGGGTATTTCAAAAAATAAATCTTGCAGTGTTGATTAGTTCTTCAGAAGATGAATACATAGATGCAGGCAGTTATTCTCGATTAAGGGGGTGTTATCATCATCTTATTGCCTACTTATACTGTAAAGATTTTGAGTTATCAAACAGATTAACTTTATGTGTTTTGAGCTGTTTCAGTGATAGCCAAAACAAAGAAATACATTAAAATACCACAATCATTCAAAGTTGTGTGATACTGATTACTACTATGTACTAAGATCTAGCACCACAAGAACATAATAAGAAAGCAAATTGTAGTTAAGCAGAGTTGGGGGTAGAGGAGGGGGTGGGGGCAGGGGGGACGAGAGGGGGGATGGAGGGAGGGATTTGACAGAATAGATCAACATAAACCATCAGAACCCGTATGGGATGGATACTTCCCATTGACTTGTGTGCATTACATACTCTATAGGGCTCACACAGGTAAATGATTCCCCATGTATAGAGACGTGTGTTAAAATTCAAAAAAAAAATCTCTAAAATAGCTAGGAGAAATGTGGTGTACGATCTTCACTAACCTGGATAACTGAGATATACCCTTTCATCCATCAAATTCCCAAGGCAGGTTCTTCAGCTCAAATTCTGTCCAAGGGTCCGCAATGCCAGACTAGGGGTTCTTTTCACTCAAAAAATCACCGTTTTTCTGTACATGCACCCAATGAAAAAAAGTCCCTTGAGAAATTCCATGAGAAAAGCTTTCATCTTCCAACCAAAATGCAGTTTGTAGAGGAATTCATACTCAATATCTACAGCTATGCATTTTTTTTGCCAAACTGCATTATTGATTTTTGATTCTTTTTTTATAATTTATTTTGGTATATTTGGTACGAATTTGTGAAGGGGTCTGGGACATTCCATTTTATTTACAGGCATGACAGGTGTGAGCCCTATACTATCTCTACCGCAACTGTGCCAAGCAGGATGAACGCCATCATCGGTAAGAGAGGGGTATTCGCACAAAAATACTTAAATTTCGTGAACTATATGTGACATTAATGATTCTTGAAATGATACATTGTAAGAAGATGTGCTTATTCTGCAAATCCATTGAAAACAACACTTTTTATATACGTATTATAAATTGCCTCCTATATATTCTCTCCGGAGACTTTTTATGTTGTACATCAACAGTTTATTTTCAATTTACAAATAAAGTATAATTCTGGCCATCTTTTTCCTTTGTCAAGATGATCTATACGATTTGTTTATAATGTATAATCAACATGAATCTATGCTTTACTAACGGCATGAAGAATCTTTGTAGGAAGAAATATATGATTTTAATACAGAAGATATGTAAACAAGTCAAACTCAGTAAAGGAGATCGGATTATGTTTAGTATGGACATAATTATGGTAAACTATCATGCAATAATAATGTTTTTGTAAATGGGAGTACAATGTTACAGTAATGAGTTTGAGTATGTGCGTAATGACTATGAAAGTTATACATGGCAACTGATATGTATCGAATAGAACAAGGACAGATGTGCAAAACCTAGAAATTAAGCACAATGGTAAAGTTAATATAATTATTCCTGACACTAAAACCGTGAGTTGAAAACAGATAAGAGTCTTTAATTTGATGACATTACTCCTGCGATTGTAAAGAAGTCCATAGAATCATTTTGTAACACCATTGTGACATACGCAAATATTTGTTTTTCTATGGAAAAGGGTATATTTTCAAGTGATTTAAAAGTAGCTTAAGTTATACCAATATGTATGAAAGGGGGGGGGGGAAGAGTATTATATGAATTTATGGACCCTTTTTTTCAATGTCAAATTTTCATTTTCAAAGTTAATTTCATTTTTCGACAAAACATATACATTTTACTTCTCTTGTAAACAGAGAATAAGGTAAAGAGAACATTGTATAATGAAAAGACTGTATTATATTTTTATCTGTTTTCTAAAATATTTGAAAAACATGCTCGTACACGTCTTATGGCTTACCTTTCTCAAAATAGCAACTGTATCCCTCAATAAGCAACATGTATTTTAACAAACTTAAATGGCATTAAATTGTATTGATAATATTATAACTACGATTGAGAATACACAACTGCTGATAGAAATATCTTTTGATTTGCTGATCGGCTTTGTTTGTACATGTATTAACCATAAAACATTGTTGAGTATTCATTGCAGTTTTATGGAAAAAGATAAAGAACTTTTAGTTATTCTAAGAGTTATCTTTCAAATAGCGTGCAATATGTAACATTAAGTGGGTTTTCTTCCGCCGCCCCCCCCCCCCCCCCCCATTATCATTGTAAATATCCGTGTATCTCAGGGGTCTGTCTTAGGTCCATTACTTATTATTCTGTACATAAATAACTTACAGCACGCTGGCAAATACTTAGAGTTGATTTTATATGCAGGTGACACCATTTTATTTTTGATTAATTCCACGTAAAGATGTTGCAGAATACTTGTGCAATCTTAAGTTGCGAGATCGAGAAAGTTAATCAGTGATTCTCAGCCAATAAATATATAAATCAAATGCAGATAAAACATCATTCTTATATATCTGAACCAAGAAGTAAAGTGATATGTACTGATGATTTTAATACCAAGATGGCTGATTTCAGAATTCAAGTTGTTAATTCTAGAAAATTTCTCGGAGTTATCATCGATGATCATTTAAAGGGATCGTATAGTTTTTGTTGAGCCTTAACTTCAGGTTTTCATCATTTTGTGGTGAGATAGTGAGAAACCTCTTATGAAATATGAAAGAGCATGTAATGCCAAGAGGGATTCAATGTTTATTTGATATATATCCAAAACAAAGCGATCCTAATAAAGTGTGGGACCCACATTTTATTACGATCGTTTTGTTTTACATTGTTTTTGGATGTTTCAGCTATTCCAAACACGATTTTAATCAAATAAACTTTGAATTCCTCTTAAAATGGTATGCTCTGTTCTATTTCATAAGTGTTTTCTTGGTATCTCACAAAAAAGTTAAAGCCCAATTTTCATCTCCACCAATACTGTATAACCATCCCTTTAACATGGTAATATCATGTCTGATATTCTTGGCACGTACTTTTTATCAGTCCCAAATTAAATGTACATGATAAACACAACGAGGTTGGTAAAACATAAACTCAGAAACGCATTTCACATACTTGGACATCACCGCAAATATTTAGGCATGGATTATAGATTATAGTTATACACAGGGCTTTCTGCCGGGTTCTTCTGTATAATTGCACATAGAGATTCCAAAAGCCAAAGAACCAAATAAAGATTGAAATAAACCTTTTTTTTTTTGTGGCGAGGTAAAATGAGGCAAACCAACATCCACACTCACACACACACACACACACACACACACGGAAAAATGGGACATTTACGTCCCCGAGTGCTCAGAGGGGAGGGGAGTGTTTGGTGGAGGTTGGCTGATCTCGAAGGCAGAAGGCGTCACGGAATTCGGAGGTGGGGCGGGAATCTCCTTCAACTGAGGGTCATCGTCTTGTGCCCAATTCCTCCACTGAGCAGGTATCGAGGCATGAGACTTGTCAAAAGGACTCCACATCTGCGCAGCACGGTTTTCAACATCATACTCCTGAGACGAATGATGTGGCTCCTTCTCAAGTCCGCTTGACCACCAGTGCTCACCGGAAAAGACTGGTGCTGGCCGTGAGTTTATGCCGGTGAGCTGACCGGAAGTTTCACTCTGCATGAAGTCCGGGGTATAGCCCAATCGAAGTGGTTGTAGGCGGTGGCGTTTCCGGTTAACATGTTCTAGCTGTACAGGGCCGTTGATATCAACATGCGGACTTTTAACATTCATCTTCTCCGAGTGGATGAGTTTGTACTTGGAGTAGATCTGAGTTGGGCTGTATCCGCCGTGCTGAGATGGGCGTGTCCGATGAGAAGACGCTGGCCTCCTCGGGTGTGGTCCTGGAGGATCTCGCGTCGAGCTGACGAGTGGTTTCGACGGAGGCATGGCGTTCTGCTTCGAAGGTGGCGGCGGAAACCTCTCATGACCCCAGTAGAAAACCTGATCCACACGTTTCTTCCCCAAAACGCTCTCCATTTTCTTTCCTTCGTTTTTCTTCTCCAGCGGGCGCAGTAACCTCTCGCCCTGATGCCTACTCCGTGACCACGTTAAATTGGTAGAATACGCCGCTCTGTCAGGGCCAAATGCGTTCCAACCGGTCGCTTCTTTAAGTTTGACCTTGGTGGTCATCACCTCCGACAGGGTCCCAATATGCTCCTCTGGAGTCTTGAATGGGGGCATTTGTACTCCCCTTGGTCTCAACATGACGTTGGTCTGCATGTCAGCTCGACGAAAGTCTGACTGATACCTGGGTGGCAAATCCTGAAACCTGCTACTCCACCAAGACAGGTGTTTATGTGGTTTACGTGACATTCCTCGCAGAAGCGTTCATCCTTTGATCCTTTATGAAGTTTATCTATCATGAGAGAAGAGGCAATCAAGAACAGAGTCAATTCGACCAAAATGAACTACAGTAGCATTTTTTTTTTTAATAATCTACGCATAATGAAATGCTCGTGTGATTTCAAGTAGAGGCCCTTTTTTCGAATAGAAAGCGTGAGTCAAGTGAAATAAATATACATATATACTCACCAATATTATTGACTCACCACATGCATGAACATATATAATGAGAGGTGAAAACAGAATGTTGACCAAAGATCGCTTTTCACTTATATCCTCTATAGATTGACCCCCCCCCCCCCCCCCCACCAAATTTGTCTATGACGGTTTGTGAATCTGTTCGCACCTGCCGGAGCACAGTTTCTCATTTCAGAAATATTAGCCTGTGTACAATGCATTGGCAACGGGGGGCATGATATGATGATATCGATTGACTTCTCCCATTCGTACAGTCGTTTACGGTGAAGAGCATGTAACCATGGATACGGACTCCGCCTCTGCAGGCACAGACGACAAGGGTCGAAATGATTAGCACGCTCTCATCTTCACGATCATCTAACGACAGGTTCGACAGACAGGGTGTAATTGTTGAAGCATTGTATTGACCATTAAGTTGAGTTTGTCTTTACCCTTGGCCACTGTTAGCCATATTACGTAACGTTTTTATACATGTAGTGTGGATCATGTTGGTTCACAAATACATGTCCGTCTGCTCAAACACGACCACCATCGGTAAATAACAGCATGCATGATAATTGTGTAAGCAAGAAGTGGCTCCTTCGTCCACTTATTCTAATAAGGGCAATTTCCGTATCAAACATTTACTCCCTATATTGATACCTTACTTTTCTCTTGAAAGAATTTAATGTTCTGCTTTGCTCCCTGTCGGAACAATAATCCCGGTACACCAGTTCAATGAACACCGTCTGGGCATTAGCATTGATATTTATTTCCTATTATTGTCGAAGCCAGCGTATAGCTATATTTTTACAAACGACTTAAGTAATCTATATATTTAATATAAATGCTGTAAGAAAATAATAAAACAAACTTGAATAATATATTGCTTGCTCATCAATTATCTAGGGATCCACGTCCTACAAGCTTAGCTTTTTTGTGGATCGCTATTTTCCAAAATTGAAGTTATTCTCTGAAAGCTCGCGAAGTATACATGTATACGCATCGTTCCTTCTGATTATTGTACATAATGTTGATGTATATAATTTATTTCGTATATTACATGAACCTTTTGTAAAAGTGTAGACAATATCATTTTATGATATGTATACTTTGCATTACGTTTTGATTTTCTTTGATTGGAAATAAACTATGATTGAACTTGAACTTAATTTAAGTTTCGCGAAAGAAAAATATCATCTTTTATCAGATTGAGCTGTCGATTATCATTACTTTTTTATCAATGTGAATTATCTTATTATCACATCTCAACTTATCGAAAGCAACTGTTAAAAACTATCTGCAGTACTTATTTCTTCCTCACAAAATGTCTGTACATTGGCATCTCAAGAGGCAATCACCCTCAGGATAACTGTGCAAGTGACAGGACGACCACTTTGAAACTATTTTGAGGAGCCAGCAGGACAACAGTAAGGATGGACTACATTTCACTTAGTGACAAAATACTGTACACAATATAATGCCCCATTTCTGATAATATCTAAAGGCCGTTTCAGTGATATATTTCATCAATTTGAAAATCTCTTCTACAAACTTAATAACGGTTGAGTGTAAGCTGTTCAATTAGTTTTTTCCTGCTGGAATCATTTCAAAAATATATTTATCGGACATAGTAGTATTTTCTTACACGACTCAGCAAGCTTCTGGACAGACGCACTGATTTTGGTATTAGTGATATTCGATTTTAGCTGATACCAATTATGAAAGACTTTGTATCAAGATAATTATCACAACGTGTGTATGCAACCTCGAATTGATTCGACTATTACGAATGTTTTACCTAAGTAGTCGACGTGATTTATATTTATATACATTATTTAATTCTCTACTTCATCCCTTAGCTCGACCGGTCGCTCCAAGGCAACCTCTGCTTTCTGGTAATGATTCCATTTAAATCCTATAAAACTCAGTAGTCTCCACCGAATTCAAATAACTGATTAAAACAAAATACATGATTAAATAGGTTGATAAACTGGCTGCGTTCCTGTGAAAACAAACATGATGCGCACACGAAGGAGACATCCGCAGCGAATTAAATACTGATAGGTCATACACGTACAGGAGAATAAGAAATGGAAAACCATAAGATGGACAGATGGCAGGACAAAAATGGACATGAATAACAAACATGCAGTGATGAGAATGATGCGACACGGTGAGAATTTTAGCTGAGATTGCTTAAATCTTGAAGTACTTACCATTGAAAAGGACCCCGATGATGGTAGTGAAATCATCTGGATTGTTATCAAACCGCGAGGAGTATGATTAGTTCAGTGTTTGCTTTCTTCCAGCAAAAGAAAAACCTGAATTAAAAATGTAATTGGTGTATTAAACGGAGTCAAGGATCTTAGGAGCGCATCTTCATAATCCATTAATCATTACGAGAGAAAGCGGTCTCTGCCCGGTTGTTACGGTTATTTACTACAGGTGTAGGTAAGGATTGGTCTCCTACAAATAAGCCAGGGAAATCCGATTCGCATATGGACGCCACAACGGAATTTGCCCGTAACACTACTTACGGCGCAGTGATCATGAGGGCTCGCATGTTTCTTTGTCGTGTATTGAAATCCACTGTGCAAACACAGTTGTTATGCAGACTACAGACGCCGTGTATGGACTGAAAGACGCTTGTATGGCAGCCAAGGGCCTGATCATATTTACTCACTGTGCTCGGGACATCTCGGGCTATTGTATGAGCCGTATAAAATCTTCTGTTACATTTAATTAGCAACCAACATGTTACATTTAATTACCAACCAGCATGATACTCAAGTACCATATGCAGACTTTCGATCAGTCTGCTAAGTTTACAGTTATGTGAACACATCATGACACGTATTTCGTCATTTCTATCTCACCAAACGGAGACGAGACGTCTCCGCGACGTCTCCAACTTATCAGTCGCAGCAGTCGCGGAGACGTCTCCAACATAAAAATGTCTTGCGGTCTCACCAAGGAGACGTCTCTGAGACGAGTTATGGCAGGTGCCAAAAAATTTAAAATATCGCGGAGTCGTCTCTGCGACCTCTCACCAGTTTTTCTGGTCTCCAACAGGTCTCGGCGACGTCTCTGGGACGTCTCTGAGACATCGCGGAGACGTCGCGGAGACGTCTCAGCAGTCGCGGATATAATTAGTCTCCGCGACGTCTCCGCGACTGATGGAGACATCTCGGAGACGTCGCGAAAAATCGAACGTGTTCAAATTTCTTGCGACTAACTGGCGACTATTCGGAGACTCTGTAATTTTCAGGAGACGTGTCGGAGACGTCGCGGAGACGTCTCTGCAACTAACTAACAAAATCTAGAGTCGCGAACTAGTCGCGAACTAGTTTCAAGCCGGGTGAGATACCCCCTGTACACTATAACTTGAAGGGTATTCTGTGTGAACGCGGCCCAGTGTCCATTAAAGTTTATGCACCGGTCATTTTGGGTAAGAACAGTGGTAGAGTGATCAGACTCAGTAGACCCCTAGTTCGAATCCTAAAGCATACAACCTCTCAGTGGATTCACCGACTACACGTTCCTCTCGATTCTGGTGAAGTAATGGATATCTGCAGATAACTGAGTAACAAAAAGTATAATTGTGTCAGTTAAATCTATCAATGAGAGAAGAGTGCTCGCTATGAAGACGCTACCCTGAATTAACAAGACTGTGATATTATCATCATCCTTTGTTGTTATTGTACTCATTCCCAATTGTCGAAATAATGGAAACATTATTAGGCGTACGATTTTAACTGATGCTAAGTGAAGGCCAATCCACAGTATTTCTTCAACAAATATGAGTCACAGTGTCAAGAAGTTAATTTACAGGAAAACTATTTCTCTCCGTCCTCCATGGTCCTGTACTATAAGATTTCTTCGAAAACAAGACATATCCAGGTAAAGGTTTATATCACCATGACCATCTGGAATACAAACAGAGTCTTTGAACATTACCAACAGTTGGCGCGTTTTGGCCCCTGTTGGCAAAATTGCAAATATGTGTAAAAATGAGAGTATAAAAATGGGTAAGAGGGGTATTTTAGTCTCTCATTATCCAATCCCAGTTTATCAACAGAGTGGTCAATAAGTGGTGTCAGATATAACGAAATGCCATGTGTATTCTCGCAATATTCACTGAAAGGATAATGAATTTCAGTCATACTGGCCCTCAAGATATTTCGCTTTAATAGCCATTCACTCTAAGTCAAGACTCAACCGTGCCGACGAAGCGGGAATGGGAGGGGGAGCTAGGTTCAACTTATCAAGTTTTATTTTTATGGATTTTTTTTTATTTTTACAAAATGTGAAATATAGCTTAGCCTAGCTGAATATGGGCTATCCAGCAATCTTCCATTCCATTCGGCCTCCACTAATAGACATTGTTTAATGAACAACGTTGTAATAAACTCTTTTGCATAAGTACTCATGAACACGTATATACACAAACATATTATAACATGTACAAAATATAAGAACAATAAGGTCTAATTCAATTTAATGGCCTAGAATTGAAATGTACAAAAACAAGGCAAGGAAAACAATTACATTGCTGAAAGTATCATAGGGCCTACTAAGATGTGCGTAAACTTTCTTCTTCTTTTTTCTTTTAACCTGTTACACTCAAAGACTAACAGAAAAAAAAAGAAAACCCTGCAGTGAAATGCGTGATGACAAGTGCAATCAAGATTAAAATGAACTAAAAAAAAAAAATGAATTCTACATCTCTGTCACCAAACTTTAGAACACCCTCCCTGGATGGAGTAGTAATGTAGATTCTCTATCACACTTCATATATTACCTGAAGACTTGCCTCTTTCCTATATATGCATTCTCAACAACGATATTAAATCTTTAATTATAATGGGAATTACATATCCCAACATCATAATATTAACTGAACAGTTGGAGTTGAGACACTCTAGATCAAGCGTCGTTAGCGCTTTTCAAAGGCGGATACCGGCGCTATACGAGAAGCCATTATCATCATCGTCATCATCGCCATCATCGTCATCATCGGCATAATCATCATCATCGTCATCATCGCCATCATCGTCATCATCGGCATAATCATCATCATCGTCATCATCGCCATCATCGTCATCATCGGCATAATCATCATCATCGTCATCATCGTCATCATCATCGTCATCATCATCATCCTCACAAGAAGTATATGACCAATATTGCCAGAATCCAAAAGATTAAAGTCGTTACTGTTTGGATAAGCTATCGTCATACTGCATTCTGTGCACAATAAAATGATTTATATGTTTGATGACAGATAGGAATAGACTTTGAAACCATCACCGATATCCATGATTTTCTCTTTCATGACTCAACACCGGTTAGACCTACATTCACCAGAAGAGATTTACCTAGCAATGAAAATGATATATGTTTGCGCAGGCCACACAATGATATTTGTACAATCATGGTTTTATTGTCATCAGTGTGATAACAAGTATAAAAGAACAAATTTGTATGAGAATACAGCTTCTGGGACACCTATTTTCCTTCGTCGTAATGATTGGCCTGTGAGTATACTCTTGAGCATTTGGAGGTACATACTGTTCCATCAAGTACTTTCTAGCTCATTAATCGATGTTTACGTGGTGGCTGCCTTTACAGTTTGTCACGTAAATAACCACGATGAATCTAAATTAGTTTCCATGTCATCATGTTCGTTTCCTTTTCGGAAAGTATTATACAACGTGTATATTTATATATATATATACATTTTTCTTCTTAATTCTAAGGACAATAAACAGTTCCCCTCATTTACTACATCTCTGTTGCAGACAAAGATAGAGAGAGATAGAGACATGCCTATCTCTTTCTCTCCCTTTCTCTATTATTTTCTATAGTTTCGCTATTTGTGTCTGAGCGTGTGTGAGTTTGTCTATCTTCTTCTGTATGCCTGCTCCATCCTCTACCCGTATACCATGCAATATGATCCTATCCAATAATACACTGCACTCTTGCACTGTCACCTTCATGAATATGCTCATTTTACCAAGGTATCAAAAAGAAATATACGAAATATAATACATGAAATAACCCTTTCTGTGCTGTTGGTTTTTTACAGTGCATACAACGCTTTGGGTTTTCTGTGCCAATCTACTCTCAAAGCACACAGAGGGTTAATTGAACAACAGAGTTCTATGAAAACACTGCCCTGAACTATACTGTTATGGTATTGTACGCAGACATAATTTGACATGTTTCCCTGTGACAATGTTGTGACTGCGATGTATCAAACGAAAGAAACAAATAGAAAAAAAATCGCATAAATTACATTGTTATGGAGTTCGTGGCATTCCACTGGAATGGTTTGATGATTACTTATCGAATAGACAGCAATATGTATACTATGAATCGGTAAATTCTGAAGTTTTACCTATACATTGTGGCGTCCCACAAGGATCCATATTGGGACCACTACTATTTCTAGTGTATATAAATGATATCACAAATTCTTCTAAGTTACTGCAATATATTCTGTTCGCCGATGACACCAATGTATTTTGTTCCAATTCTGATTTTCAGTCGCTTTTAAGAACTCTTAATACTGAATTGCCGAAATTATCTACATGGTTTAAGAGCAATAGATTGTCACTCAACTTAAAAAAGACAAATTTTATTCATTTTCACAATAAGAAGCATAAAAATGAAATGCACCATTTGAATATTATGGTGGATGGTATATTATTGGAACAAAAAGAAAGTGTCAAATTCCTTGGAATATATATCAATGAAAATTTGAAATGGAATGCTCATGTGCAATATATCTCAGATAAAGTGTCTCGTAACGTTGGTATACTCTGTAAGCTTAAGTATTATGTCCCAAAGAATATTTTATTTATGCTCTATAATTCCTTGATATTAGCGAACATCTCATATTGTAACATTGTTTGGGCAACTGCGAAAAGTCACATTGACAGTATATTGCTTCTGCAAAAGAAAGCTATACCTATATGCACCAATTCAGGTTATCGGGACCATTCAGATCCTCTGTTCGTAGAATTAAAAACACTAAAGGTAAATGATATTATTTTTTTTTGCAAAATTCACTTTTTATGTTTCGTTTGTACAACGGTCAGTTGCCATCTTCTTTTTTCTCATTATTTCATTTAAACAAGGATATACATTCTTATCCCACAAGGCAATCTGATAAATTTCATCTACAAAATCCTAAAACGGTGATGGCTCTGAAATCTATCAGACACACTGGACCTGATATTTGGAACTCTCTTCCTTCAGAAATTCGAACTTTAAAGTCTATGTATTCTTTCAAGAAAGCTGTAAAGACAATGCTGCTCTCTGGATATCAGTGATCTTATAATGTCATTGCAATTGTATTGTATATGAAATTCCCTCGTGGAATTATCGTTGTTCTGAATTTATTGCGTAATGTTATGTAACCGACCATGACCTGTAACTGTTCACCTGTACCTCGGTGAGAAAATACTTTGCCATGCTTTGCTATTCAGAGATCCAGGTGTTCTAACTTTGTGTAATAGTGAAAGCAGACAGACCTTTCCTCTCTCCTTTCTCCTATCCCTATCTCTATGCAAGTCATCCCTTCCCTATTTTCTTATATGTTATGTATTATGTACGAGGGCTGCATGCAAATCAAGCAATGCTTAAGCTGTAGCCCTTCTGCGTTATTCATTGCATCACTGTTCTGTTGGACATTTATGTACAGGCAATGAAGAAATGTATTGCTGTATATTCTAAAGGTAATGAAAAAACTCATTTTGTTAGTAACTAATGTTCATGTATATCCATTTATTATTATGTATGGAACCATTAATGTATATGATATATGTTTATGTATCTGCATGAGCAATGATATAATGCAGGAACCAACAAAATCAAAATCAAATCAATAAATTATGTTACTGTTTCTGTCAACCATGCGTGTGAGAGACATCTGTGTGTTGATATTGTTCGAAATATTTTCTTGCTTGGACACCCTGAAGTGGTTATTAAACTATATTTGCTGTTTGCCAGAGCGGTCACGTGAGCATTTATGACGAACGTTTGGTGAGAGAATGCTTCGAACATTTTGATTCTGGATAGATACTTCCGGGATCAGACTTATTCGTCCCTTGCTTTAGGCATCGAACCCTTTCTCTTTTTCCGTTTTCAGTCGGCAACGTTGTACCATCTTTCTTAATCATCTTCTTCCTGTGCTATTACACTGCGAATGCAGATATAAAGGTGAGTTTTAAATAGTTACGGAGGAACAATATTGCAAGCAGTGTTAAGGGGCGTCAAACTAGATTGCATCGTTCGTGGAGACCGAAGCTCGACTCTTCCTATTAACACTTCTGCTGCGTATTCCGTATACCGACAGCATTCTTTGACGTGCGGTATTCTGAGACTCCCTCCCCACCCCCTCTAGTTTTTTTTTGTATTGTTTTGTTAATATAGTACTAAAAGTAAGAACGCCTCCATCTTTTGCATACTGCCCATGTCTATTTCAATGAAGATCAAGTATGCAAATTACTTGTATTCATAATATAATATGTGCTTGTAGTGCAGCTGTGTATTATACTTTTGTCATACTATTGTTTGTATTTGTATTTGATTCATGGCATTTCACCCTCTTGTACAAATCGTTAATGCTACTTTGGCAATAATTTCGTATTAATTGGATATAGAAATGAATAAATGAAATGAAATGAAATATATTGTAACAGTATCATAAGATTGCATTCAGACTCACTCTCATTTATTATATATCCGTACCCATCCTTTTCTCCATACTGCAGTTCATGTTACTCATTTACATTAATGTTATTTAGAAGCACGCCTATAATAGAATAGCTGAGCCATTGAATAGATCCATAATTTATTGCCATGAACGACAACTTGACTAATGCCTGTATAAGGATCATCAGGTTGAGCGATGGCACCATGTAGGGCTCTAACGATGTCGTATGGTCTGTTTGTATCTTCAAGGATGAAAACTTCCGAAGTTCTGGTCGTCGTTCTGGTTGCCCTGGTTTGCAGTGCTCATGCAGAATCCAACGGTTTGTGCGTTATGTCACCGTATAGCTGTAAAAACTAGAAACATTTGTGGCATAAAACTTTTCGGGGATTGCCACTATTCAATGCACTATGTAGATTTTACTTTCTCGAAACCTGCCTCCTCGCAAAATTCGGGAAAGTTTCATTCCACGTTTTTTGTATTCTTATTATTTTTTTTTTTTTTTACAGAGTATACTGTTTTTGCAAATAATGTCTTAGCAAATGAGAGAGAGAGAGATAGGTGATAATCAGAAAGTTACATTATTACATGAGTATATAGAGAGGCACGTAACACTTGGAAATATAGACTAATGGTGAAAGAGAGAAAGAGGAATGCAATTGATACGAAGTACCAATAATCTATCTTTGGTAAAGTCATAATTGTAGATAGCTTGTCCGTGCAACCTTTTAAGGATAAAGGACAGAGAACGGAATGAAATTGTATGACATCATAAGATTTAAGATTAGATAATTTAAGATGTCGGAATGACAAAACGCGTATATCAATGATTAGGTGATAAATATGCAAATCGTGTATTCATAGTTCAGCCGACAAGTCCATTGTGATGTCTTATGATAAGGTTATTGCAAAAGAAAGGACAGCGTTATAGTTTAAAATTGAGTGATTAAATGTAATGTATAGAGATGTAAGAGGTGGGTGGTAAATTGATATGATTTTTCATTCACCAAGAAATTGAGAAGATAACACAGGGTTAAATCTTTCCTATTTTCTGTGCACTGTTAACAGCAAACAAACGTGTGCATTTTAGTGTTTTTACACAATACTTGAAAAGACAAAGTAGAATTCTACATAATTGCACGTAACAGCCAAAATAAGTATTTTTATGATAAAGAAGACAAAAAGAATATTAGGTCTTAGACATGTTAAGAGAAATTAAAATATGATTCATTGGAGTTACTTAATTGCTCAGCTGTACTGCAGATCGCCAATCACCAATGTTAAATGGATCATTTAGGTTTGGTTGAGGTGGGGTATTCAGAATTTAACATTTTGCGAGATGATCAGAAACCACTTATGAAATACGGAGTATGCAGTTCTAAGAGGAATTAAAAGTTGATTTGATGGAAATCGCTTTTGAAATAGCTGAGATGTTAAAAACCAAAGTGTTGAAAATAAAGTAATCCCAATAAAAGATGGGTCTCAACTTTTATTAGGACCTCTTTGTTTTTGAATATCTCAGCCATTTCAAAACCAATTTTCATGAAACAACGTTTGAATTCTTAGAATTGTATGCCCTTTCATATTTTATGAGAGGTTTCTCATTATTTCACACAAATTTCGGAAACCGGAAGTCAAAACTACACCATCCCTTTAAGCGGAAGGGAAATGCTCAAGCCACTATTGTCCAAAAGCCAAATGAACTGAGGGAGTGATTGGACGAGCCGTGAAAGTGTTTGGGGAGGAATTTGCATAATAAGCCCCATTGGAAACTATAGTCTTGTTTGACGAGGTTTAATCCCCTTTCTGCTTCCGAACGAAATACGCCCAATTCTCCCGTATAGCTTAAAGTCATGGTTATATCCTATGGTAGACACAAAAACTTCCAGTGTCTGTTTCTACTTTCAACTTCTTTGTCAGCATAAGGAGGGTTTTCTAATGGATAAATACATTTATATCATAATTATTGGAACGTATTGTTGGTAACCACGTTATGCCTCTCAAATGTCACTTAGTATTTTCTTAACTTTTTTCTTATACATTAATTTGTTATAAGTCAAATTGAAGCCCAGTTGTTAGCATAAGTATATCTTGACACCAATAGAACACAAAAAGAACAAAACCAAAAAATTAAATCCATTCGAAATAAAAAAAAAGGGGGAGGACATGTCTGAGTTATAGGTCTACCTGATTAAGTAACCGCAAAGAAGCGCAACAAAACGGAGACCGTTTTCACCCTTACTGGCTCTGGTGTTGTTGGGTTGGTTTTTTTTTTTATCCTTCTCTATCTCTCACTCTCTATCTCTCACTCTCTTTTCTTTTTTTAAATCCATTTATCTGTCTATCCGATAAAAGTTCACATGACAAGTGTACTGTGTGTCTGTGTGTATGTACATACGTGTGTTTTGATATCTATCGTACGTGTGTGAGTATTTTTTTTTCTTATTCCTAATTTTGTTCATATACACTTTTTATTTGGTAAACAACCCATTGTTTGCTTATCTACTAACAGTGTATTCTCTATCTCTCTCTCTCACTCTCTGCTTGCCCACAACAGATCGTAAGATCTATATTTCTGCCGGGGTTGCTGCTGGCGTGGCCGCCTGCTTCATGATCGTCGGCATGGCGTTTTTCTTCCGCGAGTTCTCGTACCGCGACTACGATAGCGAACGTCGCAACGACGGCACTCGATACACGGAGGTCGAATTCTCAAAGAGCCCGGTTTGGTGACGAGATGAACTGATGAGTCAAACAAGTCATGGACGATAACGAGTCTATGAAAGACAGTGGGTTTACTACCTGATGACGTAGTCATTATAGGCGTGAGGGGGTAAACGGTGGCCATGTTGTAGGCCCTAAATGACAAATAATGACGAAGATTTGTAAAAGTGTTTTTCCTTCACAAACACTGATTATCTGAGGTTTACAGCCAAACAAGCTTGCTTCCATGTAGGTCCCATCATACTTCTCTTAATTTGTACAACCCCATTTCGATATCGAGCAGTTATCATTATACTTATTGTGTTAATATCATGTACACATGTATGTATTTTTGCATATTGTTGACAATGTAAGAAAAAAGAACTTCTGTTATTTTTGATGTATTATTGATATACGAGAAGTATGGAAATAAAATGAGTGAAATTGAAATCGGAATTGATTTTTTTTTTCTTGGTGATCTCGACGGCACCATAAAGAAAAAAAAATAAGAATACGCTTACCATCTGACACAATATGAGTGATGCCACTATCCATACTACCTTCTGTCATAATAATTATTGTAGTACGGTCAGATGGATGAAAATGGGCTATAGTGCAACATGTATACCTCTATAACGACAATCCTTCATAATATTATAATAAGCTTATTATAAACATTCTTCTGAATATATACATTTCCACATACAATGACAATTGTGAAGATGAAATCTCTATATCGCTCGCTGTTTTTTTTTTTTTCTTTTCTCGACCTTGCTTTGAAATATGTATACAGATTTCTATCACTATTTTCTCTATATAGTTCTGGTGACTGTAATTTTGTCTTATCAATCAAAATCTTGCCATCTGTTTATCTTTTTAATTAGTTTGATATGAGAGGAAATTAATGTAACAGTGAATCTGTAACATATCATTGTGTTATGATATACATTGTATAATGAAAGTCGTTTAAATTTATGAATAAAACACTTTAGATAAGTTCAACATTTCAATCAATATTAGACTTATAGCCTCAAATTATTGCTTGTCACAGCTTTTCTTGAATTGCTTGTTGGCTTTGTGACCCGTATGTTTCTTTCGTACCAAAATTTACTGAGTGGATGATCCTATGCGTGTACGTTCTTCATTTGAATGACTATAAACTCTTTGGGTAATTCTTTCTCATTATTCGTCGGCACAATAAGATAATGATCCCACCGCACATTTTTTGATAAAAACGAAATTTGTCGAAGAAAACACTCCCAAATACTCTCGACTGAAGGTACGATGATTGAAACATAGAAGCAAACATTAAAGAAGTAGGCTTTTGACACACAATATTTGTAACAAAATTACTGTGAGCAGGCAAATGAAGCTCAAGAGCGCTACATAGAGACCTCTCACACAATACTAGCCGCAGTTAAGTTCAATATAAGAATGATTATCTTATAGATTTATACATATGGTAGAAACGTGTCAATTTCTCGGTTCATTGCTTGAACTATCAACTTGTTCCTGGAATCGCTGGCTTTATAAAGAGAAAGAAACAAAATGCTATAGTATATTGTGATGTTTTGCAACCACTCTGAAAGAGTAAAGAATGGTAGGGCGGGCAGGTCATGCTGCTGGCTTATAGGATTCATTGCCTACCAAACAACTTGCAAGAATATGTTTTCATAGTACATCATGACCAAAGTCTTCTTATCGCTATGTCAATGTGTGATACACAGGAACTCCATGCACTTCAAGTAGTTTACGTCCTGCAGACTTTGAACCCGGTGGCCGAATATTTGTGAACTTTCCCGCAATCAAACAGTCGAGAGACGAGAGGGAATATTCAGTGGAAGAAGGGGGCTAAGCGAGTCATCAAACTACCCTTTGTTTGGACTTGGAGAAAATAAAAGGCGCTATCGCATATCCTCGCCTCAAAGTAAATCGAGATGTTTGTTATGCTGTAAAACTACCTTCCCAGCATTCTCTGAGCACGCATTGGTTTGATGCAGGGGAGACATATAGGGTGCTTCATAAAAAGGGACTCTTTCTAATTCCTCGAGAGTAAAATCAGCCAGCTCCCTTTCACTATAGTGTGACACTGATTCAAGACGTGCATAATATCCATAACAATTGCAATAATAATCTCACATATCAGAGTAACACCGAAAACCATCACATGTTAGTACACCATAAATGTTTTAATCACTATCATCACTGCGTCTTCGTGAAGTATTTCCACTTGATCAGAAAATAATTGTGTAGATGCTTCATGTCATTCCGCACCTTCGACGTATTTAACATTTTCATTCTTTTTAGAGGACATTGGACGCAACAATGAACCTTGTCTTTTAGTCGCCGTGGGAGGTAAAATAAAAATCTGGTTATAACAAATAACACAACTCCCATCCCCTTTGATAGAACTAAAAACATCATGAATGACATCAGCAATATAGCCAGTAAAGTGTGGAAAACATTCTACAGACTGTTCTATGAAAGTGTTTGCTGTCCGATCTCAGTCTCCCGGACCGGTCTCACGCATTTCTTAGACACCGTATACAGTTATGACCACCGCCTTAGTGATACAGGTGTAATAGCACTCTTCGTGTTAGTAGATGATGAACGTCACGGCTCCAAGCGTCCGCCATACACGTTAGTTCCGTGCAGCTCATTCTTCGAGCCCTTTACAGCTGAACTTACGTCTTGGTTCGTATGTCCATCTCTAGGACGTTCTTAATGCTCGTCATCTCAGAATAACGTCTGTAACATCTCCCCTAATAATTACCGTTCCACCAAAAAGGATTACTTCGCACCACTAACACCAACCAAACATGGTAAGTCAGACATATTATACAGATCTGATTATTATTGACATCGGTCTTGAATATTAATCTCCTGACTTGCCACTTTTAATGTCATGTTGTAACACTTCTCGACGTGACATTATGAATTCCTTTGAATTTTACTGGACGCTTTATTTCTCCTAAATTACAGATGGTGCCGATCGAACACGGACTAAAATATTTTTCATAAACAATTCAGAATAATATATGTTTCCTTTTTCAAGTTTTGAACACATACGAATTCATGATAATTCGTAAAAGGTCCATCGAACTAAGAGGTCAGGGGCAAGTGGTGAATACAGAGGGCAAAATTTAGTGTTGTTATAAAAGATGTATTCCTTATCAAAACATAATGACAATAGTTGTTTAGATTTGAGTCGCTGTATCCACAAAACAGATACCATCATTACGCATGAGCCACAGGAGAGCGAAGATTTTGACCATTTAAATTCACTTTGTGCAAGCATATCAGCCTGTGTTCAGGGCGCATGATCTTATGAAAAGATTCAGGAATGTCATGTAACAGAATCCGTCATTGTCCATTGTGCGTCCAAGTTGACTGTACGTCATGGATTTCATGATCTTTTGTACAATGTACATAGATCTTGTTTGCTTATTACTCCTCACGTATAGTGAGAAGTTTATACAGTAGTTCTGAAAAAAAAAAATCTATCAGTCGCGCGGCAACGAGTGAGGAGAAGGGTGGTATAAAACCACTGACGAAATGTTCTGGTACAAGAACAGCGTTTGCAATGACGGAGACATGCTTAAAAGGCACTAGCTTTTTATGTGCAACACCAGTAACTAGATTAGCGCTTTCGGATATGGACTCCATTCGTTTCAAAATGTAGTAAATTCATTTCATTTTACGAATGTGATTAAAGGGAAAACTGAATTAACTGCGTGTCTGATTTAAGAAATACGTATGTATTTTAGCATTATCCCTAAGAAAGTTAGACTGGCTGGAAATAAACGACGCTGTGTCGATTTAATTGTTTTTTGGTTGCAAAATTGTATACATGCCATTATATCATACGCTAATCACGAGAGTGTGAACTGGCTGTAATTTGGAAACATTTGATTTTCTAACACCTAACAGTTTCTCTGACCACGTAAAAAAAAAAAAAAAAATCACCTTGACATTCTTTCACCTGTATGTCTTATACCTATAATTGTTATCTGACACGTCTGACTCATGAAATAATGAACAATCTGATATAGCTCAAACTTTGTATTTGTTTTATCTTATTTTATTTAACCTCTCTATTTCTTCATATTTCTTTTCTTTCTATTTTTCAATATTTCCCAACATGCTTATTGTTAAAAAAAAGAAAAAAAAAGAAGTAGAATATGAGAATATTTCTCAAATTCATGAAATTCTTCCGTCGAGATGTTTTCATTGCAACTGATTGACAAAGTGCGCCACATCGACGTAAATAAGCACTGAATTAATCAGTGCTTAAGTAGTAGCCATGATTTAAAAAAAAAAAAAAATCATAGGCGTACGTACTTGAGCAGGATTCGAACCTACGACCTCCTGATCACCGGACAGGAGTCATCTCCACTAGACTATAGGATATTTCTCATGCTAAATATTTTCCCGCTCATATCGTTGCAGATGAAGTCGTCACAGGTTCTCTTCGTAGTACTCGTCGCACTGGTCGCCAACGCGCAAGCCGCGCTAAAAGGTAAGCAGAAGCGGATCTAGAGGGGGGGGGGGGGGTTGGGGGTTGCAATCCCCCCCCAAAAAAAAAAAAAAAAAAAAATCCGGGGACCATTTTTTTTTTATCGTATCTTTTTTTTTTTAACTTGTAATTTTATTTTTTTCTATTCAGGGCAATGACCTCTATACCAAAAATAGTGGTGTTTTAGATGCAAGAAAACGCCATTTTCACACACAGATTTTCAAAAATTTTCCCTACTGTGGGAGGGGGGACACCACCCTCCCACACCCTCCCCCCCTCGCTCGCTCCGCTCGCTCGGGCTCGGTCCCTACGCTCCCTTGCATACCGCCCCCAACCCCCTCCTTTATAAAAAGCTAGATCCGCCCCTGGTAAGCATTATAGTTGGATTATTAGCAGGTGGTAGACAGCTGGGTGACAGCAGTAGTTCTCCTTCTTTCTCTTCACCAACTTTATCTACTTTTGATAATGAAATAAAACTCCCCTAGTAGCAACTATACTTAATAACATCTCGTGTAACACATAATTATATTAATAATGGGCGTTTCTCTGCAGGCAAAGTCAAAAAAGTCTAGAATTTCTGATTGTTTGACGAAGTAGGGGACATCCAAAGCTGTTTCTCTCTAAAAGTTAATAATGATTGTGTATCTTTTCGCGATCGACAGTACAGTCCCAACTGTGAGTGTCACTTTATTCTCTGTGTTTGTCCCTGCTGATGTCTTTTTCGTAGCCTAAATATCTGAACAGTGTACTTTGAATCTTTCGTTATGATCCCCTACCTCAACTTTCTCACTTTTCTAACACAATCATGTGCATTGTAAATAGATAATGACCATTGTGTTACAAAAATTTATCGGTCACGAAACATAGTGGGTATCAATTAATCGTGTGCGAAGTACAATGAATATAATTGTGTATGCTGCTCCGAAATTATGGAATAATCTTCCTCTGTTTGTAAAACAAGCAACTACAATGTACAGAGAGAGTTTAAGATCACGTTAAAAATTGATCTCATGACAATTGATTTGTAATGCGCTGTAGAATCCATCGTTGTAAGTAGCTGCATGTGTAATGTAACTGTCCTTTGTTATTATTATCATCATTCACTATCATGTATCCAGCAATAATGTATCCAGTGACCGGGGTAATAATAGTCTGTAAAGCGCATTGAAACCCTGAAGTGTGTGAAATGCGCTATATAAAAAACCAGCTATTATTATTATTATTATTATCATTATCATTATTATTATTATTACTACTATATCATCATTATCGTCATCATTGTTATTGCTATCATTATTATCATTACTGATATCATTATTATTGATATTATTATTATCATTATTATTATGACTAGTTGTTTGTTTGTTTGTTTCTTTATTTGTTTTGATATTATCTTATTTGTCTTGTTTTATCATCCTAGATCAATCATTCACCTGGGTTGATGTCTCTGCCGGCGTGGCGGGCAGCGTTGCCATCTGCGTCATGTTCGTCGGCGTGGCGTTTCTCACCTACGAGCTGGGTTGCCGCAACTACGCGAAGGAGCTCCGCAGCAACGGGAAACCTTACACGGAGATCGAATTTGCGAACGGCTCCGCGGCCGATCGCCCCATCACGTCAAAGTTAGACATGGTGGTCGACTCCATGAACGACAACGGTCCCCCATTGTACCCAAGCCTCACCACCAGCAGTGCTCAAGTTGACATGCCCGATCTAGAGTGAGACATTAACAACTGCCCGGTACTATCAAGTCTGTTTCGATCCTCTATAATCAATAGAGTTTAAAACTTCAGCTTACCTCAGTTTATAGATCCAAATGACTGCAGTTATTTTATTTATTATTCCTATTTGAGGTATATAATGAAAATAAAAACATCTTCTTTTTTTTTGTCATTCAGTACTGATTCGTTTTATGTATTGCATTAAGAATCAATTCTTTGTCTCTAGCCTAATACAACTGTATGTTAATGAAATGGGATGTATGTCTACTGCATTCAGCTACAGCTCCGTGTAAAGAGGATGCTTAAAAGAGAGTGTTTATTGGGAGGATGAATTAATATAGTGCCCTATTACTATATCAAGCGACACTCACGAGAACATTTTTTTTTTTTTAATTTCCTGCTCCAGTGTAACGGTTTAAAATTACTCGTTGTAACATTTTATAATTATGTTTTCAGACGACCTTCTGCCGTCGAATGGTATTTGAATGAATTGGAGGTAATCATTGACATCATAGTTATTATTGTGAGTGTGCAGGGTTCTCCCATGACTATCCACAGAATGCTAAACTTGTCCTCATGTGTATGATACATGCACAACGTGTTAGCTGCTCCTTCCTCTCTAGCACACAAACACGGGAATATCCCTCTGAAGATGCGTAGTTTCAAATAATTATTGAAAACAGCTGTGATCACTCCAGGCTTCTTCAAACCTACGAACAACTTGTTCCACGAAAACTGCTCAACTTTCTTTGTAATGTGTCTTTTAGTCGTAGAAAGAAACAAGCAAAATAAAGAAGAAAAGAGACGATTACCCTGACTTGTATAATAAGAACTTATAGCTAGAGAGAGAGTCATGTCTTTGAAATGAATACACGTTGTATCTGTTGTATTTCATTTAGATTAATTATCAACAAGCTGCAGCGAGAAATACAGACATGAGGATTTAAGTTCGTTGTACACGCATACATTGTTGCCTTGTCCCTTACTTGTGATATTCCAGCTGAAGTAACAATGGAGGGCGCTCTTACGCATTTCGACTTTTAAATGATCACACAAAAGGAAAAAGAAAAGATGGACTTCATTTAGTTCTGTGCTAGTCGCTGTAGTTGCTTTTTTTTTTGCAGGAAGGTTGATTTTAACAATGCTGTAATTACACATTTTATTTTAATCTTTAATCTTCAAAAATACCAAGAACATTTGTGTCTGCTGTAATCATGCACCCCACTCCAAACACTCTCCCATCCACTCACATCTGCAGTTCAGGATACACGTACTGTATTCACATTTTCTGTGATTAAGCTTATTATGAATGTGACAAATCAAAGAGTTGTATATATTGCATGAATGAATTAACAGTAATCTGTTGATATTTCTTTTTTATTCCACTGATTAGCGGTTATGCTTGACAGCGTGATTAGCATAGAGAAAAAAATACTGGAAAAATCTTCAGAAATGACCAATTGCTACTGTAAATACAATAGATCTTTATAACATCCATCCATACGATAGCATGATTTAATGTATATCGATGAGGTATGTGTTACAGGGTAAATTAGTCAAATAAAGACGTGTCTGTAATCAAATTTGTCTGTTTTCATCATTGTTTTACCATACATATGATTCAGGAGCAAACGGTACTGATGCCACTTTCTAAGAAGAACACTTGTACACCTCCTTCACTTTCAAATGCACAAAATGTTTAATGGGTATATCACACACTTCTGGCGTCATCTGTATTTACAAATGCATTACCACCAGTAAAACCAGAGCCAAATACAGGTAGCAAGCTCTCACAATCTGCATGCAGTTCACGTCCAATTTACATGTACATGTATATACATAAGATCCACACAGTGTCTAGCATAGCATCAGTCTTCGTTATTAACCACACACTCAATATTACAAATGTACGTTCTTCATTAGCACTTTTTGAACAATTTCTGAGCGGTTTCCACTGATGCTGCTGATATGTATTATCATTACAAATGACTCCTCACATGCACAGTGTACATATGATACATATATAGTTAGAGGTGAAAAAGTGTCAAAACCTGTACTAAGCATCCCTTTCTCCAATCAAAGTGGTCGAATGGGGGTGGGGGCACTTGAACAGGCACCAATTTGGATAGCAGAACATTATTTCTTACACTTGTCACGCCGAAGCATAGGAATATTAGGCAGAGAAGAAGTGGATTATACATTGTATACTTGTCATTTTTGGGCAGCTCATAAATATTTTCAGAGTGTTTAGCCCTGTAAGTACTACACCAGCAAAGTTCAATTTCAGTGAGGAGGCATACACATTAATATAGAAAGATCATTACAGTATCACTTGAAATAATGCAAGGACGGATAAGCAGAAAGATTTGCATTTCTCTTTACAGATGGATCGAGTTTTGACCCATGAACATACAGATTCCAAGAAAGGTTTAAGATTAGAAAACCAGCAGCAACATTTCGAAGAAAAACAAACAAAACAACTAAAATATTGCATTAATCCCACATCATATAATACGGCATACCGAATATTCAATAAAGTAATGTCATGAAAATGATCCTACTTCTAACAAGTTGCTCTTGCTGAGGAAAATAGTAGTCAAACTTGCCTATTATCCAAAGTCAAATCTACTTGGACTGAAGAAAAAGCTTCGGCTAAGAGAAAATTTGACTTATGAGGGATTAAAATTAATAGAAAATAAAGAGAAGAGGACTTGAAAAGACCTTCAACTCAAGCAATCATCCAACTTATGTGAGGTTGGATGCAAGGTTGACTGTATCATTTTTAAGAATGAGGTACATGTATGAATGCAAAAGATTGCAAACACTGGCCAACAGAATGTCTTCAATACATCTAGTTAGATAAAAACTGGCCAAATCATGAATCAATTACATCTTTGAACCATATGCATGGATCACCAAAAAGAATATGCTATGGTAGAACATATAGACAGATCACATCATCACATTAAGAAAATCAAAGACAACACAATAACATCCATACGTGTTACCTTCATCCAAGATCATTGTACTAACTCCACCAGGCTAATAATTCATGCAGAAATGACCTGCCCTAGATCTGGCTTCATTCATAAAACATGACTTTACCTGCTAAAGATCATGTCATATGCCGCAACCAGCAGAGATGATTCAACAATTGCATCAAATCTAATTCATGCAAACAAAGCATATACACTCTGTATTATGTGCATGGTATTTGCCAAGCATTTACATATTCATTCAATTCAATTAAATTCAATCTATTTCCATTTTTTTTTCTTCAACAGAACACAACATAATACAAGAAAATTACAAATGATTTTGAGTACAGAATGGTTGACTGTATGATGAAAATTAGAGGTAATCAGAAAATTGAAAGCATGCACACAGTTTCTGAACCAAACTTATTATTCATGTTCTGAGAGAGAACAAAAAAATTGAGGGTACACTAAAAAGCAGTGCTTGTACACTTTGGACAACTTGTATCACCAAGCAACTTCAAATTATCTTCTTTTTTTACCACATTCATAAAAGACACAGGAAATTTATCACTGATTCTGAAATTATTTGTACAGACCAACAGCAAAGACAAACAATTACAAAATTTTCTAATACAATTCAACAAAATATATGCACACAAACATGTCCTTTCCAGATTGGGTGAGCCATCTGTAGGTGTATGTCAAATTGCTTGAATAAATGAAAATAACATATTTATGGCCCCAGGGCTACAAGAAAAAAACAAAAAATTTTATCATCTTTTTGAAAGCCCATTGATCTTCACTCCATTTGTTCACAATCTTTTATACTTTGGAAGGGTAGACAATGGGTAGTGAGGGTGCTAAACTTAAAAACCACTTGATAGATCTTGTTCTCTTATGCAGTATTTTGCAAGATCTGACTCCTACGGCAGTGACAAACAGACAGATAGACAGAAACAAACAAACAGACAGACAAACAAATTAAACAACATTTCAGAACATAAACAGTGCTGATATTATGCAGCAAAAGGGCCGAGCCACAGGTGGTTGTGGATTCCAGATGACTTTTGTGTGTCAAACTGTATTTAGCGAATGAGTTTTAGAAAAATGACATTACCCTGATCCAGCAATGTACCTGGATGTACTACTACAAGTCTGTAATTAAATCCATGCAATTAATGTGTGCAATTAAATGTAGTAATGAGTATGAACCTCCTAAAGAAAGAAAAGAAAAGAGTTAAACTTTTATTGCTGGATAATCTTCATAAAAAGAACTTGAAATAAATGCTATCAAGAAGTTATCAGGATTGCTAGCGGATTTACATAATGGCAATGAAACAACTGATGCACCATTGTTCCTTAATTGGAAATCATTTTACTTGCAGTACAAGTAGCATGCCTCTCTATCTGTAATCAGGTCAGAGGCTCTTCAAGCATACAGCTAAAGGCAAGATTTTGAGGATTTTTATTTGAAATATTATAATGTTATTTGAAATATTATGATGTTTTATGTGTTCAGTGGAATATATGTTTGATGTAGAATAATAAATATCCCAGTGGGGGAAAAAAAAAAAAGATTTTGAGGAGGGTGTTTTCTTTGTCGCTGGTACATCGTTAGAGGATCATGTCATATCAGGTCAACAACAGAACACCCATTTTTACTGAATCTTATAAAAAAAAAAAAAAACCCAACATTTCTAATATGAAAACTGTTATGAAATTTTTGGGGGTACCTAAGAAAAAAAATATTATTGGAAAAGCATCTTTGCAATTTTAACCCATGACAACACGCACTCATTTGTACCACATATCAGCTGAGCTATGTTTACCATGTACTTGAATTCATTGTAAAAAAACAAAGGTGTCTCTGTAGAAACAAAGAAAGGGTAGGGACATGGAAGGGAGGGGGGAGGGGGAGGGGAAGAAAGGAGACAGGTGGGTCTAGCTGTCATGCTCAGCTTCCGTCACTGCCTGTATGACCTGGGGTAGGGCCTGGGAATGTCCACAGCTGTGCTGGTGGTTGGACCAGTCCTTGCGCTGGCAGAAGCCGCTGCAGTAGCTGACACGGTGACAGCCGGTACACTCACTGGTGGCCTCCCGTCCACAGTTTGCACAGGACTGCAATGCAAAGTACAAATACAATATGTGCCTACTGTTCAACGTGTTGCCAATTTGGTGGTAAGAAAACTAGAAATGTCGCTACAGCGACTGGTTATACCCCCGCCAAACAACATTTCATAAGCTTTGGTCAAAACAACATTTCATAAGTTTTGGTCAAAAGACTGAGGAAGTAGTTAAATCTGCAAGATCTTTCCTTGATCTTCTGCCATTAATATGCCGTTACCATGGCAACGTACTTTCGGGTACTGTCGAAAAATGCGTCTTGCACATCTACAACCAAAGGCACACATCTGTACCAAGTTTCATGGAAATTGGGCCAAAACTGAGGAAGTAGTTTGCAACACAAAATTTTCCATCATTTTGGCTCATAATATGTGAGCTGTTACCATGGCAACATACTTTTTGTCACTGTCAAGAAATGTGTCATGCTGACCTATATCCTAAGACAAACATTCAATATGAATTCCATGAGAATTGGAAGAACACTGATGAAGCAGTTTTGCCATGAAGCATTTTGCCCTATATTTTACCAATAACATGCCGTTACCATGGCAACGCACTTTTTGCCACTGCGGAAATATGTGTCTTGCACATTAACATATTCAGATGAACATCTGTACCTAATTTCATAAAAATTGATCAAAAACTGTGGGAGGAGTTCGCGACGCAAGATTTGTACCCATTTTTGCCCATAATATGCCGTTACCATGGCAACGTACTTTTGGGTACTGTCAAAAAATATGTCTTGCACATCTACAACCCAAGGCACACATCTGTGCCAAGTTTTATGGGAATCGGTTGAAAACTGAGGAAGTAGTTCGCGACGCAAGATTTGCAACGGACCGACCGCCCGACCGTCCGCTGATTCCTATATACCCCCTTCAAACTTCGTTTGGCGGGGGTATAATAAACAAAACAGGAAATGATCCACTCACTTTCCCCTGGGGTGGACTACACATGAGGTACTACATGTACAAGTTGATCTAAAAATTACCCAGCATCTTGCATGGTTTAAGTGATGATTTATATTTTGTGCATTTTAATCAGTGTTTTTACAGCACAGTCACCTTGTCTGCCATTCCCCTTTATCCGTCGAGTCCCAAGTACACTCGGGCGGGGTTCTATGGGAAATGCGTGTTGTAGCAAAATTAGTCCGTCCTCAATGGGTTAAACCTGCTCCACTAATTTTCTCAAATTTCTGTATATGTGTATGTTCAGTCTGAGTGGATTGAATTTGCACACATTTGCCTGTATATTATGCTATCTCTTATGGAAGGGAAGATGTCATGCATAGAGCGTCTCCTGATATTCGAGACTTAACCCTATTCTAACTGGGCTATTTGAGACCAAGTTTTTACTGGGGGGGGGTCAATTTGACCCCCCCTTCAGATCTCGGCCGCCGATCGCGCGATCGCCGCGAAATTTTGCCTGAAGATAGAGCTGGATGTCAACTACAAGATTACATGGTCATACAATAGAAAAATATTGCCTTTCTATTTTTAATAAATTAATTATGCAAATTTGTGCATGAAATCATATTTTCACCTATAACTCCATTAAAAACACTGGAGGATTGCTAAATTTTTGTGTCAGAATTCCTCAAGACACATCAAACAATTTTTGTGTAAAAAAATAGCACAATCAAAATCAATTTCTTTTGTTTTCTATTGTTTTGTTAATTTCTTATGTATTTTATTGTTTTTCGACCTTTTGTTTTCTATTGTTTTTCGACCTTTTGTTTTCTATTGTTTTTTTGCCAAAATTTGTTGCAGGCTTATCTACACTAGAATTGATTAATTTCAATGGTTAAAAGTTGAAATAATCCTATTTATATCAATTTAACAAAAAAACACAACTTGCATTGGATTTGCACACGATATCATGAATTTGAGCTGTTTTGGGGTTGACATGCATATGCAAAACATTACGTAACTTCAGAACGGTGTACCCCAACGTCGCAAATTTGGTCTCAAAATATGCGGGAGACTTGTTAATTGAAAAAAGTCGTGAAACGACGCGGCAAAATCTTTGCGTGTCGCGAAATCGTGGCGCGAAACGTCGAGGGGGGGGGGGTCAATTTGACCCCCCCCCCCCCCAGTTAGAATAGGGTTAAATGACATTTTCTCTTAGTAGGAGAGATGAAAAGACGAAATGCAAACCATGTGTCTTGATCCTCATCTAACCTTCACTAATATTTAAGAAAATTCACTAAAAGTGTCACAATACAATGAATATCACCCTACCTTAATCAGTTGAGATGACTTAGCCTCAGCTACAGCGTCGATCTTCTCAGCACGAGCCTGGGCCAGTGCTTGGGCCACTGCATTATCTCTTTCTGCCTTGGCCTCCATGAGAGCTCTGGACAGTTGCATCTGGGCATCCATCTTGTAGTCAGCAAGAGCCTGTTGGGAGGTACACAAGTTAAAGCATGTCTCTATCAACATCTGGATAGACACTGGATATTGGTGTTGCTATATGTGCTGAATAAATCATCAAGAGTTTGAGCTGTTTTTCTGAGAGTAATCTGATTGGGTTTTACAAAAAGCACAAGATGTCTGTTATTAAGTTATCTAGTGTGTATGCTGAGGAGCGGGAAATATGTGACAGTCTAAGTGGAGAGAAACAATAAAAAAGTGGATTCAGTTGATTAATACAATGTCTTGTGACAAGGTAAACTGCATTGGGGATCATTCTGTCCAGAACTTTGTACTTTGCTGTAATCAGCAGGACCATTCAGCTTTGCTTTGGAGTGACGATCAATACTTTAATAATTTTTGGTGTATTTGTGTGATGCTATTGTCACCTTTGCTTACGAATCCAGCATTGTCTTGTTTGCCTAACTAGACACATCCAACTGTATTCCAATACTGAGCTTCTTTAAAGCTACAACATAGTTCTCACATGGGCTCAAAGTTCATCTTCCATCATTTGGAATTTGCTTGCAATATATCGAAAGGCTCTACCAAGAAACATGTCTGGCTGATGCAGTTTGCCAGGATAATGAGTTGTTATGGAGTATTTTGAGATGATGATGATCCACAGCATTTGTATAGCACCATAAATCTGTTATAGAAACATTCAAAGGCGAATAAATTGATAGCGCCCAGCTGTATTCATCAAATGTGCGCATGTATGAACCATGGTGTCAAACAGCACAGGTTGCCCAAAAAATAGATTGCCCCTGCAGCTCGGAGACAGTTGAGATAGTAGTGTGGAGGGTCAGTTGGAAAAAAAGATAAGATCTCTCCTGACTGTCCCTGCAGTGTGGGACCTAGTTTGAATGCCGGTGAGACAAGAGTTAAAACTGGAGAGCTCACCTGCTTCTTCTCAGAATCAAACTGGATTTTGGCCTGCGAGAGGGCTGCGTCCTTACTGTTCTGAGCCTGCCGCTTGGCCTGGTCAATCATTTGCTTCAGCTGCTGGGCTTGCTGTATTAACTGATTTGCCATCTGTGTCACAGGATCATAGGAGAGAGAGAAAAAAGAAATACAAATATGAAGAGATAATGTTGCAGTCACAAAACACGGGCAAAGTATCCTCTATCCACTCACACAGATATATATTTTGATATATGTGTTTATGTGTGTGTGACAGAAACATGGGACAACTACAATACAGGGATAATAAACTCAAAAATTTCTTGCAGACAACAAGCAGTTAAACAAGGATTAAAAACAAGACATGCTGAGAAAAAGTAGCGGTGAATTTAACGTCATCTCTAAACTGAATTTCAGATTACCTTAAATATTTGCAGTTGATTCTACCATAAATGTTTTGTGACAGTGTGTGATTTTGATGAAACTTTGGTCATTCTATTTGATTATAAAACCTATCTATCAATAATAAAGTCATGATCTGTTAACTGTAAACATAACTGTTTTTATGCTATTAAATTTTCACGCTGAGCAGGTCAATAAAATATACATTACTGGAGTTATTCAATTTGCACTGCGCAACTGCTCACTTGTATGTTTTCAACCAATTCACAAAAAAGACACACTTTGATTTGACATTTTCATCCATGATAATCAGCACACACGCATGCTTAAGTGATTACAAAGACATACAAATACACACATACTTTCAGTATTTATCAGCTGACGATGGGCAGGATTCAACTCGTGCAACATGTGCATAGAAAATATGTGACCCGCTACAACAGAAGGATCCTAAAGTCGCTGGCGGCTGAGCCGAGAAAATCGAGTTTGAAGTCACATCATCAAAATAGGTCATAACAATCGGATTTCTGTTTTTGGCATAATTCTGTACTCTAATGTTTTGTCTATCATCTGCCGAAATTTCGAAGCTAAATGATCAAAGGAAAGGCAAGAAATTGGCGTTTTTCTGGGCCATGATTTTCCGACTTTCAACGTAACAGAAACGTGTCGGAAGATTTGCATTTAGCGCCGCAGCTAGACTCCGCCCCTAGCAACGAGGGAGTGATCTTATTGGTCAGTGCGTGGCACCCTGATTACTGATTGGTCGTGCGTAGACCGCTGGCGCTAAGCTTGAATGAACATCGTTGAGGTTGCTAGAAGCATACCTTCTATTGTCAAGGGGTGAAATCTGTCTTGCATCCCCTTGATCATGATAGTGTTGGTAGGATAACTTTGAAGGTGTTTTTCTCAAAATTCTGATATCTTCAACCACTTGGCATGCGCTAATAAAATCATCGATATCTCTGCAACCGAGTACTTTTATGACTTGTGCTATATATGAAATTAAAGTAGAAAAGTAAGGGAATAATGTCATGCAATTTTCAGAAAATTGTCCTCCCCCGACTTTCGGATACTTTTGTTGTAGCAGGTCACATATTTTTGCAGGTTTCAGAATTCATTCTAGCTAGTATTAAAAAGTAGCACAAAATCTCTGAAAATTACTGCATATGACGTATATTTAGCGAGTCTTATTTATCAAGATCGAGACTTCTCGTGCAATTATGCAAGAGCAAGTAAGATTATATTGTGATCGTGGAGTACAGTAATGAATGGAGTAATGTAAGCATGCACATCACATTCATGTCAGGATTGGAGTTTAAATAATACTTTTGCACGAAGTTAAAATCGGGATTAGACTTCTGAAATTCACGAAAAATAAAGACTATGTAAAATATATCTATGGTGCATACAGTAATGCACTGCAAATATTTCTGTGTTTGGAGTATGCTGTGTGCTTTCAGTCACTGTACCTCTTCCAAGTGCCACCAGTGCTGCTGCTCAAGGTCAGCTTTGGGGGTGCTAGGAGTTATGGGCATGGCCTGGGTCAGGGTCGGGGTCAGGGCTTGAGGTATGGGTGCTAGTGCCATCTGGTCACCAATGGTCAGCCCATTCTGACTCTCTAGACTCATGGACCGTCCTTCTTCTGCTAGACTGGCCACTGGATACCAAGAGAGATAAGCATGGGAATAGATTTGTGGTAGATGCTTTCACAGTGCATATCACCACAGTTATGTATCCTGCATTCCACAGCACATAGTACAGCAGTGTAAATTGAAAGATTCTGACACCGTATCTGGTGACTTGGTTTGTTATACCACCACTAAAAAAAAAAAAAAAAAAAAAAAAAAAAAAAAAAAAATATATATATATATATATATATATATATATATATATATATACAATGTATATATATATATATATATATATATATATATATATATATATATATATATAAATAATACATTAATAGGTGAAAATACTATACATGAATTGGATAAATATGCGATTGTCTTTTTATCTCAAATAAATATTTGAGATAAACTTCTCTTCAAGGAGAAATCACCCAAAATATATGATGCAGCGAGTATAAAAATATGATACAAAAGAAAATTGAAAGAGAATTCTACAATGCTCTAATTTTCATCTTTAAGCAAATTTTTCCTCTATATGGTGCTGACTTGAAATACTAGGTAATATCATTCCAACTGCCTCCTAGGAGTAAAAAGTCAGTGCTCTTCCATTATGCTAGAAAAAAAAAAGTTTAAACCAGGTTGAATTTTCTGAATTCCTTTACAGTGCTCCCTACCATGACATTACAAACTGTTGTAGCCTTCTCATCCAGCGATGATACAAACATGGATTTAATCAAAACATTCAAAACAAGAGATTCATTACTTTTATTCATACCAGGGCTCCAATTCATAGAAAGATGCTATGATAACAGCTCTTGCTGGAATGACAAGTGTCATGGCAACAATAAGAATCCAGATTCATGACTGGTTGCTGCTGTGGAAAATTGCTATACTAGCAAGAGTTGTTATCCTGACATCTTTATGAAATGGGGCCCAGATTGTCCAATTTTCCCCATATTTCACTGATGCCTTCTTCTAATATTATCACAGTTACTGAAACTACATATCCATTTTTTTTTTTTTTTTTTTTTTTTTTTTTTTTTTTTTTTTGGTGGTGGGGGGGGGGGGTATCTGGATTCCTAAAAGCACCAAATAATTACCATCTTTCAGCTTCGGCATTTTCTTAAACGTAGGGGTGGATGGCAGACTTTCACGCTCATCTCTTCTTCTCCGCTTATACGGCACAAATAGCCGTACTGGACCAGACTGCAAGAAAGAGAGAAAGAAACATTAAGATAAAAAGATAAATGAAACACACATTCTATGGAAAAAGTATAGTATTACTGTATACACATTATATTGCACTTTAGCAAGATAATATCATATGAATGTGCAAGACAAAGATTACACATATAAGAATGCACCAAATATGTAAATTTTGTGCTCACTGATCTGCAGCTCAAATCCAGTCATCCAGTTGTCAAAGCAGAACATCATTACTTCTCATTTCAAGTAAACCCCCAAAATATCTCAATCAACAGTGCCATTGCCTGGAATAACTCACCACTCCTTCATCATCACAACAAGAGGCACATGTGCAAGAAGCAGCGTGGGGTTGCAAGATGCCTTCTTCTATTAAACAGTTCAGAGTCCTCCCGGCATAACGGATGCTCCTCTTCCAATCTTTACTGTTCCCCCTTCCACAAAGGGACTCAAACTCGGACGGAGTATACCACTGGTCATCGAACTTGACGCATTTCCCTTTTCCTCCTGTTTGAGTGAGCACAAAACATAAAGAAACAAAAATGGTACAGAATATGAATTCATCACAGTTGCACAGTGCCATGCAGACAAGTTGGCAAAGTGGACTTTGAGACACAAGAGTGATTTGTGTTTGGGAAGCCTTAGCTTGTTAGGAGGTAGGATGATGTTTTGGATACTCTTTTCAGCAGAGCTACTATTGTTTACATTGTATAAAATCTGCATGACTGGCTGCCAGTACAGTAGCAGAGTAGACTAAACCAACCCCTTTTTGGCATTTATCTTTGCAGTTGGGAAGTTGCAGACCCCTGCATAAAGTTGCAGGTTCTAACGTTAGCTTATTTCATCTTCTTATTAATAACTCCTACAGTTCTAGAAATAGACTCTACATTGAACAAAGTTTTAATTAGAATTAATTTTCATTTCTCTGCCCCATCAGCATCTCTGTGACCATGACCTACCTAGCCCACCTGACAATTGACCAGCCGCCGTGCATTGACTCCTGTAAACACGTTAACATGGTCATGGATTTAACAATGTGCGAGTAGAACTAGTAGTACAGTGACGACAGGCCTGGTTTTCTTTTTTTCTTTTTTTTTTGCATCTAATTTAGATCTTTATTAGTACAGGATAGGGTCTAGGATTGAAACTCTAGACCAGTTAGGGTGTCTATGTTACGAGACCGACCTACAATTAGAAATCTAATTAGAAGTCTACTCGTACTAGAGTCTAGATCCTCTAGACACGACAACTTACCGGTAGGTTTTGTGAGCTGATAAAGAGTCGATGGCAAATTTTTAATGAGAAAGTGGAATACAGGGATGGATCCAGGAATTCTGTAATGGGGGGGGGGGGGGGCACCTTTACACTACAATCATGCCTTCATGGGTGGGGTAGGCCTAGCCCTAGGCCCTTCAAAGCACCCCATTTTTTTTTTTCTTTCTCAGGTCTAAAAGGTTAGATCTAATCATCTATTTCTTTTTGTTTTACAAAAAAGAAGGGGGGGCGTACCGGAGTGCCCGATGTGCTCCCCTCTCCCTGAATCCGCCACTGAGAATATTATGCTTAATTTCTTAGTTTATGAACACACAAAAACCTACCGGAACCAAGTTTGGATTTGAACAATTCAGCAGAGGTGTTACGGCAGCGCACGGGAAGGACGTCCGAGTGCACCGTGTCATCCCACGTATAGTGCCGCTTCTCGCCCGATGGGGACGAGGGAGTGCAGGGGGTCGCCGGTGTTTTCAAACCATCCACAAGCGCGGCTTCTTGTTGCACAACAGCAATAATTCGTGATTTAAGTTGGCCCCCATCTTGCACCTGCACAGGGTGTCCATTTGCGGTGAAGATTCCCGTAGGTGTGACGCTAGCAGTAAAAACATGTTCTGTTACCGCAGAAGTGCTTATTTGACCAGACGAAACAGTAACTGTATCGTTCGTGAAGGCTGAATCATCGGCACCAGGACTCGGTAGTGCTTCGGAGATGTCGGTGATGCCGACAGTCACTTCGGTAACTTCAGTATTTTCCATTTCTTCTCCGCTATCTCCCATTTATGCTGTTTCTGACTTGTCGGAAATTATTTAAGTTTTCTATTTCCTCGTACTGGAGGCAAAAAGACACACAATTATACACTGAAAATTTGAAATAAAAACGTCGTTCAATGTCGTCGGGAAATTTCGTATAACACTCGCAACATGGCCACCAAATTCGTAGTAACATCGTCTCTGCACATGCGTAACATAGGCAGTAATGGACAACTCCATTACAAAAATGAGGATTTGAAATGTAAGACCACTTAAATCACCAATTTATTAAATCTTTAATGTCAAATGAAAATGAGAAATATCAATTAACAAAAAATAAAAGATGTAGAAAAATACAGAATATAGAAATAATCGCCTAAAAGTCATCTTTTGGCAGAGGAAAATCTCAACATCTTTCCAGTTTACCCCTTATGTATAATGTGCTAGTCTATATCTTTCACGATTTTTGTCATAAATCGGATATGGGTTTCGAGAATTCAGGGATTCCCGTGCCCGCGAAATCAAGATGACAGACACCTTATTTGGATTCGATGCAGATTTACCTGTGAGTATCATATGAGGCAAAAATGACATTTCACGTGGCATATGATGTGCATTCTGTCAATGGACTGAACTCTGAAACGTACTCACATTCTTTGCGTAAATGTCACTGCATTGTTTATGGTGAAACGAATAGACAGTCCCATATATTCGAATTCAAGTTGTTACGACTCCGGTGCATGGATATGCATGGCATGGATGATGCATGATGACATTGTCATTGTGTTTGCAAGTCGATGCAAATATAGAGTTGTCTATTTTCTGTCAGCTGTCTAGTTGATGCGGAATTGAGAATTGTTTGAATATTGTGTTTTGCAAGTGTGCTTAATCGTCATAGGTCTGTAAAATTAAACATTATCATCATAATTCAAGTAGGTTCTAGATAGTTCTACATATAGACTAAGAATCTAATTCATTGACATGAATGCATTTATCCCCGATTCATATTCAGTGATCATCTGTAGTATGATATTCATGGTGATTGTGTCATTTTGTGAAAATTCAGGAAACCAGAACTTTACTCAGCGTAGATCATCAATGCAGTTGAGTTAGATCCCTACTCGGAGTCGGGGTCTCACACTCACAGTGTAGCGTAGAAGTTTAATTTCAAACAAGCACAGACTAAATCTGTGCTTGTTTGAAATTAAACTTCTACGCTGCACTTTTCTGTGAGCATGGTGAGTGGTGAGTGTGCGGTGTGAGACCCCGACTCCGAGTAGGGATCTAGGCCTAGGGTAAGGGCACCAGTATTCAGTCAGGCACCGGTATTCGGTCACTTATCACTAGTCACCAGCCAGTAAGTTCAACTGTCACAACACACGCAAATCACACTAATTCACATACTTGCACACTCATTCACAACATGAAACTTCCTTGGTACCTTAGCCCCCTCCAAAAATCCATCCAAAATCCCAAATTTTACCGTCAAAAGTGCAGAATCGGCGCTACTTTCCAAAAGCGCGCGCGGATAAGGCCCAGTTTTAAGAGTACGGGTCGCCGAAAAAGCGCTAAAAATCGAGAAATCCGCCGTTCTCTCGCGGGATTTTTCGCTTATCGCAAGCTTGGAGTGTAATGGTATCCTCAAAAACGCAAAAGAAAAACAAAATGTCCGTACGTGCCGATACAGTGTCCCAATGTACAAGGGTTGAATGCAAGTGCCGAGGCCCCAGTATTCGGTCACCAACGGTCGCCGCAACTTCCCCGATGCAATTTTGCGCCAACAAGGTAGCGCGCGCGCGTGTTTTTCAGCTGCCTTGAACACGCATTGACTTTGAACGCGCACATCGCGTGACCGAATACTGGAGCCGATGACCGTATACTGGGGAATTTTCAAGGTGAAATATTTCGCGATTTTGTGCAATTCTGTGAGATATTTAACGAAATGAAAGTTGAGATTAAAGAAATTTGATATATTTCACATACGTTGCTGTAGATATGATGTATGTATGTATTATTTTAGTTTGAAAAATATTGCAAAAAAGCTTAAGTGACCGAATACTGGGGATGTTACCCTAACTCAACTGTTACATTGATGATCTACTCTGAGTAAAGTTCTGGTTTCCTGAATTTTTACAAAATGACACAATCACTGAATATGAATCGGGGATAAATGCATGTCAATGAATTATGATGATAAATTACCCATGTTACTAGTCTGGGAAAACCAATGCAACTGCACTCATAATGCATTTGTCAATGTAATGACTCACCCCACTACCCCCGGACATGGGTGCGTCATTTCCTCGTTTGGTCCGTCAAATTTGTGACCCAGGTGTGTGTTATTTTACCAGCTATGTCCATCAAATTTTTGACCGAGGCCAGGAGTGCGTCAAAATCCCATCATTGTTGGTCAAATTTTTCACCGAGGGGTGCGTCATGGTACGTCACTTGGCTATGGAAAATAACACGCATTATTCTGAACCGAGGGATGCATCATGGTATGTCACTTGGCTATGGAAAACTGCACGCATTTTTGCACGCTACCAGTACCAAACACACGGACCGCGAGTGAAATTACAGTGAGCGCTTTCCCGCGGCGAGTGAAAATCAAAGTCGGGAAGCGTTTTGGAATAAGAGGGAAAAATGCTTGCCCGAATCTAGCAAGCAAATAATTCAAAAGCCACCCTTTCTCCTCACATTTTCCCTCCAACAAACCCATGAAATCATGCATACTCAATCTCAAACCAGACAGACTGTTTAGCGATGTAACGATTTCAACCTTGGTTCTAATGTCGAACACTTACTTGCAGCCCTAGTGCCTATTTGCTATTGCATATTGCGATGCAACACCAATACTCATTGCTATCGAAGAAAGTTCGTTTATATTCCAATACAATGTGCATCTAAATAATGTTCTGTGGTGACAAAGGCAAATTTTTGACAGTAAAAGAAGCGGCAGCAGAAGAAACTGCCTGCTGCATGCCATTTTCTGCTCGCGGGAATGCCGTGGCGTGGTACATGTAGCAGGTAAATGTACATATGTAAGTCCAATTTGTGCGTGACTCGCTAACGCTGTGCAATTCGCAAGTGAGCAGCGTAAACTACATTGTCCATGTGTTGCCTTCAACCGGACTAGCAATGGCCGTGCACATACAGCACATCTGCACACAAGTCATATATGGATTGCATGCACAGAATACATACGGAATATTGTAGCAGCAGAGTGATGTACGATGAATGACGGGACGGTGCTTACAGGGCCAGGGTAAGGGAAACTTGCCGAAATTTTTACAAATTATGTTTATGAACCAAAAGAAAATGAAATTGCTTGAATAAAACGTATTCAAAAATCGTTTCAGTATTTACGGGGGTGCGTCAAATGTACACTACACCTGTATGGAGGATGTCCATCAAAAAAGTGACCGAGGTGTGTGTCACTTTCAACGTGTTGTCCGTCAAAAAAGTGACCGTGGTGTTCGTCACTTTCAGGGTTTTGTCCGTCAAAAAAGTCACTGTGGTGTGCATCAAAAACCCTGTGTGGTCAGTCAAAAAATGACATGACGCACCCATGTCCGGGGGTAGTGGGGTGCGTCATTACATGTTGTACATTGACAAGTGCATAAGGATTCCCCCCGCCTCATGAGATGGGCACACTGCCTGGCCATGCTCGTGTTGTGGCATGAGGCCTAGCCCACGGGGCGAGCTGCACATGAGGCTGGCCCTTTCTTGCCTTGGCTCACTTCTCATCCATCTCAGCTCACATGTCATATCTGACTGTGCATCACAAAACCAACAAAAAGTCGCACCCCTTGATTTCATGTGAGGGCTCAAAAAAGGTGATATGGGTTATTCTTGGGTTTTTCATATTTTCTAAGAGAACTAGACCCTATTCCTCTTCTGCATCATTCTTATGTTTGGGACCATACAATCAATGGCAAAGTGTGTTTCAGCAGTTTTTCTGCAACCCTTTTTTCTTTGTAGGATAGTGAAATCATAATCAGGTACAGTATGTCTATAGAGGCCCCTTTTCATTTCATGAAAATCCTTTATGCACTCTTCATTTTCAACTAGAATAACTTTTGAAATGATACAGCTAGAGTCTACTGCTTTGAAAATTGGAATTAATCTTGGACAGTAACATTGTGTCAATAGAGCATGGATAATTTTAGCTTAATCTGATAATCCCTTCAGTGTTATTGCTCCTGTGGTTTACATCCTGTTTTTTTTGTCCAATTCATCACACAGCTAGCATGGTTTTGTAAAGATTTAAGTAAAGTGCCTGAATGGACTGTGTACTTCAGAGTCTTTTTTCTCAGTTCACACTTTCCAGAGTGTGTATATGTGTCCCCCCCCCCCCCCATTATTTAGATACATGTAGGTTAGGAGAGTCCATTTGAATTGAATTATACATATCACTTTAAAGCTTAGAGTCTGCTCTTACTATCCCACACTGAGAGTAGGTGGGTACTTGAATTTGTCAGCAAACTAATCACTTTGTAGGTATTACGGGTTCACTTTCTTCATGAATTCTGCTGTCCACTAGCCCTTAGGCGCTTTTTGTGCAAGTGTCCCACTGCATCCAGTGTAGACAGCGCGCAAGCCGTGCAATAAAACACCATGTACAGATATCTCCTCACGTGCGTGCGCAAGCTCGCCCTGGAAATCTCACAGCTTTGCATGGCTTGCACGCTGTCTGCGCTGGATGTCCACACTGATCTTATTTCTAATCTATAGAAAATTGATGGAGTTGTTGCTTCATGCTGCACAAACACTCATTGCAATTGTATCTCCTGATTGTCTTTGCATAAAAGAATTTCATATTTCTACTTGAACACTAGGCATTGATGATGCAATGCACTTAAACTTGCATGCAGCTTGAAAGTTCATTTGATTGTTACAGTATGCATGATTTTGTTGGGACTGTATTTCATATCAGAGTCTTGGGCATAACACACATGTGTACAACAAAGTTGCTTGATTTATATTAATTTTCTTATTATGGTAATTGTTTGATGACTTGTGTGGGGGGTTGGGGGTAGATAGGTCTTGATCTAGATTAATTTTCATGAGATGTCTGTTTTGAAGGATGGTCACTGGTCCTGCAAACAAATTTAATAGAAAGAAAAGGTTATGATCTCAACAGTTTCCGCTAGTGTTACTCACATTTCACTGTGTTCATGAACCTGTGGTAGTAACCTGGTGTGATAGTCATGAGTATAACCTTGAGTCATTCAGTTATCAAATATGAAACTTCATGTTGTGCATTTATATGGGCCGTGACGCGAGAAAAGGGCCCTTAGCACCGCTGCGCGCAAACGCCAGAAAACGGTGCAGAAGTTTGACAAAGCAATACGTGCGAAATAGATCAACTAGAAAACTGTGCGCACATGCAAAGACGCATTAAAAAGTGACAGGATTTGGGCCAAACATGCTGTTTTGAATGTCGTAATTGGGGCATTTAGGAGTGGAATTTCAGAAAAAGGTTTGCATATTTAAATGCGTCAGAGTTCCTTCTACAATGTGGAGGTGAAAACTCATTTTCGGTATTTAATGCCCTAAGGGCCCTTTTCTCGCGTCACGGCCCATATGTACTGTATATTTTCATACTTTGAGTGAATATTTTGTCAGAATGAATTGCATCATGTATGTACATATATGCATCTCTTTTTCTTTTTGTTTGTTTGTTGCTGTTTTTTAATCCCTTCTCCTTTGAAATATTTCAGCCTCTGGATGAAGGCCCAGAGGAGGATGAAGGAGATTACTATGACAACGTCAATGATGACACCTTCGGTGCTGGAGCAGATGGTGAGCTGACAGACCCAGACAGAGCTTGTCACAAAGCTTGGAATTTATTTAGGTTCAAATCTAGTCACGTACACCATTTTGAAGTTTTCTGACTCTACCTGGGCTTAATGATAATTTTCATTGTATAGTGCTCTCAATCGCCAGGTATATGTGCACATGGGTATTTGTCTACTACAGACGACGGTGACAATGTTTTTGTAGCATGCTGCTCCATATGTATGCTGTATTTATTCATTCTTGTTCAATAATTGGGATCTAACATACAAATCATGCCCCGAGTACTAAAATTATCTTTGTATGTGCTGGCAATTATATCTAGTACTTGCTTACCTTGCTGAAACCCAAGGTTGTACATTTGACAGTCCAAATATAAGTTAGTCTGATAAGAAAGAGTAAAATATTACGAGTTCAACGGTATGATTTTGATTGAAATCGGATGAAAAATAAGGAAGTTATGACATTTTGAAGTTTTGATGTTTTTTGTTTGTTGTTGTTAGGTTTTTTTTTAAGAGGGGGGGAACAGTTCTTGAACAGTCAATATGAATATGCAATTCGTTAACGGGCCATTAACGATCGCCCTGTCACTGTACGGGCATGCTAACCTGGAAACATTAAACTGCACATTACTTGAATATGAGACCATTCTGAAGCAAATAATTTTCACACAACAATAGATGTACATTGTATGTTACCGTGCATCACATAACGAACAAAAAGTCACACCCCTTGATTTTACATGAGGACTCAACAAAGGGTGAAATAGGTCAACCAAGTCAATATTGGGTTTTTCATATTTTCTGATAAAGCTACCCTTCTTCTACATTATTTTTAAGTTTGGGATCATAAAATGAATTGGAAAGTGCATTTTCAGCAGCTTTTCTACAACCCCTTTGTAGTAGAGTGGTGAGATCAGGTATGTCCGTAAGAGTCCCCTTTTCATTTCTTGATAACTCTTTGCCCATTCTTCACTCTCGAGTCTAATAGCTTTTGAAGGGATAATGCTACTGCTTTGGAAGTTGGCAGTAATCATGGTCAGTTTGTGTAAATAGAGCATGTTTAATTTCAGCCTAATCTGATAATTTCTTCATTGTTGTTGCTCCAGTGGTTTATATCCTGCTTTTTTTTCCCCATTTATCGCACAGCTAGCACGGTTTGGTAAAGATTAAGCACTTGAATAGACCCTCTGCTTCAGAGCTTCTTTTCTCGGTTCACACTTTTCCAGAGTGTGTGCTTTCTTTCCAGTATTTAGTCCATTTCAGTTGAGCTATACATCATCTTAAAGCGTAAAGTCTGCTCTGTCAGAATCTGCCCTAATGCGCCAGTCACATAGACATCCCGGATCACCCCGGACCACCCCGGATCTGATCCGGGGAGAGATCCGTGTTGACGCCGGGAGGCCAACACGGCAACTTTTGGAGGTCAAAAACATCTGGCGTCATCCGGGGATTGCTGTGTTGGCAGAGCAATCCGGGTGGTCCGTGTGGCTGTCGTGTAGCTGCCATGTTGATCCGTGTAGATGCCGTGTTTGTCCGTGTAGACGCCGTGCTCTTCCGGCTTATCCGTGTAGCTGCCGTGTTGATACCAAGTGTACAGTCATACCAAAATCCCGGATCTCCCCGGATCTCCCCGGACGTCCGCAGATCACCGTGTAGATCCTTGAGCATCCGTGTTTATATGTGACTGGGGCATTAACTAAAAATTCATGTCTGACGACTTTTTGCTGATTTTGTGGTGCAGGGTCACATACATGTATAATGTACTCTTATACGAATCCCACAAGGATTGGAGCAATCATCCCCCAGCATTCCCACTGATTCCCACTGATCAGTTACTAGCCATCTCCTTTAAATTTGCGATTGTGGAGTACTGTGCTGAACGGAGAAGAGTACAGTTGTACACGCGTACGTCACATTCACATCGGGATCAGAGTCAATATCTTAGCGTGTCTTTAATTTCGCGAATAGCACCTGACTCGCGAAATTTGCAAAAATAAAAACCTCGCGAAATATTCGCCGTATACAGTACCTAAAATGCACTGTACAGATATCTGTTTGCAAGCAGGCCTGTTTCTGTGATAGCATCACTTTTTCACTTACGTGATAAGCTCTTGTCATTACTGATAATTTCTCTCTCTCTGTGTCAGTTGAATCTGGATGACTCATGACTTTAGAACCAATATTGCTGTACTGTACTGATTGTTAACTTCTGCTTCTTGTCCAAATATAGTACTGTTTGCAAAAAGAAAGTATGGCATATCACTACCAATTGTATAAATATGGAATCATATCAGCTAGTTCTGTCCATTCTGGACCCAACTGTTCCTGCAAAATGTGTTTCCATCCCAAATTACCAGGTAGATTAGATGGAAGAAATTATTCCATTGCCAATTGGAAATGTGTCTTTTGTTCTTGTGTGACATACAAATTTGTACACTGTAGCGTAATTCACACTTTCACAGCCAGTTTCAATGAAATAAGCAGGCAGTCACATGGAAGTACTTCAAATGATGTATGTTTAATCCTTTTAGAGCAAAAGAAGACACAGTGACAACATCAGATGAAATGAAGAGCATGAATAGTATCGCTACTCAGTTGCCAACAATCTTCAGTCATAGATTCAATTCTTCCAGGTATATGTATAAGGAGAGAGTGATAAGCGAGATGATATGTTTAATCTGGTCAACATACACCGGATTTTCTCATGGCAGCTCATTGCAAAATATGTGAATATTAAGCATTTTGTGACAGTGTTTGTGATTTTCATTGTTGATTCATAGTGGGGATGGACCCCAAACTGGCGAGGGCGAAATAAATTTCCTCTTGCCCTACCAGACAGTGGGAACATATGGGAATCTCTCTCTCTCTCTTGTCATTATCACTCTTGAGCTTTTCTCACAGAGTGTTCACACTTGTTGACTCTTTAATAAGATTTCTTGAATTCTTGTAAGGTATTTGTATGAACTCTAATGTTTCTTCTGAAGGAAATGGACATGCATACTGTGATAAACAATTTTATATATATATATTTTTTTTGAATGTCCATGGACTACAATGTATAATTATTGGTGGGATGATGCATTTTTTTTTTTTTAGCTGGAGACTGGGAGGATGCCCATGAGCGGATGGCAGAGGACTTCCGTCAAGAAGAGGAGATACCTCGAAAAGGAGGACGGCAAGACGGGGTCCATGAGCTGATTCCATTCTTTGAGGTGAGACAGTCTATCGTATAGAAGTTAATTAACTGCTAGGGCACAAAGCATATTTTGTGAAAATCTTCCCATACTCTTCCATTGATGTGAACTCCTCATTTTGGCAATGAATCAATGACATGACACATTAAAAATGCACAATTATGTGGCATTTGATTTTTACGTAAAGGTCATCATTTCAATTAAGTAGCCTTTGCATACTGTGTGAAATAGTGACGGAGACCTGTTGTATTGTACTGTCCTTGTTCATCACCTTGGAAAAAGCTACTCATTCCCCCATGACTGCTTTTGTTTTCATCTGAAGTACAACACATGGGGCACAGTTCACCATGATACATTTTTGTATTGCCACTTGTGGAAATAAAATTGTGGTCATACATTTACAATGTTGGTATTGATAGTCACAACTACCATATAAAAGGTAAAACGTTACTGTGAGGAGTAGTACGAAACATGCAGAATGATATGGTTGCTCATTATTCCAAGTGAGCGTGCCTAAAAACCAGGAGAAAACAGATCAACAAGCGCTAGAGATATATCTGATCAAAATAAGACATAATACGTATTGCAAAAAGCAATGCCATTGTGACAATGTGGCAGAGTAGTGCAGAATGAGAATGCTTGCCCATCATGAATTCTATCGATCATTTCAAAGTTATGCATGGAAAACTCTCTCAGGACTGCTGAAATACAATAACTTTACAAAGATGTTATTCAGTAGCTTTTATGTATTATTTATCTTGATTTTCTTCTTCCTCACATGTGTCTGCTCTAGCTTTAGCGATGATGCTATGACAGTGCTGTTGCTCTATGAGAACTGCTTTTATCATAGTCATCATGTTGTGATCAATTAACCATCAAGGTAGAGAGTCAGGATTGAATTAAAGAGCTCTGTCAAGAGCAGTTATGCCAGGAAAGTGCAGTGTAAATCATACAGAAAACGTGCCAAGAGCCATGTTATCCTTTCGCCCACATGTTTTATACATAGTACTTTTCAGCTTTGCATTGAAGGTAGTTTTATTTATCTACAGTTGAACCTCTCTTATCCGGCCTCCCTTTATCCGGATCTCTCTATTACACGGACGCAATCTCGCCGTGATTTTTGTTTTAATAATTACGGGAGGAAAGGGGGATTCCTAACTCCTTGGGAACTCCTACACAAACACACATGAATTACATATTACTTCGAACATGATTAACATACATTACATCAAATTTCCTTCCAAATTGCTTACCTTCAGACATTTTAACATCCCCAAACATCCCCAAATGTAACAACGAAAGGTTGCAGTATACACATTACTACATGTGGTACTACAATTCGCTACATCAGTACATGTGTATGTATATGTACGTGTATAAAGCATTGAGTCTCCCGTTTCCGGCCAAATCCCTTATCTGGATGAGCCCCGGTCCCGACTTGTCCGGATACGAGAGGTTCAACTGTATTTATCAATTTTGATTTTGTAAATATGTGATACAGCATCAGCAAACCAACAAAAAGTCGCTGGGCAAGAATATTTAGGTAAGGGCAGATTCTGAAAGAGCAGACTCTAGGCTTTAATTGATGTATACCATGTAACTCAATACAACTGGACCATTTTAACCTGTCTTAGTAAAGAAAGTACACACTCTGGAAAAGTGTTTACTGAGAAAAGAGGCTTTGAAGCTTTGAAGCATGCCTGTTTCGTGATGCACTATCACGTACAATGTATAACATACATTCTCTAAAATATAGTATTGTCGTCTTTCAGCAATTGATATGAATGCATATGCATAAATAGAGCTGTTATTGGATTAAAAGAACCAATGCATTTGCAGAAATTTGATTTTGTCTATTTGCTTCATTTTACAGGAGGAAGATCTTGAGAAAAGTATCACTCAGCTTGTACTTGATGATGATGATAATTACTATGACCCTGCACTCAAGAAGACATCACAGTCCAAACCTATCTCCATTAAAGTAAGTACAATTGATTATTGTATTATAATATTTTGTGTCAAGTGTAAGTGGCTGATTGCTGTAAAACCAGAACTTTTTGCATGCATGAAATTTTTGCGAGTAGCCAAGATTCGTGAAGTTAAAATGCAAGCAAAGGTTCTTGTCTGCCAGTGGATGCTGCAAAAAACGCTGACGACTCCAATTCACGAAAATTTCATGCTGCGAATATATCTGGTTTTACAGTATCTGTCAAGTGTCCTGAGATAACTGAGAGTATTGCCATCATATCCCCCCCCCCTCCCAACCCCAATGAAAGAAACCAAACAAACAAGCAAAAAACAACAGGTAACAGAAACTCTGGTCCTTGCCAGGTGTGTGTTTGCATGTGTTTGTTGTAACCCTTATGTGTACAGTGCCTCAGAAAAAAAGAAAAAATGCCTGATTGTATTTTATGTACATTCATTCCATAAATCATACCTGGCGAGTGTGGCATCAACATAACTACCAACTCTTCGTGAAGGTAGCTAAGGTTTAGGAGTACGTATGTACCAAAGAATGTGTTGTTATCTCTTGCATACTTGCTCTTCAATGAAATAGATTTGTTCAGTTGGAAACTTCAATGAAATAGATTTTTGCAGTTGGAAATTGTGAAGATGTATTTTGTGTTCATTGTGGGGAAATCTACTTACTTTCTTTTGTCACTCCAGGGTGCAGGAGAATCCAACATCAGCCAGCTGTTTGGGCCCAAGTCTCCCCCGTCTCTCTTTGACCCCACCAACTTCATGTCCCCGACCCGCAACATCTGGGGATCGCCGGAAGTTGGACAGACGGTGGAGCTACCCAGTCGGCAACCCCTCACGGTGACCTCCACCGAAGATCGGCTGAAGGCCATGCTCAACATCGGGCAGGGAGCCAAGAGCAGACCAAGTGATGCGTGGGAGGTGTGTGATGAATATTTTGAGGAGACTTTTGTTTAATGTTCTCTACTCAGGGTCTGTTGAATGTAAGAGACATTTAGTGTAGTTACAGGTGCTGCTTCAGTTGTTTTGTTTATTCTTGTGTTTGTTTTTGTTTGTATGCAGTTGTAGAACTTGGTAGTACTTGTCACTTGTTACAGTAAACACAATTGCAGCTCCTCAGAAGCACTACCGGGATGCAGATCATGTCATATGCCAATGGAGGTGCCAAAGCGGCAAGATTGTGCAGTCTCTCATATGTACAATAAAAGCAAGAGAATTTGTACAAGTGAAAACTGAAAGTTTTTGTTTTGTATATATAGCCGATATCCATCATCTTGAGGTGCTTTAAGCCCTTTGCAACACATCACTACCCCAGTCAAAGAAATGAAAAATGAAGTTTCCAAGCAAGAGTATACTGTAACATTGAGCTCTTAACTGGGTACCCATTTATGCAATAGGACCCCGCCATAGTTCGTGCTGTGGGTGAGGTCCACCCACCCAAAGTGATATCCCTGGCCGAACTGGAGCAGGAACTGACCGGAGGTAAAGGGACATCTAGCAAGGCCTTGCCCGCCAGGTCAGTGTCGCCGGAGATCGGCTCCCCGCCAGCTGCAATACCCCTGCCCATCGGCACCCCGCCCCGGGGTGCCTCGCACATGCACCAAGCCAGACTTCCAGGCACGCAGCCACAAAAGCTACCGCCGGATCAGCACAAGCAGCTGCCCCAGTTTAGCCATGCATCACCGCATGCCACGCCGCCATCGCTTGTACCGCAGCAGCAGCAAAATGTAAGTTCTAGTAGTAGTTCCACAGAAGGAACGGATGCCATTATTATTTTATGTCATCCCACATGATTGTTTCTATATGGTGTTGAACAAACCTCATTTATATGTGCTGTGCCACTCTCACATCGTGAGTGTAGAATAGGAGTTGCTGTTGTTTTGGGAAGTAATGGAAAGAGTAGAATGTCTGGTATTTTCGTGGTGCTGACTGGGAAAAATAGCAGTGCAAATTTATGGAAATTTGTTATTTACTCTATATGATCTTGATATCATTAATTAATCTAGGAAATTTACACTTTTGGTTGTCATTCATTAACAAATCAATGCAACCCCCCCAAAAAAAACAAAGCAGTGTTTTCATCCAAATGAGATTAGTATACTAGTCTGATGATCACTCAATGTTGGTTTAAGCACGTCATTGATACAGTTACAGAGTGATAAAAGTACAAATCATTTTTGTGAGACTGAAAATCAGAGAAGTGAGGGCATTGATATTTTATATTCCATTTTTCTTTTCCATGCAGCAGTCGCCTATTGTTCCCATCCACCCCCAACTCCTCCAGCAGCTTACTCGCCAAATCCACCAGTCCATCGGAGGGAGGGTGTCCCCTACCCAGATCAGCCAGCTCATCATCCGTCTCCATGCCTCCGGGGGCAGAATTTCGCCCAATAGCATCAGGCAGGCCGTCTTCACCACCATTCCCCCTCCCCGCGACATCCCACGACGGGCCCCTCCCCCAGGCCAGCCGGGCAATATGGCGGGATCGCCGGGCTTTGGGGGGAGCCCCAGACCACCGCCGTACTCTGGGTCACCACGCATGCCGTACTCATCCTCGCCAAGGGGCATGCCCATGGGGCCGGGCCCGGGGACGAGTCCTAGCTCAAACACCCCTCCCATGCATGCAGCGGGTAGAGGGCGAGGCCCCTTTCCTAGGGCAATGCATGGTTTGACGCCAATGAATCCAAGGTTTGTACACCCTCTATGGCTCTGAGGTATCTTGCATCTCGTCTAAGTCAGGAACTGTGTCTAGTATCCATTGCTATAGCAACAACTTTATGATTAATCAACCTTGTTTCCTACTATTCTATATCTTGTCATTGGTAAACATGGAGTTAGTTGTCATCAGTGTATTGTATAAAAGTCAAAGACCAAAAGAAAAAGGGGAAGAAACAGCCTCTGACAAATGAAAATGGATACTGTTTAGTTCATGAATATTTTGGAAACTGTTGTTACTTCAGTGAGTGTGCGACTTTGTTGACCTTGACTGCACATTACACACAATAACTGTTGTTACTTCAGTGAGTGTGCGACTTTGTTGACCTTGACTGCACATTACACACACACAAAAAAAAGGTGGAAACCTGCAGCACCATCTAAACCAAAACTGTACCATCCCTTTAATAGTGTATTTATTACAATCATGCATTATCTACACAGGTAAAAGGTAGCCCATTAGGCCAGAAAATTATTTCGTGAGAAATATGAAGGGACAGTGTTTTCTCCATCGAGGAGGCTGAAAATGTAAAGATTTATGTCGCAAGAAACAGATTACGATTACAATCGGTTCAGATAAGGAGTTCTCTCTGTGACTTGTGATTTATAACATGTCTTGAAATATCTCTAAAATTTGTTAAGTAGTAGGAATTTGTGTGAATATTCATGAAAATTCAAGTTGATATAATTTCTGTGATTTGATTTGTGCGTTTCTTTGTTTTGCTGTGAATAGAATCCCTCCAGTGCACTCTCGCCCAGATCAGATGGGTATGAACAGACGCTACCCATACGGTTCCCAGCAGAGAGGGCCTCAAGCCAGCATGCAGTGAGTTTGTAGATCTTGTCTTCAAATCAGTTAAAGTTCTTGCATGGAGTTGTGTTTATCTTTTCAGTCAGTTTTAGTAGACCTTTTCTCCTCGTCAATCACAGCGAGATGTGTGCTGTAATTGCATATTGCAGTGATAGCAACCTCCCAACCACTAGTGCATCAGTTTTTGTGTGTTTTTTTTCTTATGTGCTTATTAATTACCTATTGATAAGAATATTGTCTAATGGCTGGCAAGAATTAATAGAGTGGAATTTGTGTGAATATTCATGATGCAGACAGATCAATGATATCTACTCAAGTTATTGATGGACAGTGTTAGTCATACAATTTTTTTTTTGTGTGTGTAATATTGGTTGTAAACAATTAGAATTTTATCACTTCAACCATTAGATCATGATTGTTCTAACAATCTTCAAAATTTGGGTAGATTTGCTTCTACGGTTTGTCGGTGAAGTCATGGCCTCATTTATCCCCCATTTTGAGAAAAATACAAAATGCAAAATGTATGTTCTGTGGCACTTGCGCAGAGATCTATAACTGTAGAGGTAAAATGTTGCATGACAAATCCAAGGGATGCAAAGATGTTGGCCTCCTGTTTCCTGTCAATTCTTGCAAAGGGTGGTCGAATTAAAAAAAAGAAAAGAAAAAGAGTGTAAGGCAAGGGTATCAAGGTTTGAAAACTGATTGCCTTTAACACAGTGATACCTTGTAGGAAATGCATTGCATATTCACAGTGAGATCTGGAACTTTTTATCTCGTGCGCTTACTTTCAGGAAATACGACAGGGGAGATGGGCCTCGAGCGCAACGCCAAATCCGTTTCCAGCGTGGAGGCAACCAGCACCGGGCTGGTAACCGTGGCGACTATGATGAATATTCCTGCCTGATGTCGACCAAGGAGAAGGAGTGGGTGATTAAGATCCAAATGCTCCAGCTGACGTCCAACAACCCTGCCGTAGACGACTTCTACTTCCAGGTTAGGCGATGGTGGTAATGATGAGGTGGTTGGTGGTGGTGGTGGTAATGATGATGATAATGGTGGTATTTGTGCTATTGATAATGACAACATTGCTGGTGACTGTCATGGTGTTGATGATTATAATGATGACGGCATTTGTGGTAGTGATGATGATATTGATGGTGATTGTTGTGATGATACTGTTGATTTAATGTTTATTATGGTGTTAATGATAAACATAAAGATTATAGTAGTGTTCATGATAAAGATAGGAATTGTAATGTTTAGGTGATAAGATACTGATAAAGATAGTGATTGGAATGATGTCACTAATAATCACAACAATAATGATTCAAATGATTTTTAGTTATGAAGATAATGGTTGTAATGGAGTTAAATGATAAAGCTAATGATTGTGATAGTGCTAATGAAAAAGATGAGTGTAATGGTGTTAATGATGATGAGAGGAGTGGTGTGAATGGGAGATGATTATGGCATTGACAGTAGTAATGGCAAAAGCAACAGTAAAGGTGATGATGGTGATGAAAATGGTATTAATTATTTTGATGATAATGATTCCGATGGTGATTTGGATGAGGGTAATGTGGTGATTTTGGGAGACAGTGATGATGATGATGATGATGGTGTTGGTGATGGTGATGGCAATGATAGTGGTAACACCAACCTGGCAGTCATTACACTACTACTCTACCAGGTTACTTCTCATTATGATCGTTTTGTTTCCCCTTGTGCTTGTTTGGTTTGCTGATATCGGCAATTATGAAGCTAGAGCCTTTAAATGATATTTGGTGCTTGTCATTTATCATATATTCTTTTCTGTCCCTGATCAGAATTACATGCAGAGAAAAGCTGCCAAGGAGAAGGATAGAGAGGAAAGTGGAAAGAGTCAGCAAGAAGGAGGAAAGAAGGAAAAGAAATTGGTGCTGAAGCCCCTGGAGAACAAAGTTTATCAACCTGGTAGGCTAACTCAAGTGTTTTATGAAAACTTCTTTATCAAGCATTTTTTGGTGAACTCCTTAACCTGTTGAGGATGAGTCCCGAGTATACTCGGCAGGTGTCTATGGGAAATGTGTGTTGTAGCAAAATCAAATTACCCTCAATGGGTTAAAAAGTGCAGAGACCAAAGGGTTAAAAAATAAGTCTTTTTTTGCTTGTTCAGGTGAAAGTGTTGTACGTAATGGTTGACTAAGATTAGTGTCGGAGTGAAATGCGATGTCTTGTCTTTGTCTCCATACAGCTCAATTTGAGGGCGCTCTTGGCAAACTGACTACGTCCAGCGTAAACAACCCTCGTCAGATCATCGACATCCACATTGATAATGCTGCAGAAGATGAAGAGGTGAACAAACTTTTAATAGGGAATACAAAGAACAGATTTGATTTTAAATGAGTATTCTGCATATTTGTTCAGTAAAAGTATGAGTAATGCATATATGGTGGCACCGGCTCGTTTTGGACAAGTATGCTTCTTCTACCAAAATCATGCATGATATTATCTCTTTTTCTCTCTCACATCAAAGCACTTTTAGTAGTAACACCAGTAATTACCAGTGATCTGCTCTACCTGGGGCTGCGGGATTTTAAGGAATTCAGAAATTTATGCCTACTATGTTGAGAAATGCAAAGTCTTTCCAGTAGCTAACGTCTATGAATTTACATATTTATGCAAACAGTCACAACAATGTGCAACAGTGGAAGAATCTTGATATGTAGCATATGAGTGTTAAGCCATGGAGGTGCTGGAGATGGAGATAGAACTACTGCTCTCCTTTGAAGTCATGCTCGGCACCACTGAGAAGTTATGCGCTTAACTATATAAGTGGTACCCATTTGCTTTGACAACAGAGAGCATCAATAATCAGGGCTAGCGCTCTCACAGCAGAAAAGACCTCCCCCTGTTGCAGTTTGCTCTCTTTTTCTATGTGCTGGCATCAATCTATGCGTGTGCTCTGAATTGGGGCAATGAATCAAAATGCAGTGTAAAAATCACGCTCAACAGCAAAAAGCAGAAAAACACACTGGAACATGCTTTAGTGGAGTAATTAAAAGAATACATATGCCAGATTTACAAAAAAAAAAACAACAACAACAAACAAACTAAAAACTAATTTGCGCAAATTTCTGCATCATGAAAAAAATGTCAAGTTCTTAGGAAGACCTATTTTCTTTATGCCTCCGCCAACGAAGTGGCCGGAGGCATTATGTTTTCGGGTCGTCTGTCCGTCCGTACATCCGTCCGTCCGTCCCGTTTTGTTTTTGTCGATATCTCAAGAACCGTGAGGTGGTTTTGCATCAAACTTGGTATGAGGGTATATCCTGGGGGGATAATACTTTGTTTCGATTTTAGGGTCACGGGGTCAAAGGTCAAAGGTCACAGGTTATTTTGTGGAGAAAAAGGTTGAAATTTCATGTTTTTCTCCATATCTCGCAAATGGTTCAAGGTATCTTCATGGAACTTTTCTTATCTCTAACACCTCCCAGGTGAAACATTACAATGTCATCATTCTTCACACAGAAATCTGACACTTTCATTGGGGTAAACCTGGTGCTGACTGCGAAAAGAATCTTGATATGTACCATGTGCGTGTGAAGCATTACAATGTCTTCATTCTTCACACAAAAATCTGTCACACGCAGGGGGTTTGGGATAAATCTGGTGCCAACAGTGAAAAGAATCTTAAAGCATGCACTGTAACATGTGAGTGTGAAACATTGCAATGTCACCATTCATCAAACAAAAATCTGCCACAAGCAGGGGGGTAAACCTGGTGCCAAAGACCACGGTCGTCGACGTCGGACACTTCTTGCCATCGAGCGCCTCTACGGCATCGTCCTGGTGATTGAGGAGCTGGACCAGCAGGTGGGAGGCCTCCCGGAGTCCGACACCGGTCCCCTCTTGGAGAAGAGGAAGGGGCTCGTCTCACAGATGTGTGCTATGCTGAGAGGGGAAGGACTGAAGGATAGGTATGAGAAAGGTTCATCCTGAACCAGTTTCCTCCCAAGTAAAGAGAATTTTAAAGTGAACATTCAAAGAAAATCACCATATGGCACAAATTCATATGCTGTGTCTATGCTAGAATCTTGGAAAGGACAAAATGTAAGACTTTTGCTCATTCCATAACAAGGAAAGCAATAAGAGCAAGGAGAAAATTCATACAATGTCTGTAGTAATGCAAGTGCTGCAGATGAATTCGGGAAAACTCGGGTTTTACTGATTTCATGAAATGGACAGCAACAGCAGCAGACGATGTGTCACAGCCAAAACACAAATTATAAGTACATCCATTAATGTTGAAGAGGAGGTTGAATTACTTTGAATTACGCTAATTGTGATATCATTGATATGGCATTTATGAAATATTCGTTTTTTGATATCTTTGAATGGGCAGTCTAAGTGTATGCACATTGGCATTTGTGGTCAATCCATGAAAAGCTTCCATTGAGCACTGAAATTGTGTAAGTTTTAGAGCGACCCTCTAGGTTTTTGTGTTATACCCTCAGAGTTATTCTTTTTCTTAAATATTTAAATTGTGTAAGTTTTGTTCAGTTTGTTTTGTTCTGATTCTTTTACTTTCCTCTCTCTCTCTTCTCTTCTCTATCACTACTCCTCAATCTCTCACGCTTCTTTTCTCCATCGTCCTCCCCTGTTACCATTTCTCTTTTTGTACTGTCTGCGATGCTGCATCATGACGTGTCCAATTGTGATGCATCTCTTCCAACCTCGTTCCCTTCCCACAGGACGGTCAACTCGCACTTCCACCAGATGTTGGGGATCCGGAAGGGGCGCAAGCTGGTGGGGCGTGTCCTGCCCCTCCTGGGCAAGGAGGAGTCGCTGCCCTTGCTGCAATCCTTTCTCGGCAGCCTCTCCTACGTCTTCAAGCAGGAGGCGAAGGACCTCAAGAAGGATGCCCAGGAGAACCAGAAGGGACGGGTGGAGGAGGTGGGTTGCTAGGCAACAGGAGTGGAGGAAGGAAGAGGCTGTCTGCCACTCCCACTTTAGACCCTAGTGTGATGTGACACTTGTGTCTTGCGATTTGTTCAATCAATGAACTTCATTTTCATCAAACATGATAAATGAAATTATGTATGAAATAACTCTGCATTTAATTACTGGAGTATTAATGGCTTGTAATGCAAAATCATGAAGTATCAAGATTACAACTTTCACATCAACAAATTCGTTGTGCATTGTAAGTTTAATCTTAATTTAAGATTTCTAAAAAAAGTCATCAAAAGCCAAGAGCAAAGGGAAAAAAAATGAAACTGTCGTGACAATGTAGAGCTTCAGTGTGATGTCAAATGTGTACCTGGTTAAGTATCATATCACTGTGTTAATTGTGTAAAGTCTACCTTGTCCAGATGACTTGAAAAAAAAAAGAAAAAGAAATATAGCTGCTAGCAGTTGTATTGACCTAACTAGCATTAGATGAATATCCCAGAGAAACATTCATTATGAAATGTTATTGATTTGTTTTCTTCTGTGTAGACACTACCACAGCTCTTTGACCCCATCAGTCAGGTCATCCAGTCATGTGACCTCAGTGACCTGGCCGCTCTTGTGGAGAATCTCGAGTCACAGCTACCGACCACGCCCACCACGCCACAGAACAAGAGCTCGTCATTCATTCTTAATGCTGTGCAAAACAAGGTGAGGTTAGAAGTGGAATCTCAAACCATGTACAAGTTGGCTATGATCAGTTAGGAGTTAAATAGGTACACAAAACAGGAGAGGATATGTGAGATCAGACCTGGAATGAAAAAGTTAAGTAATTTTTAAATTTCATGTTTTCATGAAACAGCAATATTAGTAAAAATAACATTTTACAAATTAGACAAGGTATTCAAGTCATGGTCATACATGTCTCCCTTGCAAATTTCACACAAATCTTTCATTTTCTCTCTTTTTTTGCAAAACGAAATTATCAAGAAAAAATTGTTATTTATTTTTGTTTAGTGGTGATAATGTTGGAGTGGCTATTAACCCTATTTTAACTAGACTCGGAATTTGTCATCAAGTTGACAAATTAGGTGATCCGATCTATTGGGAAATCAATGATTTGAGTCCTGATCCCAATAGGCATGACCATACAGGTTTCATCTGTGTTGAAGGGACATTGGCCATGTGATGTTTGGAGTCTCATTTAGAAAAGGGAGTCAGACCTTCCATCTTTGGTACCGAATTCCGTATACACTAACGAAGATACAGAATGAAGTATATTTGACCTTTGACCCCACTTTGCACAGACAAGATGGCATCTGAGCAAAACGTGGTTATTTTGTGAAATGATCCTTGTAACATGGTCTTTACGTGTGCAAAATATGGGAAAGATAGGACATGTATTCACGAAGATACAGGATGATACATTTATGACCTTTGACCCTAATTTACATACCCAAGATGACCTCTGATCAAGTAGTTGTTATTTTATGAAATAATGTACGTGACATGAACTAAACATGTGCAAAATATGGGGGTGATAGAGGCTGTTTTTCTTGAGTTATTGTAAAGAAAGTTGGAGAAAGAAAGAAATATCTCAATACATCGAAGATAAGCTTTAATTTCAACCACGTTTTTTGACGTGATCCCGACATCGTATGAAAAATGAAGGGCACATTAGCGATAGCCCAAAGTCTCAGCTGCAACATATTAAAATCTGGGAGAAATTCACCGAAGCATAAGTGAGCTAGTGCTCGATAAAGACAATCATGTCAATTTTCACATCTACAAAAATTCCCTCCCATAGAGATAGCACGTCATAACGAAGATAAAGAAAGAAGTACATATGACCTTTGACCCCACTTTGCACAGACAAGATGGCATCTGAGCAAAACGTGGTTATTTTGTGAAATGATTCTTGTAACATGGTCTTTACGTGTGCAAAATATGGAAAAGATAGGACATGTATTCACCAAGATACAAGATGATACATTCATGACCTTTGACCCTAATTTACATACCCAAGATGACGTCTGATCAAGTAGTTGTTATTTTATGAAATGATGTACGTGACATGAACTAAACATGTGCAAAATATTGGGCTAATAGGGCTTGTTTTTCTTGAGTTATTGTAAAGAAAGTTGCAAAAAGAAACGAATATCTCAATACATCGAAGATAAGCTTGAATTTCAACCAAGCTTTTTGACGTGATCCCGACACCGTATGAAAAAACGAAGGGCACACTTACGATAGCGCAAAGTCTCAGCTACAACATATCAAAATCTGGGAAAAATTCACCGAAGCTTAAGTGAGCTAGTGCTCGAAAGAAATAGTCATGTCAATTTTCATTTCCAGAAAAACTGCACTCCCATAGAGATAACACGTAAACTGGTCAAATTTGACAAGATTACATTCAATCCATTTTTACGAGATGATGCCGTCATCCAATCAAAATGTTGTTATTACATTAATGAAAGAGCATTTAATAAGCTACAACATACTGAAATCTGGGTGTAAATTGGCAAAGGATAAGTGAGATACGCTCGAGTGAACTTGAATTTTGATGACTTTATTTTGAAAATTTACTTTTTTTATTTTATTAAGAAATTTGATATCTTTTAATCATTTTTTCAGCATCGCCAACCCATGAAATGACATGTACAACTCATCAGCTTTCAGAATATGTAAAGAAAATGGGGGGTCACCGTCCATCTTGACGAGTAAAATCGGATTTAAAATTGGCGGTTTTTTGGCATTGTTGGACTGTATATCGCCATTGACGCGCGCGCGGAATTTCAAATTTGACGTGCCCGTATGACGTCATATTGAGTCGGATTGACTTGAAACTTGGTAGAAACCTTCCTTGACTTTTCAGGCATCCGATCAAAGTGAAAAAATGTTAAATTTCTATTGCATATGAGCTGTGCGTGCGTATATGCGCGCGCGCGTACGCGCCCGTCCAATTTTTTCAATTTTTCGAAAAATGCTCCAAATGGTCTGAAACGTGTGCAAAAAAAAATTTGAGCTCGATTTGAGCATACAAATATTTCAACGCGCGCGTACGCGCGCTTTTTAATAATAAATAAGTATTTTGATAATATGAGTAGAATGCGCTTGACTTGAAATATATGTGACGTAAATTTCATTGAAAAATTCCTTTCCATTAATGAGATATGAATGAAAATGTGTTTTCATATAATGACGTCATAGTGATGTCACGGTTGACCAATCACAATGATACATTAGATTTGTCGTCTTTGGGATATGATACATATATGCTATAAGTTTGAAATTGATACTCTGAGAACTTTCTGAGTAAGCAGATGCACAACTTTTGTCCAGAAAGAAAGAAGAAGAAGAAGAACAAAGAATCCGAACAGATACAGAAGGTGATCCGAGAGGATACTCGGATCACCTAACTAGGCTATTTGAGACCAAGTTTTTACTGGGGGGGGGGGGGGGGGGGGGGGGGTCAATTTGACCCCCCCCCCCCCCCCCCCTTCAGATCTCGGCCGCCAATCGCATGATTGCTGCAAAATTTTGCCTGAAGATAGAGCCAGATGTCAACTACAAGATTACATGGTCATACAACAGAAAAATATTGGCTTTCTATTTTTAATAAATTAATTATGCAAATGTATGCATGAAATCATATTTTCACCTATAACTCCATTAAAAAGACTGAAGGATTGCTAAATTTTTGTGTCAGACTTCCTCACGACACATCAAACAACTTTGTTGTAAAAAATAGCACAATCAAAATCAATTTCTTTTGTTTTTTATTGTTTTGTTAATTTCTTTTGTATTTTATTGTTTTTTCGACCTTTTGTTTTCTATTGTTTTTTTTGCCAAAATTTGTTGCATGCACTTTTTCAAGCTTATCTACATTAGAATTGATTAATTTCAATGGTTAAGAGTTGAAAAGGTCAATTAAACCAAAAAAACACAATTTGCATTGGATTTGCACACAATATCATGAATTTGAGCTGTTTTCAGGTTGACATGCATTTATGCTAAACATTGGGTAACTTCAGAACGGTGTACCCGGACATCGCAAATTTGGTCTCAAAATATGCGGGAGACTTCAATAAAAAAAGTCATGAAACGACACAGCAAAATCTTTGCGCGTTGCGGAATCGTGGCGCGAAATGTCGAGGGGGGTCAATTTCACCCCCCCAGTTAAGATAGGGTTAAAGGAGAATGAAGCCCAAATATATGTTGTGTGAATGGAGGGAATGCGGCAATATTAGTAGCACACATCAGTGAAAGTTCGATGAAAATCGGATAGTTTGTTACAGAGTTATGAATTTATAAGGTTTTGGTGCTGCCATTGCTGGATGTGAAGACTACATCACTTTGTGACGTGTATAGAAAACAATATGAAGGAGATATAATGATAATTCAACCTATTTTTATTTTTCTAGCATAATAAAAGAGCACCTGACTTACCTCTTCCAATAAGCATGGAGGATAATATTACCCTCAACATTTGTCAGTAACAAGTCGAGGAAATGCTTGCTTTTCATTTTTTTTTAAAATCAGAATTATTTTTATATGTGACCGTGCATCAAAAAACTAACAAAAATTTGCATGACCCAGTTATATGTGAGGACTCAAAATGGGTGAAATGGGTCAACCTAGACAATTTTTAGCCTTTTATATTTTCTGAAAGAGCAATTCTTCTACATTATTCGTAAGATAGGGATCATAAAAAGAAAGGGAATTGTGTGTGTGTGTGTGTTTTTTTTTTTCTGGCACTTTTTTTGTGTGTAAGTAATGTGGTAAGGCATCTCTTATCATCTCCTTTAACCATTCCTTAAAAAACCTGTACATACTCTTTACTTTCAACTACAATAAATTTTGAAAAGAGGACGCTACTGCATTTGAAGGTGGTCCTATTCAGAAACAGAATATGCTTGATGATTGTAGACAATTCCAGCTTAATCTCATAATCTCATTATTGTGGTTGCTACGGTGCTGCATGCGCCGTTTTTGTCCCATTCATTGCACAGAGTACCGCTGGGTGAGATTAAGTATTTGAATAGACTCTAGAGGTCAAAGCCTTCTTTCTCAGTAACTGCTTTTCCAGAGGGCGTACTTTCTTTCCATTATTTAGATGGATTAGGAAAGTCCATTTGCGTTGAGTAATATGTCATATTAAATCTTTGAGTCTGTTCTTTCAGAATTTCTTTCAGAATCTGCTCTTAGCTAAAAAGCCACGTCTGGCAGCTTTTTGATGGTTTTTGTGATGCAAGGTCACATATTTTCTTTACACCGTTCTCCATACGTGACATCACAAACTGTAGTAGTCTTCTCTTCCAGCATTGGCTGCACCTAAACTAAAAACTGATTAATTCCAAACAAACTCTCTGATTTTCCTCATACTTTCATTGTTGTGTTCGACTAATCTTGCTGCATTCACTCAGTCCACATATGCATCTGCATTTCATTTCTCATAAAGTGGAACATTGCTGAATTATCACCTGGAAATATAAATTTTTGGTGTGTCTTTTTGTGTGCAAACTAATAATAGAATTGAGGACACTATTGCCTCTTAGTGTATGTGTTGCCAGCAATATATATATATTTTTTTTTTCTGTGGCCACAAGAAATTAGATAATTTCATATTATTTTGTGCAGTAAAAATGTTTATTATTATTATTATTATGAATAATCTGTTAGATGATTTTTAGATTATAAGTGTTTGTGAACTAAGTAAACAAGGTCCGAATCCAGTGATTATCTAGATATGGACTCAGGATTACATGCTTCAATTGAGAGGCCTATCTTGTCTTACAGTTGTGGAAAATGTGTGAGAGTTGGGTTTTCATAGGGCCAGCCCTTCTACTTGCAGGTACTGAAGTGTATGACCCCGTTTACAGTGCGAGGCTCGGCCGCGGCTCGGCCGCGGCCGAGCCCAGCCCCGCTTCAGTGTAAACGCGCAAAAGGCCAAATGCGAGGCCAAAATTGGCCTCGCATTTGGCCTCGCTCTGGAGGTGGTCTCGGCCGTGGCCGAGCCCGGCCTTTTCTTGGTGTAAACGCAAACTGGGCCAAATGCGCGGCCAATTGCGCGGCCAATTTTTAGTCTGGCTTCCAAACCCTCTGCATGTATATTTTGCTATTCAGGATATTAACCCCCTCAACGTCGAAAACTAGTATAGTTTAAGGTGGTTTTGTCCTGCAAAGGATTCTTTCCTTCGGCAAAGGCCTTTGCCCGAACGGCGACTTCGTCGCCACGGAATTCATTTGGCAAAGGGTCTGAAAACCAGACAATACCAAATTGCATTTGTTTACAAGCAGAGCGCCACTACAACAAAATATTGAAAGGTTTGAATCAAAAGCGCGGCCGAGCCCGGCAGTGTAAACGGACAAAATTGCGGGGCCCGGCCTCGCAATTGAGGCTGGGCTCGGCTGCGGCTCGGCCGCGGCTCGGCCCAGCCCCGCACTGTAAACGGGGTCTTAACCACAAGCAACATGTGAAACTCGACAGAGGGTTGATTGTTGTGATGGACAGAAAATAGTCTGTATGTATCTGATTTATGTCCATGAGGGAAGAGGATGTTGATTGACAGCTGTCACTTTTGGTATTGATGCAGCTTGGAGTGTCCATCGTCCTGTGTATGATCAACCATGCCGAGGAGCTGTACACAGTGTCCAAGGATGCCTCGGCAGGACATGCCGACTGGTGAGTGGAATGCATCATCTTCCTTTGGGTGTATGACCATATTGATGGGGATGATGATGATGATGATGATCATGGCAATAAGGATTTTTTGATGAGAGTGATGGTGTTAGAGACTGTGGTAGTGATGGTGTCAATAGGATGAGATTTTCTGAGAGTGATGGTGTTAAAGACAGTGGTAGAATGTTAGATAAGGTAAGAGTGATGGTATCAATATGATGAGGTTTGGTGAGAGTGATGGTGTTAGAGACAATAGTAGTGATAGTGATGGTGATGGGTGATAATGATGATGATGAATATTAGAGTGATTGTATTTGTGATGATGGTAGTGATGGTGTCATTATGATGATGACAGAGATGATGATGAGTTTTAGTGAGAGTGATGGTGATGATATTCTTGATAATGTGAGTGGTGGTACCCTGATGGTGATGATAATGAATATTGGTGAGAGTGAGATTATGCTTGTGATGGTAAGAGTGATGGTATTTGTGATGATGTTAGCAATTATGTCATTATGATGAGAGTGATGGTGGTGATGATGATGAGGTTTAGGAAGGATAATGGTGGTTAATGTGCTCTATTTTATCACCTTTTAACCCGTTGAGGACGAGTGCCGAGTATGCTCGGGCAGGTGTTTATGGGAAATGCGTGTTGTAGCATACTCAAACCATCCTCAACGGGTTAAAGGGGAAGGCTAGTAACTGATCAGTGGGAATCAGTGGAAATGCTGGGAGATGATTGTTCCAATCCTTATGGGATTCATTCAAGAGTTCATTGTATATCTATTGTTGTGTGAAAATGATTTGCTTCAGAATGGTCTCATATTCAAGTAATGTGCAGTTTAATGCTTCCAGGTTAGCGTCCCTGGTCAGTGACGGAGCATTAATCTGCACATTACTTGAATGTGAGACAGTTCTGAAGCAAATCATTTTCACACAACAATAGATATACAATGAACTCTTGAATGAATCCCATAAGGATTGGAACAATCATCTCCCAGCATTTCCACTGATTCCCACTGATCAGTTACTCGCCTTCCCCTTTAAGGTGTACAATGTAGAGGTACTTGAAGAGGTATGTTAAATAGCAATATACCTCCATGTGTGCTATAGCCAGTAGTACTGATTGATTGCTAGTTATGGTGATGATGTCGTTGACAACTATGCCAATTTTGATGTCAGTCATGATCGATCTATTCAATTAAATGCATAGCCATGAAGAAACTGAAACCACAGTGTTGCACCCTCCAATAAACATTCCCTTCTCAGGAAGTTCAATAGTTGGTGTTGATGCCGCTGATTGTGAGGAGGGAGCTAAGAATGAGAATGGCACTGGTGGTATTGATACCTTGTGTCATATAGCTACATCATGTGCATGATTTTATGTGAGAAGGCCCTCTGACAACTTGAGGATCTTGTTTAGTTTAGATCAAGTTTTTGTTTGTTTGTTTGTTTTGGTGTGTGTGTGTGTGTGTTTTTTTTCATTAATTTGTTGATTGCCACAATGCATTGGAGTTACCACAAAGAAATAAATTATGTTCTATATCTGGATGTGTGAACGTCATCCCGATTCATATTGTTGGGACGCACGTTCAAAGAATCACAAGTAATTTAAGATGACTGTTCTTTTTTATGGTGTGTGCTCACAGACACCATAATCCCACACCTTAAGGAAGGATTTGCCAAGTAATTCTAGCTAGGATTATTCACGCAGAGTGCTAGTGAGAAATTTTGTATTTGTTTGTTTGTTTGTTTGTTTGTTTGTTTGTTTGTTTGTTTGTTTGTTTGTTGTAATAGGTAGTGCAGAGTGTGGGCCTGAATATTCACTACATGGTGATAGCCCTATTGAATTTTTGGATTTGCGTATTGTTGAATGTAAGGTTCACTCATGAACTTTGTCACAGAAAATGCTGCCTTGGAACAAATTTTTGAGACCTTATGCTTCTGGCAATTTTCGTCATATGATCTGGTCATTGTTAACTAGTCATTTTCAACTGCCCAAATAGATGGGAAATTGATGTTTATCTCCCTGTAAATTTCGTTCCTCTTAGGGCTTAATTATCAAGCCTGATGATTTTGATTTGTTTAAAAAAAAAAAAAAGTTTCTGGAGGATTCATAGCAATTTCCCTTCTCATCAAGAAGTCATAGGTAGGCTGTTCAGTTCTGGGGTATTTGGTATTCATTTTTATTTACGTCTTTGAAAAGTAGAGATGGGATAGTCGGATATTCTGACAAATTATTCAATGTGTTATGAAGATGCTTTCACTATTAAACTCTGTATCTTCCCCCCCCCCCCCCAAGCTAAGATTCTTGGTATTTCTCTCAGCAAATCTGTGGAACAATTTCTTACGTAAACACATCAGCGAGGTTAATTTGTAATCCGCCTTCACATGCACTCAAAAGACCATGGTGCAGATTAGGGAATTTAAGAGACACCCCCACATGCCAGGTGTATTTTAGGGGAAAAGAACCAAACAGACAAACAGCAACAACAACAACAACAAATAGGTCATCCATTTTGGTGTATCATCCATCAAGTCTTGGGGTAAATTAAATCTGGTGCAGATATTGTCACCATAAAATCATCAAATTTGCAACTCTGAATTCTACCGAGTAGCCTGTAGTGGTGAAGGATGATATAGCACTGACTACGGTAAAGGGATGGTATAGTTTTGGTTGAGATGGGGATTCAGGTTTTTTTTTGTGTGTGTGTTGTTGTTATTGGTTTTTTTTTTTTTGCAGGATAAATTAGGAGCCACTTACTTGAAATATGAAAGAGCATACCATTCTAAGAGGAATTAAAAGTCCATTGGATGAAAATCAGTTTTGAAATGGCTGAGAAATTCAGCAAAAATGTATCTCACTAAAAGTAAAACTTATCCCCGTCTGAACCCAAACTGTACCAACCCATTATTAAAGTTCCAGGTAAATTAGAATAAAATGAAATACACACACACACACAAATATATGCCAGTGTGAGAGAGAAATACAAATTTACATCTTGTAAATTATATATCCAGGGTAAAGAATTGGCAATGAAGTTCAATAGTAAATTGTAGGAGGCTATTGAAAATTCTGCAACCAAAACAAATCAAAATGTATCAAACAACAGAGAGCTATTATGAAAGACAATATCTACTTAACCATATATGGAACACTGAAATTGAATTGTGCAAATTATAAGATACAGCTCCAAACCACAGACATTGAATAGTTTCTGGGACTGATGGGTTGATTAATGGGACAACAACTGCAGTATTTACATCATAATCTTATTAAGCCTACCTATACATGTACATTTTATGTTTGTGTGTGTTTGCATTTGTGGTATTGAAATGTAAAACTTTTAAAATTGTTTTAACAACAGTGACACTTCCAGTGTTAGACAAAGTAGAAATGAGGTATTCTCTAACCTGTTTTCCTCACCTTCCTCGTGTCTGTTTTAACACATGGAAAGCGTAGAACAAGAAAAAAAAGTGAGTCTGAAGAGAGCAATTGTTGTTAAATGTTAATGAGGCAAGTAACTTGCTGCTGCCATAAATTTGTGTGTCACAGAGGCTAATGAGAGTGTAGCAATATAGGATACTTTAGATAGACACATATTACTCATTAGGTTTGTGTTTCGTAATTTCTTGTCGTCAGCAAAGGCAGAGTTTGCAAAACAAGAAAATAAATCATCTGGTTATCAGCATTTGTTGCAAAAGTACAACTGGTCCCCAACCTCCCTCTTCTTGCCCCCTTCCCCCCCCCCCCCCCCCCCCCCCGTATATATGTAAGAGGAAAGAAAAAAAAAATCTCTGAAATGGTCAGAGTAGAAATATATGGTTGGTACATTTGTACAGTTACTATTTCTCAGTGCCTAAAGCTTGACCGTTTTGTGTTTCAGCATTTGTCTGTGAGAAGTGGTTTACAAATTGTTCTTTGTTTCTTCATGGTGTAGAAATTTAAGGCAAACTTACTGTAAAATGTAAACTCACATTCATTGGTCATCAGCATTCCATATGGCATACAGTAAGTATGCAGTACCCTGTGGTGCTGTTGACAAGAAAATGGGAGTTCTCTACTGAGAAATGATGGCTTTTGATTTGCAGTGTGCAAGATTACAAAACCCACGTTTTGACACACCAGCGAGAGAAAATCTCCCAATTGTGAGGTGCAGAACAAATGACAAAAAAAAAAAAAGCCACCAAAGGCAGTGACATATCTAGGTGAGACTCAAACACATTCCCCAAACAGGATTTACAGAAAGGAGACCCTCAAGCAGACCGTGTATCTGTTGAGCTAAATTGTAAGTTACGCTATCAAGGAGACACCGACAGGCGGTGGCACTTTCATCGTGAGAGGCTAATCGTGAAGAAAATGAAGACTTTAATGACGGGTAATGAAGCCATAGCTTTTGGGGATTTTTCTTTTTCTTTTTCTTTTTCTTTGTTGTTGTTGCAAGAAGTAGATAGTTTAAGCCGTGGCTCCGCTACACCAGGTGCTTCCCAACCGAACAGACTTTGATATGACAGCTTAATTATGAGAGATGGGAGAGCGGAAGCGAGCTTGCCCCAAAGCAACAAGATACAGGCTGTCCCATGATCGTGTCTTCATACCCTGCACACACACACACACAAAAAATCTATAGATAATCTTTACATTTCAGAATGTCTGATTGTGAAGCTTGTGTGTGTGGTTGTGAAACAGAGCAATAGTGTAGTGAAGCATTTTTAAATTTCCGGGCTGAACTGCTCTCCTCTTCTCCCGACTGCCACAAGGATGGGTGTTGTTACCATGCGCAAGACATATTTTTTTTTTCATTTCTTTTCTTATTTCAATATTCTGACTGGCATAACATACACACAGTATTTGCTTGGAAAAGTTACCAGATCCCACAGGGTGAAATGTGTTAACATGTTCATGAGTGTGAGGTCGAACTGCAGGTTTTCCCAGATGTATATTGAATTACTATTCTCCAGATCGCACTTTGTCCAGCTATCAGTCTTCAACCCATTTTTTAAAACGGCAATGACATTGCCTCATGCAATTTGCATTAAGCACAATTGACGAGAGCTACATGCCAACCTGTGTGAGAGATGTGACATTTATTACCTCCGCCAATGGAGGAGGTTATGTTTTCTTCAGCCTTTGTTGGTTTGTTTGTCTGTGTGCAAAATAACTCAAAAAGTTGCCAACAGATTTGGATGTAACTTACAGGAAAGGTTGAGAATGACACAAGTAACAGTTGATTAAATTTTGATAGTGATTATGAAGGATTTTCAATATATTTGCAGGTAGGGTCAATGAACTTGGGAGTTCAAGCTACGCATTTTTGAGGGTTTCATACGTGCACTTGAGTGCATGATGTGCTCTGGTTTCTACTAAGGCGAGGCGCGCCGTGCAGCTGAAAGTTGATGACGTAACAAAAGACTTCTATATTGCGAAATCAGGCGACCTTCAGAATGTATACACGTATGGGTGGAAATCATTGATCTCTATGAAAGAACAAGATCAGTGGTGTAAATGAACTGCTTGGCAGAGATCTGTGCTCTCAGACTGCTTCTCTAGTTGAAGATATTTTTTTTTTTTTACTGAAAGTACACGGTCTTTCTCTTAATAATGTTCAATCTTTTTGTTGGCTAGATATTCCATAATGGCTGAATGAGTGGTTTCATTACAGTTACTATGTTCACATCTTTGTTAGATTTATTACTTTTGTAATTTCTAAAGGTAATATAATACATAACAAAACTAGCATTGCAAGTGATTGACAAATTGCCCTACATCAACATAAATAAATGATTGCTGTGAACGCTCATTATTCAGTGTTACAGTAGTAGCCATGATAAACAAAAATCATAGGCATACACACTCGGGTTGGTTCAACCAACTACCTTCTGATATGCTGGACAGACGTCATATCCACAAGACTACCTGCTTCCGCCCAATAGCTAATGCTAATTCTGATCTCTTACAGCAGCGGTACTGCGTATTTATTCAGATTTGTAATGATTCTTGTGTCAACTTGTTTTTATTGCAACTGATTGGTAAATTGCCCTACATCAATGTAAATAAGCACCAATTATTCATTGTTTTTAGCAATAGCCATGCAAATGGCAGAGTACAAAATGCAATTTGGCTTCTATTGAAATACTGAATAATTTGTTTTATTTATTAATGTGTATGTAGAACAATTTGTGAATCAGTAACCCAAGAATCATTAATTCGAATAAAACAAACAAATAAACATTCCAACGGTATATGATTTGCCTATTCAGTGTTTCAACAAAATGCAAGGAGAGACTATGCGCAGCTTTGCATGGCAAGAAAACGTGTGAGCACGCCAGGGAGTTTTGAGAAGGCGTGATTGGGCATAGAGCTTGTATTAGGGCTTGAACATACAAGATTTTATTAATGAGGTGGTACAGACTGTCTGATGGAGCCCTGATTGCACCGTATTTGAGTTAGCTTTGAGAGTGTGTGTTACCCATGACAACTGGGTTAATCGCCATTTTCCATGCACCTCAAGCCAAAAGTGCGCCTGCCCGCCTCAGTCAACACTCCAATTCTCTTGCTCGTGAGGCTGTACGGAGTCAAGTCTCCCTCTCTCTATCTCTCTTCTCTCTATCTTTCATTTTACTTCCTCCCCATGTGGCTGACAAGCTTGCCCCCGTGCCGAACATTCTCGGAAGAGAATCAATGTGAGCCCGGGTGCTGGATAAACTTCCGATTCGGGGCATCGTCTCACTGTCCCACCGACAATCTCCGATTGCACACGATGGGCAAGAGGTGCGGCGGGGTATTGATCAAACCTCACCTGCCTTTGGAGTCTGGAAGGGGAATGCTTTTCTTTTTCTCTCTCCGTTCCTCCCATAGCGTTGGTTCAATTGTAAACAGGAGTTTGCCAAACAAACCCGTGAAACAACCCACCCATACAGAGTGAGGCTGTTTCCAAAGGTGATTTACTGCTGCCCATAGTGATTTGTTTTACCTCAAAGGTAAACTGTAATCTTAGAACGGGAAGAGGGGGCGGTACACTGTACTCCCCTTACTCAATATTGATCTGGACGCCCTGGTTCCCTATTGCTTGGAGAGAAGATCTAATTAAATGGTGACACACCATATAAAAAAAAAGGTACGATAGTGACAACCAATCAGCTTTCAGAATGTCTAATTGTGATTATTTCAGCTGAACTTTAACACAAGTCTGTTCAATGCTGAGGGTTTGTGGAATACTGAAAAGAAAAGAAGAAAAAAAAAAAACCTCCTGTTAGTATTTGCTATGATACTAAATGATCATTACTGTTACTCCAACTATTGATGACAATTGACCCTGTTCTGCGGAATTTCTTCCCCCCCCCCCCCGCTTGTTGCACCTGCACCTTCCTCCTTTGCCACAACATACTATATACATACGCCACATGTTTCGAGAGTTTTGTAAATGTTTCAGGGTATTCAAACTTCTAAGTCAATTTCGTTAGTGGTGGAATTCTCAAATGAAAACCATTGCGACAAAATTGGACATGAGTAAATATACCTTTTTCAGTGATTTAATGAAAGTTTCCCATCTCAGAGACAACACACAGCACATTTGTGTTACCAAAGGCAATAGCGAGCTTTAGATCTGCAACGTGAATGCTATGATGAAACTACCTCCAGGTTAGACTTTAGAAACAGAGGTCTTGCGTATGTTCATAACATTACATTTTGCCTAATTAGCATCGTCATAGTGTTCGTGTTGTTGATCTAAAGCTTGCTAATATTGTCGCAAATCATCAATGTTGCAAAGACAATGTATCAATGGGCTTGCAGAATTCACAAAATGACAATACCACAAAGTAGATCTTGTGCACAGTAAACGAGGCTCAGACAATAGCGAGCAAAAAGAGCAGGACACTGTATACATCATATGTCTCCCAGGATTTGAATTTTCACAAATTTTGCAAGATGGGTGCTGTACATGTGTGCGAATTTATCAACACAAAAGAATATCAACTCTGATCCTGACATGAATGTAACGAGCACATACAATATGTTTTACAGTTTTCATTTCTCTGTCCAGTGCTGTACTCCATGCTGGTGAACTTTTAACCTGCCGAGGACGAGTCCCAAGTATACTTGGACAAGTGTCTATGGGAAATGCCTGTTGTAGGGAAATCAGTCAGTCCTCAATGGGTTAAACTAGGATGGAAACTTCATCACCATAAAGAGTAAACAGCTCTACACAAAGCTTAACCCATTGAGGACGAGTCCCGAGTATACTCGGGCAAGCGTTTATGGGAAATAGGTGTTGTAGCAAAATCAGTCCGTCCTCAATGGGTTAAGGTGCACTGCACAGTGTCATAGCAAAACCCATCATTTCAGGTCTCCTGCTCTTGCCTCCAATACCTACATGCTCACGTATTCAATGCTGTACCAATGACAGTTTGAAAATCTTCATACAGCATACATTATGTATTGAGATTGGTTGCACACTGTTTAGTATTGCCTAGTGGAGAAGACATTTTAGTCTGCCATTGACCAGCTGTGATTTGAAAATAACGTGTTGGATTCAACTAAAGGAGACCTCACTCGTTTGTATTGCCAAATTTTTCAATGACTGCTGCAATTTGGACCCTATATCTGTGAAAAAAGAAAACCCTTGCCTTCCCCTTACCGAAGGTACATCATACCAACATTTAGAAATAAAAAAAAACAAGATTTATAAGAGGACAAAAACAGTATTTCCAACCCCCAAAAAGTGTTTTGTTAAAAATGAAGAGACACACATACACATACACATACACACACACACACACACACACTTTTTTTTTCTTTTGGTTTTCCAATAATCTTTATTTGATTTCTATAATTTCACATAACAAACATTTATCTTGAATATATCTATAAACACAATCTACAATCAGCAATTTTTGATTAAAAAAAGAAATTAATCTGTCATGACATGATGTTTAATAAACACCCCCCCACACACACACACATCATTCAAATATCATTTAACCCATTCCATACTGAATTCCGAAATCCCCATAGACTTAACACACAGGTTCCCGTGGGGAACGGGGTTAATGCCAAAACACAATCTACAAAGCAGACGTTTTCAGATACAAAAGATGTATTAGTAAATGAATATAGATGACAAACTTTATGATGCATCCATCATTGTCATCACTTATTGAAGGTAATGGCTCTCACATACCTGAAAACAATCTTGCTTTAATAGTAATGACATTGTTCTTTCAATCCAACTTGATACAGCAATGGGGGGGGGGGGGGGGCTGGAGACAAGATACATGTATGCAACCCTTTTAAAAACAAAGACTATCTGACTGTTCAGTCTGATGGAATCTGCAGTTTTACAGTTTTAGCACATTTTACAGTTGCATTAGTAGTCCCTTGCATCAATGTCTCGCCCACCGAAGGTGAAGGCGAGACTAAGGGATCCAAATGGCGTCCGTCCGTCTTCCGTCCATCGTCCGTCACAAATGTTAAAGTTTACCTGCAAGACTCTCTTATGATGCATAACTTGGCAACTGTTACAGCAATGGCAGCCACACTTGGATGATAGAAGTACTAGGGGTATCTTCATGTTATGGTGTTGTCAGAGGTCATGTGATGAGGTCAAAGGTCATTTGAGGTCATATATTAAAGGGTATGTGCAAGACCCTCTTTTCTATGTTAAAGTTTACCTGCAAGACTCTCTTTTGACAAATAACTTCACATAAGTTGCTTGGATTACAACCTAACTTGGGTCATAGATGCACTGGGGGTACCTTCATGTTATGGTGCCATTGGAGGTCACAGGATAAGGTCAAAGGTCATTTGAGGTCATACGTTAAAGTTTACTTGCAAGACTCTCTTATCACTCGTAACTCGACACATGTTGCTACAATAGCAATCAAACTTGGGTGATGGATGCACTGGGGTACCTTCATGTTATGGTGCCGTAAGAGGTCGCATGATAAGGTCAAAGGTCATTTGAGGTCATACGTTAAAGTTTCTTGCAAGACTCTCTTATCACACATAACTCGTCAGCACATGTTGCTACAATGGCAATCAAACTTGGGTGATGGTAGATGTCTCTTGGGAAGTTGAAGGTAACCACAAGGTCAAAGGTTACAGACAGGGGTCAACGAACTTTTAGGGCCCAATGTTAAGTCTTTAGGGTGCATTTCGTTTATGGCTCATAACTTTTGATCCCTTTGTCCGTTTGTGACCAAACTTTAATGGAACATGTCTCTTGGGGAGGTGAAGGTCGTCACAAGGTCAAAGGTCACAGACAGGGGTCAACAAACTTTAGGGCCCAATGTTATGTTTTTAGGGCGCGTTTTGATTGTGGCTCATAACTTTTGATCCCTATGTCCGTTTGTGACCAAACTTGGACGGTAGATGTCCCTTGGGGAGTTAAAGGTTATCACAAGGTCAAAGGTCACAGAAAGGGGTCAACAAATTTTTAGGGCCCAATGTTAAGTTTTTATGCCGCGTTTCGATTATGGCTCATTACTTTTGATCCCTTTGTCTGTTTGTGACCAAACTTGGATGGTAAATGTCCCTTAGGGTATTGAAGGTCACCACAAGGTCAAAGGTCATAAGCAGGTCAATTAACTTCTGGGAGTTATAAAAAATATTAATTCCTTGTACGCGAATGGGCGAGACACAATTTGGCGATTGCCTTGTTTTTAAAGAGAACTCTAATAGGCCACAAGGCTTTGATCAAACTCATGAATGTTTAGCTATTTATGAGCCAGTTTGGGGTTTCAATAGACCATTTCTGCATGGACCTACTATGCAAATGGACTTGACTGATAACGAAGGTCTTTCTTTGATCCCATCATTGCCATTGCCACCTGATTATGTACATCTTAATGAGTGCTTTCAGATGTTTGGACAATGATGATCATTTCCTGGTCTTATTTGGCTGAAATGCCTTTTCAAACTCCACTGCCTTTGAAAAAATCACCATTTACGCTAGGGAGCAGCAAACTTGAAAACATGACAAATTTTGTGTCACAAAATTGATAATTACTGAAGTGGACACTTGTGGACATGCATGTAACGTTGCTTAGTGGTTAGACATACATGTCGTCTATGGTTACTGCTCATGTTAACTCCAAACAATACGTGCGAAAAATGGGGAAAATGAAATTACAAATCACAAACAACTGCTAAAACATTTGTTTTTCCTTGTAAAGTATGTGAATTTGGCAAATGAAATTGCTTGAACGATGATTTCCCAATCTAGGCCACAACTGCACAAAGTTTGTAGCTGAACCACTGTCTGAACGTAACAATTGAAAAAGATGGTCAATACATTCAATGCAAAATAATGAAATGGATGTATACTTTCTCCAGAATGAATAATGACAAACAATTCTGGTCATCTTGTCTATGCAAGTTCATCCTTGTACTTGAGCATAAGTTGAAAATGAACTTTATAACTTGTTATGTCAGGCAAGTTTATACGTTGTGACGCTTTGAAAACGAGCGAAGTGCCTAATCAACTGAGAAGAAAGAAAGAGTTATTGGTACCCATGTGCACATGAACTAAACTCCAAACTGACTTATTGAAGTGGGCTACTGCCTTTTTACAGCAATCAAGAACAGATTTACAGGAAAACTGGTTTGGTAACAACCAATACCTCACTGATGCTATCCGAGTTAGGATGTGTGATAGTGTGTGTGGCATTGGGCAGTTCAGGTATAAAATTAGTAGCAGGCCCCCTTACAAGGCTATTAAAACAGTTTCTCATCTGATGCGTTGCTGTGTGCAATGTAGAAAGCATCGGGAACATGACTTTGGGAAGATAACACATATATTTCTGATTTAGCAATGCACCCTTGATGTTAGCGAGTTCTATGTCTGATCTATACCCTCGAGGGAGATTGCATGGAGAGGGTTTGTCTGTAAGTATGCAAACTCTTAGCATCCAGTGGCTCTTCCAAGAATTCAAACCTCCTTTGGACAGAATAAGAGACATCAGCAAAACTGGTCCTCATCCTCATCCTAGGATTTGCAAACATGCGCATACCGAATTACATCCTCCTAGATGTAAAGGAAGTGTGGCCAGAACATACATGTACCTGCACACAGATACAAAGTGCTTTTGGATGGATGCAAAGAACCCTGTCTTTTCCTCTATTAGTGAGCTTCCCCCGAGGCAAGAAATGCTCGGACGGCATTTTCCAGAATAGATTCTTTGTTACTTTTCTAGGTTGTCTCCGATTGTAGTCCACCAAACTGATCATAGCTCTACTACACCAGATTGGATAGTACAGTGTATAAAGCTTGAGAAAAGAAACTACAATGCATGATAACAGATTATGTAAAGAAGGCTTTGTATTAAACTTGTCAATACAGCGGAAGGACTTTTGGAAAGCTTCCACTTGAAGTTACAAATTCAGGTGATTGAACAATGGGATGACATTTTGGATGAAAATGCAGCACAGTTTATTCCTGCCTTGAAACTTGTTGACGATTTCACCAGTCTCGTTTTTGTGTTTTTTTCATGAGGACCCTGCATCTTTCACTCACGGCTGAAATTCAAGAGCCAGTATGAATGCGGCATTTACTGTATAACATGATATTTTAGTGGCATGAAATTTTCACGAATTGGAGCCGACGGCCTTTTTCACTACATGAAATTTTCGCGAGGTGCCTTTGGCATTCAATGCTTATAGTGTAGATAATATCCTTTGCCTGCATTTTAGTTTCGCAAATCACGGCTCTCGCGAAATTTGCGAAATTAAAATGCATGTGAATATTCCTTGTTTTACAGTTTCTTGTTTGTGCTTTGTTGTGATGACCCTGCAACTTTAGTCTTGCTCATTGATGGCATAATACTAATCACCTTGCTCAAAGAGTCCAGCAATTCCGAACGAGAACCTAAATGATCATGAAATACGCGTTTACATTTTAGACTATTAATGTTATGTAATGTCTTCCGTATTCATTTATTCTTACGCTATATATTTATTTTTAGTGGTGGTGGTAGTTAAATGATACTGGTGAGCTTTGAGAGTACAGTCAGACCATTATGTTATGTTACTCCCGCACGCACTGCGCACGGGGCTACTTCGTGCGGCTGCGTGCAGGTTCGTGTGGGAGTAACATAACTTAATGGTCTGACTGTATACAATCGTATAATCTGCCTATCATTAAAAGTCTCACAAAGTTGCACTGTATAACCACTTCTTGATGTGTATTAAAAGTGTCAGAATTTTGTTGAAAGAGTTGAGCAAGTCTTTTTTTTTTTTTTTTGGTGAATTTCTGAGAAATTGTCCATAACAAGTAGTATGAACTCATGCCTGTATGTGCAATGTGCAGTTGTTCCCCGAGGAGATATAAAGGCATGCAATAGTTGGCAAACAGACTGTGTGGGCTGGAGACAGTATTGTAGACAGACCTGGACACTGCTCCATTGTGCTATAAACGGTCGTGGCACTGTCGTCGGCATTTCACACCGGCAGGTGGTGTGAACGGAGTCCGGCCGGTGGGACCGCCTTTGCACCTGCAAATGGACTTGCTGTTGACTCTGGCCTTTTCTTCATTCGCACCTTGACAGGTGCGTGTAAGCGTCTCTCTTGTGTGTGCAGACCCCTCGGTGTTTGTGCAGCGGCGACAAGTGGGCAGCCAATTTGCCGAACATTGCGCGGTGGAAAAGGGAGAGTCAACAATCGAATTTCGAACTCCCGCAGGTGACGAGAAAGTGATACAGGACTTATGGTGTCATCATCATCACTCTTCCCACTCGCTGAATGCTTTGCCATAGGTATTTTTAGAGTCTTCTAGCATTTGTGACCTTGCTTCATGAAATGTCAAACCCACTCTCCCCCCCCCCCCCACCCCAAGAAAGAAAAAGAAATAAAAAGATAGAAAAATCACATCCTGGGTCAATATCCAGGTAGACATGAAAGTGTATTTCATGCGGGATTACCATAAAGATTTTCAGTCTTGGATTTTCTGAGGGAGTAATCCTTTTATGTAAATCTTCGCTTTGGAAACATGAAATGCAGCAAAAGTCGTATTTATGACAGGGCTTATTTTTGAGGGGGGGGGGGAGGGGTACCCTAGTTCTTCAGTCTGACATGTTTGTTTTTCTCAATATGTTCTCATTTGGGCAAATGACAGTGTACATTGTCTGTGAAAATGTAGGAAAGATTTTTGAACACTACCAGTAGAAGCACTGATACTGTAATAATAGAATGTTCAAATGCACATTCTGACAAAGCCAGATTTCAGGATATTGTGATAATACTCTTTATTGCAGTTACTATGGAGTTCTAACTCCCTCCTTTGTATAATTGTGCACCAGTTTAAAAGTCAGTTCACTTCAGTGGTCCCTGAACTCCCACAAGCCCTTTTTCTTAATAATGGCAATGCTTCAAATTGGATTCTCTCTTTTTGTTCTTCCTTTCACTTATTTCTGTTGGTGAAAAAACATACAATTCTGATGAGTTACATACAGTATTATATCATTTGAAACCTTAGAAATACTGCATTTCAAACCTGACTTAAACTTGAAAAAGAAAACCTGCTCCTGCTGTCTTTTTCCAATTTCACTTTAATGCCAAGTTAAATTTTGTGTGTTTTTTGCTACCATGCTAGGACAGTAGAATGAACTGATGATGCTTCCATATGATTTGAGGCTCATGGAAGCAAGATTTAGTGCCTGGATCGTTCAGTTTTCTGTCAAGGAAGAAGAGCCCATGAACTTTTGCAAAGCCAATATAGCATTACATCTTTAAATGTCAGGAGATTTATAAACCAGAGAGTACTGATATTCATTTTCAGTATGTCAAGTCATTTGCGTTAATTGGCAACTGATAGACTGGTGATGAATGTCACGTACCTGGTATTCAATTCGTGAGAACATGGGTCCATTTGATGTCAAGACATTCAGGGCTACAATGTAAGTACAGTAGAAGAACACTGCATACACACATTGTACACTACATCCCATTCATTGTTGTTCTTTAAAGCTTGTGTGCCCCTTTTGCAATGCTGAGAATTTGATCCCTTTCATGAGTTGGTATATATACTGTATTCTAGAAGAAGGTAATTGGACCTTACCTCAGAATAATAAAATTGGGAAACTTCTTTATGATGGAGGGGGAATTTATTAGGACCCTGAAAAACTTCCAACCATTAAGATATTCTCGGTACATAAGAGGAACGTATTCTCTTGTGACGTGGGGTTAGTTTTCCATTCCTTTTTGATAGACTCTGTGGTGTGTTATACTGTGTGATTTCAAACTTGATGTTGGGAAACATTATTCTTCAACCATGCACATTTGGTGACATGATGATTTGCAAAAAGGGATATGCAGCCTTTAATGTGGAAAAATTGACTCTGGACTGAAGTTGGCTGCGATAAATAAAATTCCATCATTTTTTACTATAAAACAAAAGTGCAGGAGAGGAAATGAGGTCAACTCATGGTGATGACCCCTGTCTAAAGTGCCTTTGTCTAAAAGCGTACACTTCATACACGATGTTAGTTTTCTCAGACTGTGATTGAAATTTGAGGATCTGTTGATATGTGGGAGCGGGTACATTTCATGTGTGTGTTGTTTGCACTATCTTGGGAGTGAACTTAAAGATACATACGATGTGTGTCTCTCTCTCTCTCTCTCTCTCTCTCTCTCACTTTCTCCGTGCATTTCTTTCAATCTCTTTCCCTCTCTATAATAGCTTCAGATGGATATTTTTGTCCCCTGTACATTTATAGCAATAATGTACAGTCCGTCCTCTCCTATCCGACCTCCGTTTAAATGCGGACGTGATTTCGCCGTGATTTTTTTTTTCAGTCTAAAAATTACTGTTTACAGGGAAAAGGGGGATTCCAAACTCAGACAAAATTCCTGCTGGAACTCACATGAATTACATATTATTCCAAAAATAATTAATGTACAGTCACATCAAATTTTCATCCAAATAACATCTATTCAGACATTCACTACCCCAAAATCACAGCAAGAGCATTGACAGAATTTTTGTCGATAAGTCAGGGCACGGCACAGGCGATCGTTCATCGAGCAAATTATCAGAAAATTCTGAAAGCAGACAGCTGACGAGGATGTGACATGTTCACGCAAAACTAATACATGTGCATGTAGCTACCATTGGGTAGGCAGCTGTGTGTATTAAACATTTGGTCTCCTATATCTGGCAAAATCACTTATCCGGATGAGCGCCGATCCCGACATATCTGGACATTAGAGGTCGGACTGTAATTCGAAAAATCAGAAATATGAAGGTTCACATTCTCATAAATGTGTATGATGTTACTGTGTGTATATAATGTAAATACATGGAGAACTAGGTAATTCATCTAGTTAAGTTAGTATCAAGATGACACAACAGACAGTTTGAATCAAACAATATGATGCATTAATGAGCAGTTGAATGCCTTGATATTTAGTTTAATTTCTGTGATATATTTAAAAGAAAACTGTACTGACATTTTCTAATTGTCTGATAATTCTAATCTACATTTTTTGATGTCTACTACTGGAAAGAGAGGATTGTAAAGCCCAGGATAAGCCTGTAATGATTTTTTTGAAAAAAATGAAAATGAGCAAGCCATGGAACGATCCACACAATTTGGCCTACGTCACAGGTGCTCTTGGTGAACAACTCCGACATTAGCAAGACGAACTACATAATGCCAATTTACTGATGAAATCTCACACGAAGTACTGCAAAAGCTGTTATTTAGTATAATTGCAATATGGAGCTATGATAAACATGTTAAACAATATCTATTAATGTTTAAAAGCAATCTCTTTAACAGCTTTTTATTTAGATAAAACTTGTGGGGAAATTCCAGATATGCAAAATGCAAAATGAAATTGGCATCGTTATCCGAACGTGCTGCCCATAGAAGACTGTGTTTAAGTAACATTACGCATTGATGATCATGATCGAGCGATGATTATGGTTCGCCAGTTCAAACTACTATCTAACTCCGTAGATGAGGGCTGAGTGAATCTAAATCCAAATGTAGATAGACTCTCTTCAACGGCACACACGATTTACGCTTAGTAAGACGAAAACGGTACCCAGTACACATAGACTCTGAAATACTAGAACTAAGACCAGGGCCCCGTTTTATCAAAAGATAAAATCAATTTTAAATTTCCTTACCACACAGTCTGCCATAGACTTACAGTTGAAATCAACTTTATAATCGATTTTAACTCTTCATAAAACAGGGCCCAGGACTACTGAGCAGTCAAGGAGTAGGTTCTACGTGGCAGTCCAATTTTTGATGAGTAACGTTAGGCCCTACACTCACTCACCGTCGACATTGCAGCTGTAACAGTTAGGCCCTATGTGCACAGCGCTAATAAGGCACAGCGTAACGTTACATACCCCTGCTGCCAGAACTTGAAGAAAGTCCAGACGAAAGTCCAGACTCCAGATCTAGATCTGGACCCTTGTCCTGCAGACACTGTTGTTCCTGTGCTGGATTTTTCAGGTAAGGTATCTGCTTTATGGATTTCCGATGTTTTGTAGTCGAGATAAATCTCATAGTGGTGTTATTTACACCAAGGACTAATGTTAGATCTAACAGTTTGTTTCAGTACGCGTACTAGGACCCATATCTCGGAAGAGTGGCCTGGACCACGTAGATTCTAACACGTAACACAGTGTCGCCGCTTCGCGATCCCAGCGCTGGTGTAGATAGTGCTAGCGTACTTCCGTATCCATGTAGATATCTCAAAATTCACCTTGCCAAATGGCACCAAACTCACAGGAAATACTTTATGATTCATATCCAACAGCTCACGTTAATTGGAAACAAATCACATGTCAGGAAGCGTAAGTGTAGATGTCGACTTTCCTGTCGGCGTCGCTAAAAATAATCTGCTCTACGACTAACACGAGTGATTGCGACCAGGCCCTACCTACCTGCTGCGCACGCACAGACTGAAGTTAGCCATTTAATATCATGAGACAAATCACACAAGTCGCAAAAATCATTACACTTTTGAGTTTATTCTCGCGTAAATTCCCCGTTCGCACAGTACTAGTCGGCTAACTTCAGTTCTAGATTGTGCATCTTGCGTTCGCCAAGATCTCTTGCGAAGAGTGAGTTTTTTTTTGAGTGACGACTTGAAAGTCGACGTCAATATTGATACTTCTCGATTACTGATTTCGTTCAAATATAAGAGAATACTTTGAAATATGCTATGAAGTATATCCTGTTATTTTGGTGCGATTTGGTTTAGTGAAATTTGAGATATCTACATGGATAGAACAGCACACAAGCGCCGCCTGCTAGCTAAATTAGGCCTAAGCGTCGACTGCTACTCGATACGAATTAACGCATGCGTATGCCAGCACTTGTAATCAGTAATAGTGAGAGCACCTGTGACATCATAACATCCGGGCTCGTCAGCTCATTAGCATAATTCTCACCTAAAAAGTTCCATTTTTAACATTAAATTACGGACTTAATCGTTATGAAATTTTGATTCTGTTTGCACCGCTGGGTCTTTTAGAATTAAAAGAATAACATATAAAAAAATAAAAAACCGGTAAAATGCCCTTTTAAAGCTTTGTACAACTACCCTGTGGTCAGAGAGGGATCTCATTTCTTAAAATGTAAAATGTCATGACACTGACACTGACAACACTTTTAAACTGTGGCATTGTCATTTCATATAAATAATTCAGGGTTTTGTTCATTACAATAAGCATCCATATATTTCTGCATGAGACACTCACACAACAGTTTTACAGCACAGACTGTTTTAATCCCCTCACTGTACAACTGCCTGATACCATTCAAGAAATCAGGCTTTAATTCTTTAAAGTGTGAGCACAACATGCAATTGTAACTCAAATCAAGGCTATTACTGTATACTCTCGTATCAGTTCAGATAGGGAATATTCAAGCCGCACTGGGAAATGTTTCCTGTATGTGCCAATCTGTCAATTGAAAGTAAATCAGTTCCATGAGGCTTCTAATAGTGAAGGTTTGTAATTGATCTCAGATACATGATGATTTTGACAGACGTACATTGCTGGGTTGATATTTGCACTGATTTCAATTTTGAGTGAAAATTGAAGGAGCCGTTTATTTGTACTGAATTGTATGTGCAGCATAAAGTGCTTTTCATTTTCTAAGTTGAACGGCAAAAGGGCATTGTAGCCTTGTTTTAATATTTGTTGATCATTGTGCCCTTCTGGTAATCATGTGATGATAATGTTATCAGGTCACATGGAATCTTGTTTGTTTAACTGTCATAACCCTGGAGCCATCACATACTATATGTATACACAGGAATTAAGTGTGTCGATTGGCAAGAGAATAATGCCCGAAACGAAATACTTCAGTCAAGAGTTGCTCTTTATTTATTGAAAGGAGTCATATCATACCGTCAGTTCTGTTTTTAGCATGTTTATTTAATAATGCATAATATTTAAGGCATTTTATCCTGCCTGGAGGCACCATTACATCCTTATAGCTTGACAGTTTAATCTGCAGCCATCAAGCATACTAGTATTTCATTGTGCACAGAATTGATTTCTTCTCTTCTTTTTTTTTGTCTGAATGTATGACTTTGTGTTTCTATACACACAAGATTCAGCAGTGCTTCTATAACTTTCCTAGATGCTGAAATACAGAAAGGTTCTTAATTCCCTAATTTGGCATGAATATGACATGAATACAACTGTATGACACCAGAGCCAAACACAATTAGAAATTTATCCTTCTCAGTAACTCCATTCACACAATCAGCAGGCTCTGATATTTGTAAGGACACTAGATGTGAAAATTTCTGTCTCGGTATTTTGACAAATAGTATTGAAATGTCCTGTAAGCAAGAGTGAATATATCTGAATTGACTGTCAGTTGTCCAAAAATGCACACAGTGTTTGCCCCTATACTTCCATAATTTCAATGATATTTTGTGGAGATCCTGTCCGTGACATACAAAATGTGACTACAGGTCCGATCTCAAAACCACGGCCGGCCGCTGAACCAGATCCATCCACTTGCCCCAAAGTCTTGATAGTGTCAAGCTGGCAAATCAGGGCTGCATGCATTTTTTGCAGGGGACTCATGGTGATAATTTATTGAGATTGTCACTCGAGCACCCTTCTGGCGCTGTCCTCGCCATTGCACTGTAGATAGGGTGCAACCCACAGAGAGAGAGAGCGGAAAGAAAGGGAAGATTAATTCTTTTCCCCAGTGCCTTGGAGCGAGGCTGTGTTGTTATTGAGCCAGAGGCTGATAAAAGAGGACTGAGAGTTTTTGTAGGAGAGGTGAGCGAAAAACTGGGTGAATGTGACTGTGTTGCATCTCTTCTGTGGCAGCTCATTCACCACCATCCTCCCTTTAATTGACTTTTCTTTTCTTTTTTTTTTCTTTTTTTTTTAGGGGGAAGGGTAAGAATGGTTAGGAGGAGATGTGTCCCCAGTGGAATCGTTTGCCTCATTTTAGCCAATTTTTGTGCTAATTTTTGTCATAGGATAGGCCTATAGGAGTGAGATTGACGTTCCTTTTTGCATCGTTAAAGAGAAATTGATGATTTCCATGTGATTAAGGATCCAGAGAAAACCATAAATGCCATTGAATACTTTTATGTCTTCCCACTTCTGTTTTATTAATGACTCCAATTTCTGCTGTGAAGCAATTCTTTTTAGTCAGTAAAAAAGTTCAACAGCAAAACAGAAATGTTGTATAATAAGTATATATGAATTTAAGGCCTACTGTAAAGCTAGAAACATTTGTGGCATGAAACTTTTGCATATTGGAGCCGACGGCCTTTTTTTGCAGCATGAAACTTTCACAAATTGCTGACTGGTATTCAATTTTACTAATTGTGTTGACAAAACTTCTGTGTGCATTTTACTTTTCCGAATCTTGGCTCCTCGCAAAATTTTTGAAAGTTTCATGCATGCAAAAATTTCTGGTTTTACAGTATATTAGCAATATTCCAGTCTGAACACACACAAAAAAGCGTTCACACTAGCAAAAGATCAAGACATTTGCAGAGGTGAGGGAAATATCCCTAGTGTGAGTGGGAAGTTTTGCGAGAAGTTTTGTGGGGAATTTGCGGTCACACTGCCATAACTTTGAGATCTTAAAGATTGTGATCTTAAACTTCTCGATCTTTTGCCAGTGTGACCACAGCTTTTGTATGTATTGGCACTAAACCATGCACTTTATGCAGTGCTTCTCTGAGAGCGATGTGGCATAAAATTGTCCTCATATAGAACTTTGTTGTCTTCAGGGAGACATCAATGTAACAAGAAGAGAAACGAATCCATTCAAGTGAAGAATCTATCCTTTTGAGGCATGTTCTGTGCATTTAGGAATTACATTCCGTAGCTATTGGACATGTCAGTCAGTAGAAATCATGTCGGTAGAGTGCACAGTGAACCCTACAGCCAGTTTTCAGAGCTTTGTGTCAGATGTGTGTGTACCCTTGTATTTGCTTCTTTCATGCTGGGCTAGATAAAAAGGAAATTAAAGAGAATGCATTAACAAATTATGTTGTTTTGTGTACCAGTGTATAAAGGTATGCTATTCGTGTCATCATGTCCATATGTATTCACCTGTAGCACAGCACACAAGTGCATGTAGCATTGCAAAAGTGGAATATTACTTAACCCGTTGAGGCCGAGTCTTGAGTATACTCGGGCAAGCGTCTATGGGAAATGTGTGTTGTAGCAAAATCAGTCTGTCCTCGATGGGTTAAATTGCTAGCTACTGTGGACAAAGCTGGGAAAAGGAAAGAAACTGTAAATGTTCAAAAGAGTTTCTTTCAGTCTGAAGTGTGTTAAAATTGAATAGATATGATACATAGATACTGAACTTGTCATACTATTAAATTTTGACTTTAAACATTGATGGAAGAATTATGATAAGCTGACTGTCATGAATTTGCCAATATTTATGAAAACGGTCCTAGATACTGTTGAAGTGCTTCAAGTACCGGTAAATGGATGTATGTAAGCTGCTAATATAATTTATTTATAGCTTCACACTGTTTTTCTATTTGCATGAGTATGGGGGATGCCAGATATCTGAATTTCTAATGCTGGCTGGTAAATAAGTCCTTTTTTTTCTCCCCTTCACTCTGATTTCTATTCTGCAGGGTCGAGAGTGTCCAGTTGATAGCCCAAGCGATCTGTATGGTCAGCGATGCAGCCATTGCCAGGCCACTTGGCCGCTTTCCCAACATACTTGACCACTTCTCTCGCTTCGTCAGCAAGCAGCCCCTCAACGCACTGGAGAAAAGATTGAGGTCAGTTTGATTCATCTTGCCCATAATGGTTTCATATCTTGTGCCCCATGGAATATATGACCTTTAATAGTTCAAATTTTCCCACTAAGTTATCACTGAAATATTAATAATAAGAGAAACGTGGAGGAATTAATTTACTTACTTTGCTTTGCAACCACCTGTATATGACGACCACTTTTTTGCCAGGGCCCGCTGTGAAAAAAAAAATCCATGCAAAAATCGTATCAGAAAGCATATGCACTACATGATCCTCGGCATAACTCAGCCAGGAACGACCGGCCCTGCTTCCTTAAGATGGCCGAAACATGTATACAACCACTTCCTGCGGGCACAACGGGAAAAACCCAAATCAGATTGTAACAAACGGTGATGAATGCAAAGTCGGTGTGATTGACAAGTTTTCAGACAGACATCTGTGTCAAGCAAACTATAAAAGATACAATTGTGCATGAAGGTACTTGAGGTTGCAGTAGTTGTGTGATGGTTTGGTGCTTGTGTCGACGGTACAGTGTATGTGCATTGACATGTATGTATCATAGTGTGTGAGGAGCCTTGAGAATCTCTGTGTAAAAATGACTGCCATATCACAACCAGAAAGTCCACCTGTATGCAGAGACCACATTTTATGTTTCCTTTTGGCAGTCTTTAAAGGCTGGTCTGATTGCATGTGTTAGTGTTTTGTTTTGAATACATATTTATCAGCCTGTATACTTTCAGTAAATGCACACTGTATGTTGTTCAGATGCAGTATCTGTACTATCGACCCATTGAGGACGAGTCCTGAGTATACTCGGGGCTGGTGTCTATTGGGAACTTGTGTTGTAGCAAAATCAGCCCATCCCCAAGGGGCTAAGGAGAAATGCATTTTACATAGCTTTTTCCAGATCTATGCTGTTTAGCTCTGTTTTGCTGTAGGAGATCATAACCATCACTGGATATCGGGCAGAGCTGTGTAGCAAACAGGAGGTTGTGGGTTCAAATCCCACCTAAGTATGTATGCCCATGATTCTCAACATAGTCCTTTCTCAAACACTGAGTCATCTGGGTTTATTTATGTCAATGAAAGGCAATTTGTCAATCATCTGCATGTCATGTGATAGTACACACTACTGTGTTGCCACCATTATAAAAGATCAAAGTTATATTTTGTCATTCGTAATTGAAAAAGGTGAGATATTCAGATAAAGACAATAGGCCCCTTTTGGCTCCAAAGATAATAATGCACATACACAATTAAAGGTGCAGAAAATACTGTAAATCATGATATATTCGCGGCTTGAAATTTTCACGAATTGGAGCCGGCGGCCTTTTTCGTGACATGAAATTTTCGTGAATTACCACTGGCATTTAGTGCATACAGAGTAGACAAGAACTTTCGCATGCATTCTAATTTCGCAAATCTTGGCACTGGCGAAATTCACGAAATTAAAATGCATGCGAACATTCCTGATTTTACAGTATACAGACATATTCTACTGTGCTGCAATAGCCAATGTGCATGATATTACAGACCACACACTAGTAAAGCAAAATGATAAATTGTGATAGTTATAATTTCGGCATTTGCTTTCCAGAGTATGTTGTATGCAAAAATCATGCAAGGGTCGTAAAGTTAGGTCAAGAGAGTGGTGTAAATGTTTTCAATATAGATCATACAATTATAGACCCAAAATATGTATGAACACATCATACTACCTTTGAAAGGACCGAAAATGTAGCCAGACAACATTTTCTAACATCCACATCATGCTGATGCACTTTTCAGGATACATGTCATTTCCAATTGATAATATGTTCAGTTGATGAGGGTGTATGCATTCTGTTTGGTGGTAATGGAAACTTAGATGATCAGGTCCCTGGATGTTAAAACGTGACTGGAATGTAGCCATAATGTCATCCTGTCCTAAATGCATTGTAATTGGTTCACATCTTAGGTTGATGACCTGGGCCCCCATTTCAAGAAAAGTTATTATATAGCATCCCCTGCTGCAGTGGCAAGTGCCATGGTAGTGACAAGAATCCACGTTTCTGATTGACTGTTGCTAGGAGAAGTTGCTCTTTTAGCCGTCCCATCATTTATAACTATTATTATCATTATTATTATCATTATTATCATTACTGTTATTATTATTATCATTACTATTATTATTATTATTATCATTATTGTTATTATTATTATTATTATTATTATTATTATTATTATTATTATTATTATTATTATTGTTATTATTATTATTATAATTATTATTATTATTATTATTATTATTATTATTATTATTATCGTCATCTTCATTATCATTATCATCATTATTATTATAATGAGACCCTGGTGTGTGTGTGTGTGTGTGTGTGTGTGTTTGTTTGTTTTTTTTTTCCTATCTTAAAGCATTGTTGAAGTCCCTCCTAAATAACTTTACAGTGAATTTCGTCACATTGAGTCTTCTGTAAACAAAATTAGTGTGCAAGTGTCAATGATTTAAGACAGGGAAAAGGATTCAGGCACTATTGATTTCCAGCACGCAACTTGCAGCTTGTAGACTAAAAAAACATCAATATTTGATAAGAACTGAAAGAATGTATGAAGTGATCTTTTTCCTTTCAAAATGTATATTGATCGATTGAAAGCCATTAAATACAGTGGATCGGGACATGTTTTTATAACAGCTCTTCACATAGTCTTATATCGTATTGTATTTTGATATTTTCTTTTCTTTCACTCATCTCTAAAGTGAATAAAGTTTTGTTGTTTTTTGTTGTTGTTGTTGTTGTTTTGCCTTGTTAACCTTTCCAGAACTGATTTGCAAAAGAGAACTCTGATACCAAAAGCTACTTTTTCTTGTTTTCATTTCAAATTCTGAGCCCTCAAATTTATGAGCAAGACCATTGTTAAAGGTAGGGGATACCTTTTACAGACCTCCCAAAATGCAGCAAAACATTAAATATGAACCTTAGGGGACTTGTTTAGGCCACTGCTTAGAAATTTGGAAATCAACAGTTATGTACAATTTGAATAATGCACAAAACTCTTAACTACTCAGTAGTTCTGTGTGTCAGCCACACTTAAGCCTTTTTGTTGCGGTCTTCTGTATTTTTTCTTATCTATAAACACAAATCTAAAAGTATAAGAGCTGATGTAATAACATTTTGTGTGGCAAGACTGTATATAGAAATGTTTGTAAGTTTTGATGAAATTTCTTCACAAAAATATGTACATGATGGACACACATGCAGTGCATGGGTCTGCAAAGGTAGCCTAGTAATGTACTGGAATTTACGGTGAGCCACACCAAAATTAAATTCAAAATCTAACGGTCAATAAAAATGTACTAAATGTTACCTTCCACTTTCAATACTTTATGGGAGTTTCTAAAATGATACTCTCTTCAACATACCACTGTATTTATACAATTCTTCATTTAAGACATGCAAATGGGATTCCCTACATGTTCTCTTGTAGGAACTTTGTTAAATGTTCTTTGAAATATTTTTTTTTTTTTTTTGGGGGGGGGGTGTGGAACAGACTTTGATTGAGTGCTTAATTTGCTCCCACCCACCCCCCCCCCCCCCCAAAGAAAAATGATAAAATTCTGCAAAATGTGTACATAAATGATTGAATGTTTAGCTGAATCATCATAGATACATACATACACAAGATTAATCATTTGCAAAGGGCAACTTGAAACTACCCATAAAGAGTCTTGACTGATGATGTGAAGACTCATTTTACATATGTGACCATGCATCACAAAGCCAACAAAAAAATTGCACCCCTTGATCTTATGTGAGGACTCAAAAAAAAAAAAAAAAGGTGAAATGGGTCAAGCAAATCAATCTTGGGTTTTTCATATTTTCTGAAAGAGCTGTTCTTCTACATTAGTACTAAGTTTGGGATCATAAAATGAATGGGAAAGTGTGTTTTCAGCTGTTTTTCTACAATCCTTTTTTTTTTTTGTAGAATAGTGAGATCAGATATGTCATAGAGACCCCTTTTCATTTCTTGAAAATCCTTTGCACAGTCTTCACTTTTAACTCTAATAACTTTTGAAAGGACAATGCTACTGCTTTGAAAGTTGGCAGTGATAATGGACAGAGTGTCTTAATAGAGCATGGTCAATTTCATCTTAATCTGATTATCTCTTCATTGTTGTTGCCCCAGTGGTTTACATCCTGTTTTTTTGTCCCATTCATCACACAGCTAGCGTGGCTTGGTGAAAGATTACTAAAGGCTTGCATAGACCCTAGACTTCAGAACCTCTTTTCTTGGTTCACACTTTTAAAACAGAGTGTATGCTTTCTTTCCAATATTTAGATAGGTTAGGAGAGTCCATTTTAATTGAGTTATACATCATTTTAAAGCTTTAACTAAAAAAATCCCATGTCTGGCAATTTTTGGTGGCTTTGTGATGCAGGGTCACATATGTCCGCAAAAAGAGAAATGGCAGAATGACCTATCTTCGTTTGTCCTCAAAGCTTTCTGTCGAATTAGAATGCATGGGAACATACTGTGTTTTGCCATGAAATTCAAAGGTGCATCAACTTGTCGCTGGAGTTTGCATCTTTTTTAATACATCCATTTGAGGGAAGGAAAAGGACGTGTTGCATGATGGTTTCCTCCAAACCTGATCTGCCGTTCGCATGGAGCATTTGATGATCATGAGAGTGGCGAGACTTCAGTCTTCTTGTTGTGCTCTGAATGCATTTTAATCAAATGCTAATCTCTCCTTCGGAGGGGGCCCCCCGAGCCGTCGTTTGTTATTTATGTATTCAGCTATACCTTCGATGGAAAAGAATGGTCTTGATATGGAAGGGAAAAGGTTGCCTGGTGCTCCCAGGGATTCTTTATTTTTTATCCCCCTTCCCCCTCCCCTTCTCCTCCCTCTTCCTGGTTTCGGTTCTTGTAGAGGATTGTACAGATATTAACAGATATCTGGCTGTGTGGAGTCAAAAATACAGGAATTGTAAGGAAAGTCGTCTCTACAAAAGTGGATTTGGTTACATTTACAGGGCATTTAAATATGCATGCTTTAGAAAGACTGCAGCATTAAGCAGCTTTGTGAAAACCCAAAAATGTATGGCTCTTACAGACGTAAAGTGAAGACAAAAGGGTAAAGATACGGCTTCAGGGAGGTGTAAAGCACATTATGCAAATTATTTAAAATGCCTAAGGACCTGATGTTGTAAACCTTTAGAAAAGACCCCTCCCCCTTCAAAAAAAGAAAAAGAAAAAAATATATAGCTTGTTTTAAAGGGAGTTATTGTCAAGTGAGCAATACTTTTCACAAGCAAAAGTAGGTAGAACAGAGTTGGGAAAGTAGGCAGAACAGAGTTAGTGAATACAGAAAATCAAGAGATGATAAAATGATGACTGCATGACTCCGGTGTCATGTGGGGTAGGCGAGGGGTGTGAGTTGGTTTGTAAGGTGGAAGAAACATTGAAAACGAGAGGTTGATGAGGAAGATTTGTGTTCAGGAATGTGATAGAGGAGAGGCTCAGAATGGATTAAGATATGGTGCAATGAAAATACCCTAGATGCATCCTTGGGTCTATGTACACCTGGATTCTGTTTCATGAAACTTGTCATCACTAACTACTGGCACATTTCTATGACAAATTTGCTCTCAGCCAATCAGATGCATGGATTTCAGTAGCTTATGACAACTATCCTAACTTGTTATTGATAACAAGTTTCATGAAACGGGGCCCTGGTGTTGACTTATGAGAAAATATATTAAACGTTCGCCAATTTCTTGGGTCTGCGATTACCTCGTACATGCCAGTTGGTATGAGTTCCACTTGTAAGAGAGCCGTGCAAAGATACAAACATGGTTTTATTCCTCTTCATCGTCATGTCACAATGGAAAGTTGACCTACATCCACTTCTGTTACTCCCCTCGCATCATTGGATGCATTCAATCTCTCGGTCCTAATGGCACCCTTGGGGTTAGGGAGGCGGGTTATACCTGTTGATGGAAACAGTCTCTAGAAGCATGCTGTGAATGTCTAGGAGGGTGACGGAGTGCCTCGTTGCCAAGAGGAGGGCTGGGATGTCGATCTATCATGATCCCGTTGCCGAAGAACGCAAGAGAAAGTTTCGGGGAAACTCATCAGCGGGGGTCACGTGCCATTCAGACAAATTAAAGCATTCTGTGTTAATGCATATCCTGTTTCGTGTTGCAGAGACCCTGGAGCGAAAGATACAATTGAGTAGGAAGAATCAAGTGAATGTTTCTCAGAGATCGTGTCAGATACGATGATGTCAGAGTTAGAAAGAGAAGAGAACATACAGTGTATATATATGTGTGTAGATTTGATATCATGAAGACTCAACATTAATGGTAACCTGGTAGTCTGAGCCACCAGAAATATACATTGGTCGGACTACCACTTTTAAAGAAATGATATGTTTTACAGTAGATTGGGGCACCAAAAAAAAAAATGTGAGTGTGTATATTGTTTTATGTGTTTAGATCACACAGGAAAGGGGAGAGACACAATTGACTCACAGCAAAATTGTATTTATTCAATTATATAATAAAAGTAGGTGCAATTGCATACCCTTATGTTTCAGATGATCTATTTCATGAATATGCAGTTTTATGGAAAGTTTTGCTTATGCCTCAATTCAATATTAAGTGCGGTAGACAGTATATGAAGACCTTTATGGTAAAGGTCTTCATATACTTAACTGTCTAACATTTATTATCATACCTGCCAATTTTCTCATAATTACCATGGTTTATTAAAATTTTAATGTTTCATTAAGTTATTTCATTTTTTTCTTTTCGACTTCTTATTCACTGTACTTGATGTTTGAGTCACTTCATCATACTCATCAATTTTAACAAAAGGTTCATGTTTGATCAAGATATTGTAATGTTTTAGTAAATTATTTCATTTTCACTTTATGTCTGTTTCATCTTTTCTTCTTATTACGGAAGGGAGAGATGCTGGTGGCTCCACAACATATGATGTCACACATTCTGACAACAAAAACAAATTACCACCACCGATGATATCAAACTTAACAGTGGCAAAAACTTTATTCTTCCCTCGCCTCACACGGCATCGTCCCAGTCTCGATCCATTTTTTTTTTCCAACGTGGGTCGAACAGGCCACACCCACTTTGTACAAATGCATATTCATGATATCCTCTTTACTGTAAAACATGATATATTCGCGGCACGAAATTTTCGCGAATTGGAGCTGACGGCCTTTTTCGTGGCAAGAAATTTTCGCGAATTGCCACTGGCGTTCAATGCATATAGTGTAGACAAGAAATTTCGCGAATCTTGACATTCGCAAAATTCGCGAAATTAAAAAGCATGCGAACATTCTTCGTTTTACAGTGTTTATTTGGGCCACCAAACAAAAAATTTCTTGTCAAGCCTTGTACAATGTATGTATAATGTGTGTAAAGAAAACATTGGATGTATATATATATTTTTTTTCTTCAGAGAAATTTAGCCGCCTTTACTCTCTTGGTTTGCCTGTTAACGTCACAGGTGCTCTAAAGACAAAGCAAGTGCAAAGTAGCATGTTGTAAATTTTTTGAAGGGAAGGAGTCTCCTCAAGCGAAAAGGTATATATATCTGTCCATTTCCCCCGCTGCGATGTGATAATGACATTCAAGGGAGCATCCCCCAAGCCACTGACAATCCTCGAGACATTGTCCGCTCCCTCCATCAAAGACAAGACGAAAACCGGCACATTGTCGGAACATGAATTTGTCGGTCGGAATGTCTGACAGTGGCCTTGGGCAAGGTTTAGATGGAACCCTTTGGAGTCATTTTGTGAAATGATGGACGTGATACTTCCTCGATGAGGGGCGAAATCCACAAGGTCCTTCATCAGCTCTTACTTGCGATGCTTGCAACAGATGACATGCTCTTTATTTGGTGACTGCTGTAATGAAGATAGCTATATTTTACAGTATCTTTTTTTTTTTCATTATACTTGCAAGAACAATATTTTAAAAATGTCAACATTATGTAATACAAGGACGTCTGGGCCCTGTTACATAAAGCTGTTTGTAAAGTAATACGAACGACTTTACAAGCTACTTAGATATGGCAACCCAAGTGGGTTTCCTAATCACTGTTAATTTCAATAGCTGAAGTTGAAATTTGCTGATAATAATGATTATTCTCACATGTTTACACACATTTTACAAGTTGAAAGTGTGTTTTTGCCCCAATGTAGATAAAATATTGACATACAGTCGTACTTTGTTATTAAAATGTAAGAAAAAAAATGGGCACACATGTTGGCACTACATGATCCAGTCGTTCGTAAAGTCATGTGTAACTTTATGAACAGCTTTATGAAACAGGGCCCTGGTCTGCAAAAAACCTTTTCAGCAGATTTTACCAGCATCACATAGTGGGTTACAGCAACTTCAGGCACCATTGCTTTTATTTACATACAGATGTTTGTTTTTGTTTTTTTAAATGTCTGTCCTGCCGTATGTGAAGACAAATTTTGTTCCCTGCCTGATAAGCAAAGAAGCATGATTGTATTGGCATGTGTATGGTCAAATGCAATGTGTTATTATCCCTCAGAAGTAAAGACACTCACACAAAAAAAAATCATGTATATAAGGGGAAACAAAGATAGATGAGTATTATTGAAGTGATGTCGCTGTCCCCTAACCCAAATAACCTTGTACCTCCAGCAGGATTCATGTTTAGTTTATACACATACAGGAAAAGGGAAATATTTTATTTTTTATTATTTGGTCAATGTTGATTAGATTTTCACTGTTTGGTTGCCCGCATTCTTGCACCGCTGAAGAAGAACAAACTTCCTGGCAGGAATAATATCACCTCCTAGGTGTTTTGTGCTTACATTTAAAGGGCACTGCGAGGTGTTGAAACGACAAGAAATATATAACATCTTTATTTCTAGTCCTATTGCCCAAATGCCCATCAGGCCAGTGCCCACGCATTCTCGGTTTTATCGTACAGTGAGTTTGGATGGCAAACCAGCATGTTGGTGCATAGAACCCTGTGTTGTAGTATTCAGCCTGGGAGAATTAGTGCCTCGATGTTTTCTGGAAAAAGAAACTTGGTTGATCACGCATGGTGCGATAAACCTTGAGAAAGAGAGAGAGAGAGAGAGAGAGAGAGCGAGGGAGAGAGAGAAGAAAAAAAAAAGTGAAGGTGGGTCAAATTAAAAAAAACAGTTTAACAAGATATAACACACACACACACACAAATGCCCTGGGGTATTAATGTGAATTAGGGCAAGACGCATGGTTGCTATGTTTGGCTGATATAATGTTGAGTGATAATATCATTACTTGTTGAACTATTCCCTGTACTTCCTAACCTTGTATATATCTATTACAGCTGCTCCGTATCATTGTGTGTGTAATCCTTGATAAGAAGGACATCCAGTTCATATTCTGAACTTCAATTTGGGACTTTTTGCTGTCTAAATATCACACAAGTTTCATGATATCCATATTTTGATAGTTTTCCATCATTCAGGGATGTGAGAGTTCAGAGTTTAGTCTGATTTCACAATTTTTTACTCAGTCCAAATTTCACTTTTCAGACTGTTTGGCAATTCAAATGCATTGAAATATTCACAGTTAAATGCACTTCAGACATTCCCTTTTTTTTTTTCTTCTTTTTTTTTTTTTTTACTATGTTTCAGATTTGTCAGATTTTTTTAAAATGTTATTCTGCAAGTAGTCTCATAGCCCAGATCATTACAGAGACATCAACAACAAATGATTTTTGCTGAAAAAAATGGGAACAGCAGTTTTGATAGGTATTAAGCTTATATTGAGTCAGTACATCCAAAGCAAAGGTCGCTGTTAACCTTGCCTGTATGAAATGGGGATTTGATCTAATTTTCCAATGAATCATGAGACGCATGTAGGATAAAGTGCTGGAAAATTGCCATTTCATCAGGCCAAAATTGTTTACAAGTACTTTTGCAGATGCCTATAAATGTGGGAAAGAGCGGAAATTAAACTTGCATTAGGGTGAGTGAAATGCCTACAGAGAGATTTGAACTGCAGTATTCCTGGTCTTTGAAATGTGAAAGAGATTCATTTTAAAAGAATGAGTGGGGAAAAATTAGTGCAGAAAATGTGTTTTCCATGAATTCATCATGGCACGAGCATTTGCTACTTCCTGAAGATGCACCCATCCCCCACCCCACCCCCTCCTACCCCACCACTCCCCCCCCCCCTCCCCCTAGCCCCTAGAAAATGAAATTTGTTAATCCTCACCCATGAATTTATGGACATTTATGAAAATAAAAACTAAAAATATATGTAGTTTGCCTTAGTTTGATCAGTTTAAAATGTTAGATACTCAAATATGTAACTATTCATTTTTTACTGCTATAAGATGATTGCATTTTTTTTTTAATGTACAACAAATCTTGTGCTCCTTCCATCTCTGCATCATCACCTACTTACTATTAATGGCATATCCTGTGTTGCTTTATTTTTAAACGTTTCCCATAGGTTTGTTGCTCATGTCAAGATACATTAGGTTTGGAGCTGTTGGATAAACAAAGTATAATTGATTTACAGCACCCTTCTGGGTTTTTTCCATATTCTTGGGCCTAGAAATGTTTTTACAATCTCTGAAATGGCTCGACGAAACAATTTGTCGTTAAATGCTGCAGGGAAGTGAGAAAAGTGGGACAGGTAAATACAGTGAACTGTTTTTAGAGCTTTTCTAAAGGTACCTCTTATTGTTTCTTTAGTATCCCAACAAAACGAAAAAATGAAAGATCTACTTCTCTTAAAGATCACATATAATCATTTGATTTAATCAAAATTTTAAAGAGTTCATGGAACCTTAAAATAGAGCTATTATGTTTAAAATAGAGCTATTATGACACATGTATGGAATGAATGCTGATAATTGATCAGATTAAAACTTTTTTTTTCTTGTCATTCTGCTGTGCCTTCTTTTTTTCTGAGTAGAATGAATACTGTGACCTTTCTGTGCACTGAGAGCTTTATTTATTTTTATTTTTTTTTTGTTTGAATTGTTTTGTTTTGACTCAGGTGAGACACTCTTTGATTATTAAGGGGTTCTAAATATATATTTAATGGTGCATGTGAGATGTTTAGGACTGTTTTTTTCTCACAACATCAGTACAGGGTATGGAACAAAGTCAAAGTCATTTGCAAAATAGTCAGATCAGAAAAAAAAAGTGGTAAAACTGAAAATCCACAGATTTCAAGCTGATGATGAATAAAGTAAAACAACAACAACAAAACTAACCACAACAAACAAACAAAAAAAGTTTCATTTATAATCAAGCATACAATAGAAAAATATAACTCATCACAAATTTTGTGATATTTTCCATTTTGCTGGAAAAGCAATTCACATGAGGACAAAGTGTCTGAGAAGTTGATGGTTGAAAGTACATCGGAAAGTAATCGGACAATCGATGCAAAAGTTATGAATTTTTAAAGTTTTTGTGTAATGATGACTGGATTTATAAGGAGACTATTTCAGTTTATGACATCATGTGTGGACAATAATATAAAGAAAATATAAAGAAAATTCAACATACTTTCACTTTTCTAGCTTAATGAAAGAGCACTTGACTAACCTCTTTCAGAAAGCAGGGGGAATGATATTACCCTTATTAACATATGTCAGTAACAAGTTAATGGAATGTGTAATTTTCATGAAAAATGAATTTTTGTGGAATTCTTCTTTTATTTTCTTTATATTGTTGTCCACACCTGACGTCATAAACTCTAGTAGTCTCCTTATCCAGTCATTACAACACCAAAATTTTAAAAATTAATAACTTTTGCATTGATTGGCTGATTTTCCTCAAACTTTCACTTATGTGTTCTACTGATGTTGCTGCTTTCACTCAATCCATTAAAATTGCTCTTTTGGTTTTGGTTTCCTTTAAGGAATCCTGGCTTCTCACAAAATTTGTGAAAGCTTTATGCAAGCAAAAATTTCTGGTTTTACAGTATGTTAGTAGAGTAGGAACGTTGAAAGATAAGACTCATTGTCAGCGGTCATTCTTAAATGTCATTGTCTAGCTGTGAGAGGCTAGTAAAGAATGTCATGTGTATTTTCATACTTTGCCTTCTGACATGTTGTTGCCATTTATTATTTTGTGAGATACAAATAGATATATGAGGTGACTAAAAGTGGACATGATTCAGTATATGCCAGAATGAACTTTTCTGAAATTGTGTGCTGTTCTGTTTATTGGATTCATATGTACCAGATGAGCATCCATACTGTTTTTTGACAAAATGTCGTCAATGCTCACTACATTTCTACTTTGCAGTTTGTAATGGTACTCGTGCTCAGTGCATTTCAAGAGTGAATATCAACATTTATGTAGGTTAGTATACAAATAATGCACAGGTGAGAGAGTGTTAGTGGAGATGCAGTGCACTTGAGGGTATTTACAATGGTGAAACATGCATGAGGCGCAGCCGAGTGCATGTTGGATGACATTGTGTATACCCGAGAGTGGAGTTGCAACTCCACTAATGTCACAAGCTTAAACCTGTGCATTATTTGTTTTATAGAATGGGTAAAAAATTGACATATTTTTCAGATCGTTTTGGGTGAATACCAATCAGCTACATACAATCAATGTACAACTTGCTCAAAAGCTAAGGTGTCCAAAGATATTCATTCCAAATACTCTACACACATGAACTAGAAGTTGTTCATGGAAATATTGTGACTGTGATGCAGTTGGAGAGCGGGCTACACGCTTGTAACAACTGATCGAGTGCGCACTGCATAAGTATGCATTGTGACATGCTTTTTCGGTAATGTCCCATAGGATAACACGCTATGCTGTTATGTTTTTTTGTTGCACCCTTTTTGCACGGCCGTGCATGTTAGTAAGAAAATAAAGAGTGCAAATGTGACTCTTTTCAGCGCCTCTGTTGTATGATTGGCTACATTCTTGAACCCATTTTATAATTGTTTTTATATATATATGTAAGTTGATTGGAGTGTTTGTGATGAAGCCACTACTAACAAGAAAGGCCAACAGTAGTCTTATTTTTTCCCATTCAATACATTAGCCATTCCAGCTAAATGGTTGTATGTTCTCTCTCTATTGTGTTTGATACTGTCATGTCTGCAGGAATCTGATAGACAACGAGGAATAAGTTCATTGACTGATTCTCTGCACCACTGCCCCACCTTGGAATGCTGACAAAACTTGGAAAATGCCATGTCTACACCGCAGCACCCCTAGTGTAATGGACTAAAGTGTGCTCTCTGGCTGGAGTCCTCAGTATGGCAAGCTGTCTGACGTCGGTGTATGGCAAGCCATCCTGTGTCATCCTCAATTTCCAGCGGAACTCTTGCGAGACAATTGAGATGCTCAGTGGCTCATGAGGGAAATTCCAGGAATCATGTCAAATGCCAAAATTATAGGAAAAAGAAATATATATTCTCTTATTCTGCTTGATAAATAATGGCGCTCTGTCAGCTTCTATTGCAAAAGGTATGAGGACAAACAGCGACTTATCTTTTACAACATCAATTTACTTTCAGAGGCATTAACAGTGAAGATGATTGATGCATGTGGGTCTTTGAAAGTCTGACACGGAGGAAAGCAATTTGCTTGCATTGGATGTATTTTTGTTTTACGTTGTAATTGTGAGATGGATCAAGTGCATGTCTACGTATTTGCCGAATACTAGGTGAATGCTTTATGATTTATTTCTTCTTTAAATGTATGACCTATTCAAGCACGCTGGGTGCAGTGTTTCTATGGTACATGGGTGGATAGGTATTGCAAACTTCAAAAACTTGCAGTGCTGTTGAGGTTTGCGGTTACTTGGTCTAAAACCAGTTGGTCTTATTCCCAGATCATCACGCAGCAATACATCTAAAACCATTTGGTCAATGTTGTCTAATGGCCATTAGGTGTTAATGATCATTTGGGCTAGTATCCACCTTGGCTAATTGTCGTTTCATCTAATGAAGAAATGGTTAATGAAATGGTTGAATTGCCACCAGTTCTATTTAGAATAGACGTAGACTAAGAGTTAATAGACCAAGTAGATATAAGACAAAATTGGGCATAGCCTGACTTGGTGATTAGATGAAATAGTAATTAGGCCAAGTGGCAATTACGACCAAATGGTCATTAGAAAACATATGGTTGATGAAACAGGAGTAGACTACATGGTATAAGACCAAGTGGCAATATACCCTGTGAGGTACCTACAGTATAGTCATGTGTGTTTTATGGAAGGATTTAGGACAGGGTTTGACTGATTATTTCTCATCATTTTTTTTTCTTGTACTGAGATGGAAAAATGGTGACATTTTGACAAAGGACAGTAGAAAGTGGCAAGCCATGCTTGCTGCAAATCATAATATGCACCAAATTATTCAAGATCTATGGTGATGCTTTTTTCTTTTTTATCAATGCATGCAAAATGAAAGTAAAAAAAAATAAATAAATAAATGAATAAACCCACAGTAACGAGGTTGATGTTTTCACTCGTAATTTCATAAGGAATGTCCCTTTAGCCATAAGCAAAGATGTGGCCAGTGTGTAGAAATGTATCCCCAGTGGAGTTCTTCTTTGCTGTTGACATTTTGAGTATAATTACGCAATTTTTTTCCCCAGTCATTTGATCTGTTTTGTATTCTACCGTGAAGACAGTACAGGTTCCCTTATAGATCTTACATTATCAGCTTCCATCATGAGAAAGATCAGGTTGTTTCTGCATGACAGTGTTACATTTGTAGGTTGATATTGCTTGATTGAATTAGACTCGAAAGAACAGTAAATGTTATTTTTTTGTTTTCCAAATATGGAAGGAAATTGCATTTGACTTTACTGTATACCCCCCCCCCCCCAAAAAAAAAAAAGAAATTTAAAAAGACAAATGAGATAAATGTCCTGTAGTTCATCAGCCTAGTTCCAGCTTTTCAAAATCATGGTTGTGCAACCCATTTTCCCACAAAATACATGCATACTGAATACATTTACACATGTGCTCACACATTTTATACAGATATGTGCTTACTACGAATGAGCCAATTATATCAATTATGATGCTGCCGACATGTGCTGATCACATCGTTTCAAGACCAAACATAGTGCTGAGGGTCGTTTCTCTCTTAGCAGTGAGGAAAAACAATACAGAGAAAATGGGGCGCATGTGGTCACACTTTTACAAGGAATATCTGGGGTTCTCATAATCTGTTTCAGTTATTCAAGCCATCATGTAGGGAATGAAATACATACGGAATGTTTTTCAGCAGTTTTCGGCTGTCACGCTTTTACAAGAATATCTGCAGTTCTCATATCTGTTTCAGTTTAGATTTAAGCAGTTTTTTTTTTTTTCTGTCTAGGGAATGGAATACAGATATAGAGTGTTTTTAGCAGATGGAATTTAGTGGAAGTCCATGGATTCAAATGAAATTTTTGTGGGATTTCAATCAGCACATGGCATTCATGATCAGCATAAAGCAAATGTCGGTCACAGTTGACTCTGTATTTTCTATCCATGTGAAAGACAGAAAAAAAAGTACTTGATTAGATTTCCTTTATAGTAAAAATGTAAAGAAAATTATTTGTGTTTTTTTTTCGTCATCTTGATGCTTTGATTTGCCATCTCGTAGGAACCTGTTAAATTGTGTTGTTAGATCGATACACCCACAAACTTGAACCTGTCAGTGTTCTCATGTTTTCTTCCTGGTAGTTCCATCATTTGACTCTCATAGCAAAAACAACTTTGATTTCTCAAACTGCTGTCAGATTTGGACCTGCTGATGCAGCGTGCATGGATGTGAGTTGTTCCTATACAGTGTATGTGGGATATGTAACAAAACAATGGATGGTTTGTTTTATTGCGTGCCCCAGAACAATGGTTGGTTTGTTTATTGTTTGACCACCAAAGCAGCCGTGTTTCGGAAGCAACAAATCAGAACTTTCCTGTCACCTTTTGTGACATAGGTACATATATAGAATCAGTCCCTCCTGTCCAAAACCTGGAATGGCAATTCCATTACTAAATACTGCAGTTATGCAGTGAAAATATATCACCTTTTGCAAAATGTATGTGATCATTTCCTGTCACAAAATTTGAGGGGATTTTGTGTGAAATACGTCATGCAATAGGGGTGGGGTTCGTTAAAGAATCAGTGCAAACAATCACTCTCCCCATGAATGAAATGCAAATTGACATCTCTGTGTGTGTCATGGGAATGGCTTTGCTGGACTGAAAACGAGAGGCATCCTGTGTGTTGCCTGCAGCCTTTCCTCATACCAAGTGTTGTGATCTGTACTATGGACCAGCCCCCCTGTACATTCTCATGGGCATTAACAGTGAGATGTTTCTTGCCATTTGTGAGGTAGCTTTAACCGCTGGTACGTGAAGCCGTAATACCTAACTCGAAATTTGCCATTCTCATTGTAGTGACCTTGTTTGGTTACATGTGTGAGTACTGTATGGGGTTTCAGGCCTAGATGATCCGGTGCCAGTCTTTGTATAAAGGTTGAAAGCATCACATTGGGTGATTTCAAGTTCAGTGCTAGTGCTAGTGCTAGTGCTATCTCTGCACTAGCACCGGTGATAACACTGAACTTGAAATCAGTCATTGTTGGGAGGGTGACCTCAAAATTATGATGTATTTTTGGTAGGTTGTGTTGGGACCGGTATTGAATGTTGTCTGCTAAACCGAGGTCTGCCGTTTGTGTTGGTGATTTACATGCTTTTTCCCCCCATGTGTGGCTAACACTAGCCCCTTGAGATTATCATCTTTGTCATTTCAAGTTCGGTGCTGGTGTTAGCGTTGCTATGCGAGACCCATATTCATGTCCGTAAGTGATGCATGTTGTACGTGCAAAGTCTGTGCTAATGCAGCGGTCGTCCACATAATGTACAGAAACACTCTAGACATGGCTACATAACTCTGAGCTTGTGAACAAAATTGAGATTGTTATATCTTGGAGAAGGGATGAAATTTTGTGGCATTGTAATCCGTCTTCCTCATTATGTGTCTCGGATTGTGAAGTATCATGACTGCATCTTTTAATATTTGACTTTTACTATGTGCCATCGCTGTCTTTTGTCGCGCAATTCCTGCAGATTTCATGGTTTATGTTTGATGCCAACACATAGTGTTGGAGATTGATTATGGTGATCAGTATCATCATGTTTATCTGACCGTCAGTGTTTGAGCTCGATGTAAGACAGCTGTTTGGAGATAGCACTAGCACTAGCACCGAACTTGAAATCACCCATTGGTAACATACAAATACAACTACAAAAGACACCTGTAGAAACATCCACAGTTTATGTCTTATTTTTTGGATTGTTCCGTACTTCAACAACCTTCTGCAGAACAACTGGTAAACAAGTTAGACCAACTCAAAAAAGAAAGTTGTGAAGAAAACCCAAGGGGGATATGAAGTAGGAAATTAATCGTAGTTGCGAAGTAGATGTCATACTACCTTCAGTAGGAGGGTCTGGTGGAAATTTGTTTTGACGTTGGCTGTCCCTGCAGGAAATTGCATTCAGGTCTAACAACTGGATAAGAGTAATGAGGGAATCTGATCTGTAATGTTCGGTTATGGTATGGAAATAATTGCAGGGTGTGTGTGGATGTGCGTGTGAGTGTGTGCATGTGTGTGTGTGTGTGTGTGTGTGTGATTTGCCACCAAGATGTCCTTGCACTCTGGTACGTTGAAATTGATGAGCTGTCAGCTTTGCAAACATTTTTCTGCCAAAGGGAGAGAAAGAGTGCGTCCTCGCAATCAATCTTCCCCCGATGCCACTGTGGCCACATCAGCGTGGCCAGTCGTAATATGTGTCAGGTGTGATTCTCACTCTACCTTGAGTTCACATAATTAAAGGTAGCAGCCATACTTTTTTCATTCTTTTTTTTTTTATTCAGCTAGCACAGTCCAAGTCCTTAGACAAATCTTTCCCTGGACAGCAGTTGTTGAAGTTATTCTATTGTGTTTTGATTCTGAAATGTCCCCATCTCGCCACCCCACTGCACAGTCTGTCAGAAGCATTAGTTTGTCAAATTTGCCCTCCAGTTATTGAAGAAAAAGACATTTTGCATGTATATTTACAGTTATTTCATCTCATTGAGTGCTCATTGGGGGAATCTGCAAGTTATCATCAGTGAAATTTGCAGATGATGTGAAGTGACCAGAAACTCTAATCCTAGTATTGCAGAGTGCTTGTACTTTTGTTTAAGGAATTGTTATTTTCAAGTGTGACTGCATTCATCGCTCTCAGAAATCCAACACTGCGAAGCTCAACTAATACAAGAAGCTACCTTTAATCATGTTTGCTCTGTCACCTTCTCCTTCCCCCCCCCCTTATTTGACAGCCAATTTAGCAGTGACTTTGTTTATTTGTCAGACCACACAAGAATAATGGGTTCACCTGTTCGAGGCAAGTTCAGCAAATTTATGTATATCCCATATACCTCCACATGTTGGCTGCATGCTCTTTGTTATAGTTTACATTTCCTGCTCAAGACATATGAAATATATCACTTCTTTGTGAAAACACAGCATGGTGTTTAATGAGGTATACTTGTGACTATAAGAATGGATGGCTGCTGTGCCGCCTTCTCATTAGAACGTTTAAATAACTGCCAGAACAGACCCCGTGAATATTGTAACTGTTAATGCATGGACTTTTATGGCTTTAAAATCATGTATTGCATTTGAAATGGGTTGAAAATATGCTCTGTGACAAAAAATAGAATTGATTAAAAGATTTGGAAGTGGCTGTAAATTAAAGAGAGTGAAAATAACACATGCCAGAAATAAGATTCTATTTACCCACAGCCTGTCAACCAAAGGGCAGAACATCTTAACCTGGAATCCGAATTCACAAAGGTAGTTTCAGTTTTGTTTTTGTTATTGAATGGATTATGCAAATTTTGATGGCGGTAATCTACTGCATGTATCATATTTGCGTAACCAACAGACATCAAATGTTGAAGAGTTTGACAAGGGGCCATGATGTCACAGATTTTTCTGGTGTAAAATTTCTGCTTAAATTTGGTCCATGTTGTCAAACCTCGTGGACTTGTGTGGAGTGAGTAAACCATGAATTGATTTTGTGCCAGTTCCTGTGTTCGTGGGTTGATAAGTGCTGAACTATGTCCAGGCACGTACCATGCAACCTTGTGCTGTCATTATTTATGTCCTTACCACAGTTTTGTTGGAAAAGAGACTTTTTTCTGAAAAGAATTAAAAAATAAGATAAAAATACAATGTATATGAGAAATTAAAGCTTTCTTTCGTAAACCGAACAAAAAGAAAAAACAACAAAAAACAAAACATCAGCATAAATACATGTACATTTTTGTGTCTGTATTTTCATAGAACAACAAAGGCATTTGTATTGCATTTTCATGGCAGTTGTGATTTAGTTCTGTGTTTGTTTGTTTGTTTGTTTTGTTTTGTTTTTTGTGAGATCTATCCCACAAGAGTTGAAAATGCTGAAAGTTCAGTTTTCGGGCATTGTCTGTCACAAATGTAATCGGGCAGCATTTGGTTCGGCAAAGGAAACCATGCGTAGGCTGGTAACACATTCTTCATTTGAAAATAATGTAATGGTACAAATCATCGCAGAATGTTGTTGCAGCTCATTAAATATGTGGTGCCTGGCAAGTTTATTGCCTGCGGTTTAAAGGTCCTAGAGGCACTTTAAGATGCATCTCTGAGGAATTTAACTTTATGGATGAGATCTTTGATACCACGACAGAAAAATCCCTTGGGTGCTTACATGCCTGTCAAATCAAGTGCACTTGTGACTACTTTAGGAAAGCGAGAAAATTTAGTGGCACTAAAGGACATTCTTCCTAAGTAGTCTATGATACCATGGGGATTACTTCTCTTTGCGCAGTCAAGGAGGTGCATTAATGTGCTCTGTTATATTTGAATTTGCATTTAAAGAAGTCTTTGCAGCAGACTCTGAAGAAGATTTGTAATGATCAGTCTTTGCTGTGAGAGGTAAGAGATTCAAGGGTATTTTTTGCAATGCCTGGTGTAGTTTTCCGAAAGCGTCGGTGTCAACGCGGGTGGATGACTCGCATTCCGATTCAAGTTCACCGAGATGGAACGATTGTCTAATACGGTTTGAGGATAAAGCAAAAGTGATAGCAGTATTCAAGAGACACTTTGTAGTTCAGATTTGTTTGTTCGAAAGAGATGAAGTAACATTGAGATTATGCATACATTCATAATACTGAGGATCAATTGAAGACATTTGGCTAATCAACTTTTCAAAGGAATTCATAGAAAGCTACCACCCAAGCCTAATATTTGTAGGAAATGGTTAACTTAATTTCTCTTGTCTATAAGGACTCTTGTTTGTTTCCTTTTCTTTTTGTCTCCCCCTCTCCTTGTAATTAGGTTCAGTTGGCATAAGCTCAAGTTGCCTTCCTGTTTACCAGACAAAACATACTTGAGAACCCTCCACTTAGCTGTCCTTTTATTTGTTTTGTTTTGTTTTTTTCCTGCCAGTATGAAGAGCTTTGCTTAAACAGAACTCATATTACAGTCCATCTCATAGCAAACAAGGAAAGACCCAAAAATGTCCATCTGCTTGCAGGATCTTTCAGCCACTGCAAACCTGTGCTCCACTTGGAAATGTTTGGACAGGTTTGAATTACTTTTCAATCAGTTAAGAAGGTAAATAGCCCTTCAGTGAATGACACCCGACTGAGGGGATATTCCCCCGGTGTGAATGAGCCGTTACACTTGTATTTTACCAATCCTCATCGGATTGCAAAGCTAACATTACCTAATTGGTATGAGACGTCAATACAGTTTTGTGATACTGTGTTACACGTGCCATCATTCCAGACGTGACTGAAGTGCTGTTTGTATGAAACAAAACCTCGTCTTGAAGTGCCAGGCCTTTTGGTGACAGAGGTTTAACTAGGTGGAACTCATGACAACTTGCACCCTTTAAATGAATGCTTTATTTTGTTTTGTTTTGTTTTGCGTTATTTTGTTTTGTTTTGTTTTGAGAAGAGCGGGTAGCATGAAACATAGTGTATATGTGTTCAATTTTTATGCCTCCACCACGAAGTGGTGCCGGAGGCATTATGTTTTCGGGTTGTCCGTCCGTCCCTCCGTCCTTCCGTCCGTCCGTAATGAATTTTGTGGACAAGGTAACTATCGAAACCTGTTGAGGTATCCTAATGAAACTTGGCATGTATGTGTATTAGGGGGTGAAGTTGTGCCTATCAACTTTTGGGTGCACATGCTCAAGGTCAAAGGTCAAAAGGTCAAGGTCAAATACATAAAATTTCACTATTTCCACCATATCTATTGAATGCCTGAAGATATTTTCTTGAAACTTAGTGTATACATGTTTTACCCAATTAAGATTCTCTGGTGAAAGTTTGGGTCATGAGGTCAAAGGTCAAAGGTCAAAAGGTCAGGGTCAAATATATAAAATTTCACTATTTCCACCATATTTATTGAATGCCTAGAGAGATTTTCTTGAAACTTAGTGTATACATGTATTACCCAATTAAGATTCTCTGGTGAAAGTTTGGGTCATGAGATCAAAGGTCAAAGGTCAAAAGGTCAAGTAAAAATATTAAAACTTCTTTTTTTTCTCCGTACCTTGGAAAATTGTTCAAGGTATCTTCATGGAACATAGTATATACATGTACTGACTGGAAGTGATTATCTAGAGAATGTAGGGTTCATGGGGTCAAAGATCAGGGGTCAAAGGTCAAGTGCAAGACTTCAAAATTTTACTATTACCCTCATATTTATGCAATGCCAGCAGGGTTATTTTTTTACACTAGGTGTATGTGTGTGTAACCTAATAGAAATTCTCTGGAAAGTTTTTTTTTTGTGCCTCAAAGGTCAAAAGGTCAAAGATCAAGTGAAAGAGCTGAACTAACTTTTTCCTCCATATCTCGGAAGTGGCTCAAGTTACCTTGAAACTTAGTACATATTATGCATGTTCTACCTGAAAGTAATTATCTTATGAATTTTAGGGTCAAGGGCCAGTTGAAAATGGTAACAATTTACTATTCAATTCAGAAATTGCACTTTTTCTCCACACCTGTACCTTGAAAATTACTCAATGCCTAAATGTATGAATGGGTCAAAGTCAAGTTAAAGTCCTTAAATCCCTAGATACATGCTCTCCTATTCATCCAATTAAACCTACGTCAAGGAAGGTGAACATTCAACACATTTGTGACAAACTTGTCATTCCAATATTTTGCCAATTTTGTGAAAATGTAATCACACAGTGTCCACATGTACTATCTAGACCTATTGGGAAAATCATGCATTATGGCGGAGGCATACCAGTCGCCAAAGCGACATTTCTAGTTTTTTCCTGGTATTGTAGCTATCTCTCTCTGTGGGTATCGCAAGAGTCATCAAAATGAAGAATGCCATTATGACATTAACTTTACAGAATTTCAAGTCATGATATTCAGTTCCTAGGATTTTATTCGGAGGCACCCTGATGCCAGCACATCAAGCAAACAAAAATAATTTAGAAGTGAAGAAATATTCTTGTTTTTTTGCGGCCAAAGCAGAAGATAGCATGATTTGAGTTTTGATTAATGCTTTTAAAAATGTCAAAAGAGCTAAGGCAGGGGTGCAGATGTTGTGTCTTGTCCCTTTAGGGTGACATCTAGTTTCTATGGATATGCCAAACAATGTTCAACCATTTCGTCGTGGAAATGCCAAGTTGTGGCTGTAGCTCGAAGATGATTTGTTGTCATGGCAATGTACAGTCGGTCGTTTATCTGTTTACGTCTTGCAGACAATGGCTGTCACTTCGAAAGATTGCAAAGATGACAAACCACATCTTGGGAGTTTGAAATGCACATTAAGCATGCAGGGGGGGGGGGGTGGGAATATACATACATTTGCAGGGTGGAGCCACATTTGAGCTGTGTCGAGCATTAGACAAGGGATTGACTCTCATAGCGATGACAGTAATCAGTTTTGTTAGAAAGAATTTGTTGTTTTGCTAATCAAATTCATGAGATTGTGCGCCACAAGTCAGCACCATGTGGCAGATGAGGCTTCACAGGGCATTATACACAGACACCACATTACCTTGGTCAACTACACAAAGGTAGGTTCATGGGTTGCCAGCGGACAGACTGCCCCTTGTGGTGCCTATAGCCACATGTCGATGGGTCATCAATGACCATTGCAAGACTATCATCATTGTCCATGTTACACTGGTCACTTCAAAGTTTCATGACCCCTCTTTGCTATCGCTCAATGATCACCCCCAAGGGCTGCTGGGTTTAAACAAGCGCAACGACTTACACTGTTCCCCCCCCCCTTCTGTGCCCACAAGCCACCAGGAGATACTTTTTGAATGCACGCAAGACCAGTGATGTGTCTAAACTTTGCGTTTAGGCGCGGTAGAAGGTCGTAAAATATTTGTGCCCTGTCACATCCCGAGATGTGAACAAACGGCCCCGAGGAATTGCGGAGCAATGATGCATCGAGGATTGAGTCACGCAGTCTTTTAGGGGCATTCCTGTCCTCATCTTTAATTCAACTGGCTTGCGGTTCACTTTACGGCAGTACAGGTGCCATATTCGGCTCTTGATAAAGCAAAGTGGTAAAAAAAAAATTCTTCTTGTGTTTGATGCAGATAGGAGACACACCTGTGTCTTGCTACTGATGTACTCACCTTTCTTTATGTCAACCAGAACAGAATGTTTCCTTCTGTGTGTCTTTTTTTTTTTTAGGGGGGGAGGGGGATGGAGGGTTCTTATACACCTTTGGGTATCCTATCCTTGTTTTATGGTAGTGTGGTAAAGTGGAGTCCCAAGGCTTTTGTTGGGTCACATAGTAATCAGCCTTGATGTTGTGTGGACATGCAGGATTTTTATGGCATTTCAGACGGTCTCGCCTTTTCTATAAATAGGAAAGACAGAAGCAAAGTGACTGAAGTGACCATATCACCATGTGCAAAAAATTAAATCTGTCAGAAGACGATGCATACATTTGCATGGTTGCCTCCGATGTCGGTCTTGCCATGCGTGTTGAAATTTACACTTTCATGGGGTCGTGACGGCGACTTGTTGACAAATACTTGAGACCCCCAAGGAACGAAGGTTGTGATGGTATTAGCTTCCTGCATTGCCTCCAAGTCTTGGTTTCTTGGAAGGAACATACGCATGTATTACAACCAGATACCCTCCACCTATTAGGGAGCTAAGTAAAAATGAAATATGGCTGACTGTAAAATCTGCATCAATCTCCAACTCTTTATATCTGTCATATCTGTCAAGTCACATCATGTCAAATGACTGTCTGCTCTGTGCCAATATGGTGTTACACTTTCCTCAATCAAACATGTTATCTGTTTCTTTCATTTATTTTTTTAAACTCAGTCTGGTACTGCAAAATCTGTAGGCACCTGATAAGTTTAAGAATTCTTTGAAAAAATATCAAGGTTAAAGAGATTATGTCTGCAACTAGTTGTTTGAAGATGAGATTAATTTACATGTTGTATTGTTAGCAGTGCTTTTAGTATGTGAGCAGTCCATTTTATTGCACTGATGTTTGATTTCCGTGGAAATGTTAGGTTTGCTGCCTCATCCATCTGCCATGTAGGGGAATTGGGAATTGGCTTGGCCTACAAGAAGAGAGAAAGAGGAATCTATGCATGAATTCCGGGTAATATGTTCACTTCCACTTGGAGGATTCTTGCAGTGTTGGGTTCAGTGCATACAGTCTTATAATGGATTTGATGGCAAACAAAAACTCATTGCGAGAAAAAAAAAATAAGTGAGTGCAGTTAGTCCAAGGATTGAAGATCTAAAGAGAGTTACATATTTAGGTTACTGTAAAAGAATTCAAGAGTGTGAAAAAAAGTAAAAACCTCTGAGAGTTTTGGGGCTAAATGAGGGACCATCCTAAGTGCAAAGTCTACATTTTGAACAAGAGGTGATGAAGCATGGAAACAAACATGGAAATGTTAAAGGATGTCCCAGAGGTGATGAATTTCTTAAAGTGCATCTGGATGAGGGGAAAAGAGATGATAGAGAGAGAGAGAAAAAAAAAAAGGCAGCAGATAATGGGACAGTATCCTTGTGAGCATAGATTGCTGCTGATATGAACACACACCTGTCGTGTGCCTTACCTGTGAACCATCTGGAGATGAGATTATTGATTGCACTAACTGTCGAGAGACGATTCCGTGCGCCTCGTCTGCCCCGCTCGCGCTCTGAGTGACGAAATGGGAGACGGTTACCATGGCGCATACCAGGGGGATTCTCAGCCATTCAGTCGACCGTTGTTTGGCATGTAGCCTAAATCAATCCCATCTCCTTCTCTTCATCCCATGTGGTTTTTGTTTTCATCAAAGTTTGTTTATTCATGTGTTTCTGCACTTTTTTTTTTAACACAATACATTGTACTTTGCTTAAGAAAAAAAGAAAGAATGCTTAAATGTCAAACATTCAAGCTGGTGTCGGGCATGGTGTGATGAGCTCGTCTATCAGTGTATCGAGGCATTCACAGCAGAGGAGAATTGCGGGGCCGCATAGAAATCTGCCTAAATTATGTAAGATGTAATGGTATTGGTATCCCAGTGTTTCTGGCCGAGTCTGTCCCATATGATGACAGAATAGTATTAAAGCCAGGTATATAGGAACTGTTGCGTACAAAAATCGGCCACATAGCAGTGTGGAAGCAAGGTATATTGTAAATTCCTATTAGATTCGATATAGAACTTTGGCCACCTGGGAGAGTAGACTTATAATGATGTGATATGAAGTGAAGGAGTATAACCACAAATACTATTCACAGTGATCAGATCAAAATAAAGATAGAAGTGTATGAATATAATCACCCTGCTGGTGTACCCGTTCATTCAAATATTATGTGTAGATGTTTTGAAATTATGAAATAATATTTGATTATTTTAAGGAACGTTCTTATACTTAAGATCTATTCAGGCCAAGCACTATGGGCAAATTATACTCGTATTTATCCCATGATGCCAATACGTCCTGCTCCAAACAGTGCATAATGTACTACATCATATACTACATAGTAGTGAGCTTGTATAAGGAAAATACTACATGTATACGAAAAAAGAATAGCTGTGAAAACGTGAGAAGTGTATTGGGAAAGTAGGAGACTGTATTTTGCTTGTTTGTTAAAGAAAAAAAGAAATATTATGTCATTGCATTTCCGATATTTTTTTTTTTCTGGACCTGGAAAAGCTTTTATATACAGCAAATGATTAAAATCAAGATTCTGATATGAGATTCCCTGTAGTACTGCTGTAATTTGAAGCTCTTCAAAGCAAAGTGACTACTTGTATCTATTTGTCTTTGCATGAATGATAAAAGAAGTGGTGTAGAGAGTGATAAAGAAGATTACTGGCTATGCAAGGTATATTACAGAATATAGATATTAAGAAATTATGTCAAAAGCTGTATCTGGTTAAAACTCCTGTGGTATTGTGCATTTCCTTGGACTACAAATGTAGAAACTGCATGTCACACTTCAGTAAAGTGGTAATTTTTATATTGCTGGTCAGGAAAATAAATGACACCACTATCTTTGTTACTCTTGTTCCATTTTTTTTTCTTTTGGTCCTTTTCTTCAGATTGAGGATGCTACCTCAAAAAGTTTTAAGGACTTCATCTGTCTTGTCATGTGTCATAGAGCACTGATAAGCATGTCTTGCTTGTGGGCATGTTTTCCATTGCGTTTCTGCTAGAGTTTTTTGTTCCGTCTTGTTTCAATTTGTTTAGATTTTAGCCAGCCCTTACGGCTGGCACTCACAATAGAAGATTTATGATGCTATGGAAAAGGGAATCCAAGCGTGAGGTTGGCTTCATTGGTTGAGTCATTTTCCCCGATCTCGCGGAGGTCTCAGAAAGTTCACGTCAAATTATGCCAAGAAGTATGAGGATTGGACAATTTGTGGAATACAAGTATAAAAGGACTTAAAAAAAATGTTGTTGTTGTATCCCTCCCCTTACTATTAATACCTCTGTAAGCCATATGCTAATACTGTTTTGTTGCTTTTTTTTTCAACATTGATCAATTCAGTGCTTATTTACATCAATGTAGGGCAATTTGTCAATCAGTTGCAATGCTGGGTGTTGTTGGTTTACCTCTCATTTCTTATACATAAGATCTTGTGGTTTCAAGCACCTTTTCAGTGCCGGGGTGTATAATGATACAACTATGAACCCAAGGTATGCAATTCTCTGTATTCTCTACCTGATTGTTCTTGGCTGTGTTTGTTGTTTAGTTGTTGTTGTTTTTTTCCTTTCCCATTAAGGGAAGACGTACCCCTGCATCAAGAGTTGCATAGGGCACTATTTATTTCAGGAGTGTTAAGCTGATACAGGAATAATTTTGCAGGTATTAAAGCTTATGATGAAATGTCTAAGGGTTTGGGAGTTTTGGGGGGTTTTACGTTATTAAATGTGGGAGGCTGTATGGAAGGAAAAATTTATTATGTAAATCTGCATTCATTGCATGCAGGTGAAATGGTTGCAATTGATATCAAAATAGACATTTTTAGGGAGTTTGGTAGAAGTTAAAGGGTGTGTACAGTTCTGGTCGAGGTGAGGATTTAGCTTTTAACGTTTTGCGAGATATTCAGAAACCACTCTATGAGATGTCAAAGAGCATGTAGTTCTAAAGGGTATCAAAAGTTTATTTGATGAAAATCGGTTTTGAAATTGCCGAGATATCCAAAAACAAGGTGAAACAAAGAGATCCTAATAAAGTTGTGGCATGTCGCCTTTTATTATTAGCACTTTTTTGGATATCTCAGCCATTTGAAAACCAATTTTCATCAAATAAACGTTGAATCCTTCTTAAAATTACATGCTCTTTCATATTTCATAAGAGGCTTTTCATTATCTCACTTAGGAATGTTGACAACATGAATCCCCACCTCAACCAGTACTTTACAGTCCCTTTAAAAGGGGATACTTCTGTTTTGTTTTGTTTTTGTAATCCTGTTCTTGTTTTCAAAATGCTCTCTTAATTCTTGGGCTTTTTTCACAAGAGGATGGGCCATTTGGTAATTATGCTAATTTAGTTACCCAGAGAGGTCTGTATGTAACATTCTTCTTTTTTTTTCTTTTGGGTGATGCTATATTTTAGAAATGTAGTTGACTCTAGATGGACTACATTTCTTTGGGCACAAGTCCTGATTTGCCCTTAGTCCCATGCAGTCATATTAAGCTTTTGGTAAAGAAGAAGAAGAAGAAGAAAATGTACCTTTGTTTTTGGCAATGAGCTGAATTGATTTGTCATTTGTCCCCAGAAATGGAGAGACAAAAATGTTCCGTACATTTGCTTCTAAAGGAACTTATGTCACTTGTGAAATAAATTTTGATATGATTTGGACAACCGGATTATCTTGTTATTTTCATATTGTCTATGTGCATTGCTTTTCTTTCCTTTTGAGAGAGGAGATGGGAGTATATTAAGTGCATCTATACTGGTTTGTTATGATGCTGGAAGCATTGTGTATTCAATTTATATTTTGTGTGTCTATTTGTAGCTGCTCAGCCTGGGTGGGCTCTTGATCAGTTGTTTATTCTGTATTATTATTCTGTCTGCCTTTCTGTCCACTTGAACGCTGAGATTCTATTACGGCATATGATGGATATCCGGAGAATGCCCTTTGAGCATTAATGCAGGTGTGTGTAGCACTCTGGTACATACTGCCAGATGTATGTTCATGGATTATGTGTCCCCACCAACAGTAGCTGAAGGAGGCAGAGGAAGCTATAGAGTGTGGGGGGGGGGGGAGTGGGGGTCATCTCGGTGGATTGTGAGTGCTTTAGGCAAGGAGAGAGTGTGGTACATCGTACAGTGAATGAGACCCTGCACTTTCTGAAGCAGACCATTATTAAAGGGATGGTATAGTATTGGTGGAGATGAGGATTGAGCTTTTAACTTTTTGTGAGATTCTAAGGTACCACTTATGAAATGATACAGTGAATACCATTCTAAAGAGAATTCAAAGTTTATTTGATGAAAATCGGTTTTGAAATGGCTGAGATAAACAAAAACAAAATAAAACATAATCCTCATAAAAGGTGTGTCCCATCTTTTATGAGTATCACTCTGTTTTGGACATCTCAGCCATTTCAAAACCAATTTTCATCAAATAAAAGTTGAATTCCTCTTGGAATGGCATGTTCTTTCATATTTCATGAGATCTTTCTCATTATCTCACACAAAAAGTTAGAAACCTGAAGCCAGGGCCCTGTTTTATGACGAGTTAAAATTGATTATGGCAGCCTGTGTGATAAGGAAATTTAAAATCGATTTCATCTTGATAAAACGGGGCCCAGGTCTCAACCTGAACTATACCATTCCTTTAAGCAAGGTTAATATCTGTGGACCTGTATGGAAACAAGCTTTGCTGATCAGGGTGTTACCACACCCCATGATGTGGAAATAAATAGAAGATGGAATTCAGTTCAACCCGTGTCTTGGTTATTTACAAAACAAGTAGTCCATAACTATTATGTTACTCCTAGAGAATATAAGAAAAGTGTGGAAACTTATACCAGTATGTAGTTTCAGCCACAAAAGACTTGCAGTTGGTTGTACAACTTACCATCAGTCAAGTGGTTAGTTGTGAATGCTGTGAGCAAATTACAGCAATTATGCAGGTACATGTAATTGATTGTCAGTTCAGTTGATTAGGAACTTAATTCAACCAGGAGCTGTAGGTCTTTTTCTATACCTCAGTAGCTTTAAAGGGATCATGTAGCTTTGTTTGAGACCTAATTTCAGGTTTCTAACATTTTTTTGGTGAGATAATGAGAAACCTCTTATGAAACATGAAAGAGCATGTAATTCCATGAGGAATTCAACATTTATTTGATGACAGTTGGTTTTGAAATGGCTGAGATATCCAAAACAGAGCGATTCTAATAAAGTGTGGGACCCACCCTTTATTACGATTGCTTTGTTGTACTTTGTTTTTGGATGTTTTAGTCATTCCAAACCCGATTTTCATCAACTTGATAAAGTTTGTATTCCTCTTAAAATGGTTTGCTCTGTACTATTTCAAAAGTGTTTTCTTGGTTTTTCGCAAAAAGTTAAAAGCCCAATTCTCATCTCCACCAATACTGTACCACCCCTTATACATAGCAGCACGAGCCCTTTAACTTTCTGTTGTCAGTATAGTCAAGAAGTCTGTTGCCTGCGGTAGTAATATTTGTTGAATGTTGAGAATGATTTCATGTAATCAATATGAAAGTAATCTGTGTTCAATATCTAGGCCATGCCACAGTGTACCAGAAATGATACAGAAACCTGCGTATCAGCGTTATGAAGGAGCAATGCACATTATGATATTCTGGTTATTATCATTTTAGGAGTTTATATATACACGCACACACACATACACTGTATATAGGTCTACCTTTCAGAAACAGTGTATAGAAAGTATGTACTAAATGCCAGATGTAAAGCATGGATTTAATGTGATACAAAATACCTTGTAGGTGAAAGCATTTAGAAGACAGAAAGTTGTTTCTTTAAAGGTCTAATGTCTCTTTAATACACCAGTAAGCATATAAGGTCTCCCTAAAGTACCGTCCAATTATGTATATATAAATGAAAGAGAGATAATAAGTAATGTATGATACCGTCTAATTATACAAGAGGAGATAAATGATTTTTTTTAATCATTGTTAGTGTCAAGAATAAGACCACTTCAAATTTTCTGTCAAAATGCAGAAATTTTTGTTTCTACAATGCATCAAAATTCTATTTTCTGCCATCTCCAGTATTTCTAATTTTTTTTTGGCAGGTGATAGAAAAAATATTGATGACTAAAAAAAAAAGAAGAAAGGTTGGTTCACCTTGCTAGCGACAGATTAATTCATCAAATCAGACATTATCTTGATATCAGAGGAGAAGATGATGAAGCTCTTGATGACACGTCGCATCGGGAGCGAATGCACGGGGATTGGGTCGGAGGAGAAAACATTAGATAATTTATTACCGGATGCGGTGGCTCACCTGGGCAGCGCAGAAAGAGAGAACTACAGCAGCTGCGATGATGTCTCAAAGTTAAAGGTCTTCTCGCTGGGGAGGAGAATTGAAACTGGCGTCCCAGGTGCCCCTGTGAGCTAAGCACATGCTATGACATGCCTCCGGAGGCATGCGTGGAGAGGTGACGGGCAAACAGCCGGGAAGAGTGCCGATTGTCCTGAAGGAGAACCATCTAACCCTCGTGTTTCTCGCACTCCGTCTTGGCAAAGGGTTATCACAGAATAAAATTAGGAAAGCAGATAGGTGTATGTTTCTTCTTTTTTTTTTCTTTTGATTTAAAACCTCACGTCACTCTTTGGTAACTCCCTGACCTTACGAGACAAGAACTGAACATCAAAGCTTTCGAAAGACCTACCCTTCTGCACAGTTGAAATTTTACTCAGCTACTTCGAACAAATGCAATGGAGAAAGAGTAGGTCTATAATTATAGTTTGAGTGTTTGATAAAATGATAAGATTTCCTTCTTGAGAACACTTTTTTTTTTCTCCTCAGTGATGTTATTTCTAATTCCATACAATACATATTAAATTTACACAGTCACTTTTTTCTGGGTTAACAAATCAAACATGTCACGTCAAAAAGTACCTGAAAATATTTCCCCCAAATTCGGTACTAAATTATTATTATGAGGTGATGACGTAACTGTGGAATTCATTATGTTAAAACGGAAACTCTCCCTGCCCACAGATACACACACACACACACACACACACACACACACACACACACACACACACACACACACACACACACACATTACATTAGTAGTATTTGCAGTAGTGCCTGCAGCAAATTAATCAAATACAGTACATGTATCGAGCACTGAACTCGCTGACTCTGACAAGATGTTTAAACATTCCATGGTTTCGTAACATGACCATGCATGTCGTTTAGTCTAGATGGTCTTTCATCAATATTCTACGGGCCGAGGAGTAAAATGGAGATAAATGGGAATGTTCAAAACACATCAGATTTTGACGGTTACGATATAAAGTGAGCAGGGCGATGTGCACTACATTTACTTTATCATTTTCTCAGTAAAAGCTATTCCAACGACAGGAGAATATAGAAGTTAGTTTTATTTTTCTGCTTTTAAGGAGCCTATGGATAACGAAGTACGCTCTTGGGATACGTTCGTCCGTCCGTCCACCCGTCCGTCCGTCCTTTCCCAGATCATTATCATCGCAACTAAAAGAAAAATCAAATATCTTAGAGCAATCCCAACAGATGAATTTTCTTGAGCCTCTCGGCGCAGATCTGCTACGTGAATTTTAGATGTGCTGATTACATAAGTTTGGTAGTAAAACTTCATTTTGATAATCATTCCTGCGAATTTTATTGTTAAAGGTTTGAGGTCACGATAACAGATTCATTGATCTTTGACTAAGAATACGTATTTCTTGTAGCCATACATTCACTTATATAGGACTTTCCAATAGTAATTTGTACAAAAGTAAAAGTATAGAAAAAGAAGGAACACACCATTACACAGTCATTTAGAAGAAATGATGTAATAAACGATAAGTAAAAGCCAAGGGTCACTGATTTGCGCAAAACATCTTTAAGAATAAATCGGCTAGTAAATGAGATAGACAAGAACACATCATTTGTGCATATCCGTTTTCATTGATATAATTTATATTCGTATGGTATATATATATATATATATATATATACGTATATATCATATTATATTATATTAGATTAGATTATATCATATTATATTATATCATATCATATTATATCATATTACATCATATCATATTATAGTTTAGTATATGATATTATATGATATGATATATTATATCATATTATAATATTATTGTATTATATTATATCTAAAGACTTATGAAAGTGTGGGTGTGAGTTAGGGCATGTTTGTGTCCATCATCATCCTGTTTGCAGTTTCCTTTTCAATACTGAGATCATTGCCATTAATGCATTTTATCTCTTTTGGCAGCCTGCAGAGGTACTTAGGTCTTTTAAATCCCATCATTGAATATCAGCGCTTTTGATTGTGCCTTCAGTAAAACAGCTAGGCGAATCGTAATCGGTCACTTATAAAGAAATTTAAAGAATGAACAAAGGCAACAATCGCTTCCTGTCCACTTTTCACGGTTTTTTTTTCTTTTTACTGCTTATTTGCGCAAGCGATGAATATTAATGTGCTACTATCCTGAATCGTCCTATATTCATTAAACAGTGATGAGAGTTTCTGTATAATTCCATGATATCATCGCCGAACGTAAGAGGAAGTCATTTTCCTCCTCTCAAACGTTCTTTCCTCCCAAATCTGTGTCTGTCACCATGAGAATCATAATCAGATTTGAACGCCACTCAAGAGATAATTCCCATAGTCCCACGTGTGAGATTGCCTGGCGGGTTTTCACGTACTTCCTGTCTACCCGCTCTCATGGCGCACTTTGTCTGAGAGGGAGGCATACGAGGAGTCTGATCTAATTCACTTGGGTCCGGAAGGATGTCTTGAAGAACAAGTTAGATATCTTATCTCCCAGTATGCACTTTTCCATTTTTTTTTTAACTCAAGCAGACACACAGTGATCCACACACACGTATACTAATGTGTGTAAAACTATTAACGTATATAATATATATATATATATATATATATATATATATATATATATATATATATATATATATATATATATATATATATATACACCTGTATATACACGGGTATACATCAGTCTAAAAAATAAACTGGTATAAATCAACATTCTAAATGTTGTCATTGCGTTAAATTCAACGCTCGAAATGCTGAATTTACCATTTCAAAATAGTTGTTCAACTTTTTTTATTGTAAAATGTAACATTTGGAGTGTTAACAATTTAATATTTAAAAAAGGTTGGAGGAGTGACAACATTTTAAAATGTTAACTTATCATTTTAGTTTTTAGAGTATTTTATACCTATTCTCATTAATAATTATTTTATTCTATTCATACAGAGAAGCTATGTTAGTTATCAAGCACCGTTTTCTTTTGGGTCATCAAACAAGTAGGCCTATTACTATAATATTATTAATCATAACGATGCAATATGAGATTATGCTTGCCTCCAAGGGATTGGTGTAAACCGTCATCATATTTTTCTCTCTCGGCTAGTTGCTTAATTGATGCGGAGATTTGGAATCACGTTACCCGACACCTAACAGGTGCATTCAATGCATAGAACGATTCGGGGACTAAAAAGGTCGCCACGCATCTTCCTACGACGATTAAGCAAGGCAGAAGAGTTCGGCCCGGTCACGGAAAGGGCGACGGAGAGGAACGTGAAAGATGAGGTGCGATTCGGTTTGGGGTATATTCTTTTGAGGTGAGATAAAGGAGGTGAAAGGAACGGAACTTGATCTAATCAAAATTGATGACGGAGAAGTGACATAATCGACACCGATGAAACAACAACAACAACAACAACAACAACAGCAGAGACAGAACGAGTGGCAATGAAAAGTGAATTTTATGGCCGCATATACACAGAGCGACTATTAAATATTCATATCCAAGAGCAGTCAGCCCCATCTGTCGTACGCATCAGGGTTATGGTCCGGCCGTGTAAATTCGTGTGATTTCCCTCATGTAACACAACTCAGCCTATCTTTGCCACATAACAGTGTATTATCTACCGAAGGAAAGCTTCATTGCGCTCCCAGCGGGTATTCTTACTCTTGATATCTACACCGGTTTTCGACTGTCACACATGCAACAGGCTCCGGGACATTGTGCCATTTACGATGCAGTGAAATGATGCTGACAGATTTAAACCAATCCCTTTGAATTTGATGCGTTCTTCACCGGAAGAAAAATGGCGATAGATGTGGCTTATTGATAATCAATAATGCATTAGTTATGTCAACTTATACATTTCCGCGTAGCTGGAAAACGGGTAAGATAAAGAGGTGTCAAGAATAAAGATATATATATTTCAAGTATGATAATGGGATCCCCAAGGCTGAAACTTATCGACGTCTTGCATAGGAGATATACAGGCAATTCTGGAACAAGATGTACATAAGAGGTTTCTCAAGGTTTCAAGCTATTTAGACAAGGCATAATCGCATGTAAATTCGAAGACCATCTTGACCTATTCAGATAGGAACAAAGATGAAGCTGCTTATGTGCTATCATTTAACTGTTTTTCAGACAAAGCGGTCTCTTCGATTAGATATTGCAAATGTATGTGACAACTAATGAACGGACAAGAATTGACTGGGATCGTGTTTATTTCAGTGTATTTCTTCTTTAGCAGTCCAGTTCTACCCAAATCACATTCTTACCAACGAGAAAAGGTTCAGCTACAGGTCTGCTCACTGAACTCTACAGGCGTTCCCTATATAATATAGAAATGAGTTGGTCTGCCGTAATTCGTCGTGTCATCGATAACCAGAATTGCCTTTTCCACCCTTGAAGATATTCACTGCTTTATTTTCATTAGTAGAGCGACGACATAAAGACAACAAGACGAATTCTATACATATTTTGATTTTTCCAACCCAGTGAAAGAATACTTGACCTATATCTCCTTTAGAAGGTATTGGAGAGTATACCTTTACCATTTGTCAGTAAAAATGGATTGAATGTCCACTTCTGGTTTAATAATGATAATAATAATAATAATAATAATAATAATAATAATAATAATAATAATAATAATAATAATAATAATAATAATAATAATAATAATAATAATAATAATAATAATGACAACAACAAAGATCAGTGATAAACCTGTACATAATTTGTTACAAAGACTCTCGAATATATCTGAATCGGGCCAGCCTTCCTATTGCACAAATCGCTCCACGCTACCGGGTCTTTAACGTTCTCATGACAAACTTCATCTCGAAGAATATCCACTTGATTACAGCTGAGAGGTGTGGAATATTAGCTGGCGTGTACTTTATGTTAATGTTTACGCTGATATGGCCTATAAGAGGCTGCAAGAGGCAAGATATAATTCGATCAGATTTCATTATCGAAATTTTGTCATCAAATCGAGAATAATTGTAAAAGACTTTATGATGCTGGACAAAATTGACTAATGTATATCTCATATAATCTAACACTCGTCAAAGTGGATTATCAATGATATGGGATACTGCAACATGGACATAGAGCCGAAGAAGAAGCTATTTTACCGTGTTGCTAATTGGAATTTGCCTTCTAGTTACCCACGTGATTGCCAGGAGTTGAGCGTTTTGGAAAGGCCAATATGTTTGAGTATTTCACTCGAAAGTGTGGCCGATCGCGAAGAAGCTGGTGTGAACTCAACGACGTTACAATTATTATCTATTCTGAATAAAGACGTTTGAAATCTGTATGTATATGAGGTTTGTCAAAATCAATAGCATCAAATGCTGACACACAAGTCACAAGGCCGCCGCTGCCAATGCCTGCGTTTTTAAAAGTGTGAGTGTGTGTGTGTGTGAGGGGGGGGGGGGGCAATTTATACTATTTCTTTTGTCACTTCTGGGTTACAATCAGCTGACAAGCAAAAAGCAAAAACAAATAAGAGGTCTTCAGCGCAATTTTCTGTGCCACTTGAACCGCGTTTCATCGGCTGACGAGCAAGAAAAAAAAAAGGCATTTCTGCTGCCCCTGCCATCAGCTCGCAAGCAAAAAAACAATTCAAAACAAAACAAAACATTATGAAACAAAGCCTTCTGCGCAATTTTCTGGTACAACTCGCGGGGTTGTACAAGCAAAAACAAAAAGAAAGAAAGCTGAACCATATTTTTTTAGTGCCACTTTCGGGGGAAAAAATAATGTTTTTTTAAGGCATTATTTACAATTTGCAGATAAAACAGAAACCTAGCCTATGTGCTTCAAGATAGTTCTAAAATGTGAGATAGGGATAGAAAAAACTAATGAAAAATTTTTAAATCAGTATAATCAATGGTCAGTATTGTTTAATATACAAAATGTGAACAATAGTTATAAGAAGATTGTTTTGAGAATAAACCATCTACAATTATGGTTTATTGAGAAAAACAGTGATATCTCCTTATATTTTAGGCTTTACTGCGAAATTTTCATATGTTAGACTGTTTTGTGATAAAACTGATCTACACAGTCATATACATCGAATGTGATAACTCGAACATTTTTCAAATCACTGCTCCCAGTGGTAAACAGTACCTTTAATTATGTAAATCATCGCCCTCTTTAAGGGGAAATCCAGTCAAAATATAAGTTAGTGTAATAAAAAAGAGTAAAATCTTACAAATTCAATGGTATAAATTTGACTGAAATCGGATGAAAAATAAGGAAGGTGTTAAATTTTAAAGTTTTGCCTATTTTTGCAAAACAGTTCTTGTACAGTGGATATGAATATGCAAATGAGTGAGCTGACCATGTCATAATTGTCCTCACAATTTTCCATTGATCGTGTACAAAAAATGACGAAAATTCAATGCTTCTGTCATTGAAGTCTAAGATAATAAATGTTATTCCTGTTGAATAACTTCAGAATAGTGATCAGTTAGATTTATCAGGATTTGAGCCTCGGGCATGATTGCGTTTGAATGCAAAACTAGAAATTCCAAATTTTATGTACAAACTATATTGCAAGTTGTGAGGGTATGGCATGCCTCATTTTGCTATTTGCATATTTATATTGACCGTTCAAGACTAACTGTTTCCTAAAAGATTAGCGCAACTTTACAATATCATAACTTCCTTATTTTTCCCAGTCATCTGATTTCAGTCAAATCTTTTTTATCATACTAACTTATTTTTGGACTGGATTTCCACTTTAAGGGCGCTGTAATTACCTTGATCAACGTGAAGTAGGACTACACCTGCATCAGCTCTTCCAAAGGCCCTGCCACCATATAAGTTAATACTGTTTTATGATTCACCTACCTCTTCCCTGATTCCCCTGTTGTAGTTCGTTATTCCGAATGTTCGTAATTCCGAAGGTTCGTTAAGACGCACCTTTTGTTCATTTTCAGATCAACGAACCCTATTTCATTTATTTTTTTAATAGATTAAACACCTAATATTTGTGAAATCTATTTTGTGTTTCGGAACAACGAACTTTCGGAATAACGAAACTTGAATTTAATTTTCTTATTAACGAATCTTCGGAATAACGAAGATCACCCATTTCCCTACCCCAATCCTAATTTCCACCACCCCATCCCCGTCTCCTACCACTAACTACCGTTCTCCCCCCCCCCCCCCCCCCCGTCCACTATCCCTTCCTACTTATCTTAGCACCTTGGCCCATGCAAGTGAGTATGCACGGTGGAGAATTTTATCTCAGGATCTTCTGTTTGCAAGTTAGGAGCCGTATCCACGACATTCGACACAGTGCCCCACCTCTTTCCCGTTCTCCCGCACCCCCCCCCCCCTCTCCCTCTCTCTCTCCCTCTCTGCCTGTCTCTCTCTCTCTCTCTTCTCCCTCTCTGGCAATCTCTCTCTCTCATCACCCGATACTCCATAAAATATTACGATACAGGAGGCGCCGACTCACAACCATGACAAGCGTAGGTGACGAACAGTTGTAATACATCATAACTCGACGTGACTTCATTCGCCAAGCCGATGAAAGACACGTAGAACATTCACACCATCATCACTGCTTGACATGTCCATCAACGCTACGAGAAGTAGACAGAACAAATGTGTCTACTCTGCTCCATTTTATCAGGATGAGATGCTCAATCTTCTTAATGCACATTAGCTTGTCACCACGAAAACCTGATGTATTTACCGAACATCCATTTTCATATATCAACATTTACCACATAATACACCAGTATGTGCAGTGTGAAAGACACGCGGAGCACTCACACTATAATTGCTTGACAAACCCATCAACATTAATAGAAATATGGGAATAATGAATGTGTCTATTTTACCCCGTTTTATTACGATGAGATTCTTAATCTTCTGAATATAATTAGCTTGTCACCATAAAAGCCTGATGTATTCACCGAACATCCATTTTCATGATTTGACATACCAGTATGTACACTCTTAAAACATCCGAGTCAGAACTGACCAGGAACTGGGTCCGTTGGGGTCACACACCATTCCGGGTCAAAAATGACTTGGAATTGATTTGGTCATGAAGACCCCGAATGGGGTCACCCTGACCAAAATTCATGACTCTGAATGGGTCATATCTGACCCCATTCCTTGTCATTTCTGACCCGGAACGGTGTGTGACCCCAACGGACCCAGTTCCGGATCAGTTCTGACTCGGATGGTTTTAAGAGTGTATAACAGTATGAAAGACTCGCGGAGCATTCACACTAACACTGCTTGACAAACCCATCAACATTACAAGTAGTAGGGAATAACAAATGTGTTTATCTTACCCCGTTTTATTATGATGAAATTCTCAATCTTCTGAATATATAGTAACATGTCACTACCAAAGCCTGATACATCTCACCGAACATCCATTTTCATATATCAATATCATCGCGTGATACAGTATGTACTCTCCCACTGTGCTAAGAAGAACACATTATCTAAACATGTATTGCAGACTAGCCAGTAGTCAATATACAACTACATATGTAAAACAACAAAAAAGTGCTTTTAAGTTTAAATGCGGACAATATGGGGAAAGACTGAACATTCAAATAGACAAGATTTATTCTAATTATCGTAGGAGCACGTCAGTCTCATGAACAGAGGGCGAGGAATTCGTGGTTGTTTTTTGTTTTTTGTTTTCCTTTTTATTTTTAGGCTCTCAAATTCTGAGAGAAGGGAATGACGAAACTAACTTTACGCTCTTTGAATTATACTGTCAACTCTTCTGGTTTTCAACCAAACATCTTGTTTTATAAAATGATGAAGCAGATTCTTAGCAAAAATGATTGGCTGAGAGCATTTATTTTGCCTACAGCACGCACATATATTATTTACAGTATAATGACCTGTCATTCCGGTCATTAATATACAATATAATGACCTGTCATTAGCACTTTCATGTCGCGATGGCGAAATTTCATCATTTTATTTAATTTTATTTAAATAGCCTACTTTTTTGTCAAAGACAAGGATCGTTGTTTTATAAGACAAAATTATGCGCATCATTTTGTTTGGACATAGTAATATCCACATTAGGTACACTCGAAGCAGTGCCAAAGGTACCTTGTGTGGATAATTCTTGATAATGTCATCGGTGATGTGTATCATTAATTTTGTATACTAATGACTGCGATTAATTTTTACGAGATAAACAGTCACGTTATTGTGGTGACGAGTCATATACATGAAAAGTGGTACGCCAAAACGACATCCTAACTCAGACGGGGCCGCAATTACTGCCGAGTACTAGTTTGATTTGAAAGTCCCTCAATACACCACAAATCAAATTCTAAATAATCTTTCCTCTCTGTGTATACTTCTAGTCGCCAGTCAAAGGATGATTCGGACACGAAATGGTGTTTGTTTTGCGTATTATTTTGTTGCCTTATTTTTCGGAGTAAGAGGCATAGTGAGTTCGTTTGTTCGTTTGTTTGTTTCTTTCTTTCTTTATTTGAGTGGTATTCTTTTTTTACTAATTACGTTGAAATGATGCTTCTGTCGAAGATATGAATGCAACCGAACAATCATGGAAAGTGAGCGGGTATTCAATTCATTCATTTTTTAAACAAGTTTCCATGCTGAAAAAAATTGAGCTTCTATTTGACACATTTTATATACATTAAGAGAAACAAAATGTTGGTTGAAGAAAGAACAAATCAACAAATCAACAAACATCAGGAGAACCGCAGTGGTCCATAAAGTGAATCTATAAAAATTGATCTCAAGTGGGGTTAATAAACCAAGGCGCCACTTGCAGGCAAAGTGGATCGGCAAAACGCTGAATCATGTAAAGTTGAAACTGCTACAAGGACTCAGATCTAACAGTCTAAGTGCGCTTACCGGGGCGCTTACCCATCTCTATTCCTCAATCTATCTTGATGGGGTTTATGTATATGAATGTTTACATATTTCTATGTGTGTGTGTGTGTTTTCTTTTTCGTTTTACCGTATTGTGACGTATTGTGAGATGTTAATTATACTGTCAAAATCAATGGAGCTGGATGACTATGATGAACTCAGTTGATAAAAGCAAAAATGACCATAAGGTCTGTACTCAAAGAAAGACCGACATGGTTACAAAGTACATGTATTGTCATTCGTAACATGACTGACCTTAATTTCACTTAACTCCTACCAGTAGACTTCATTTTTCCTTGCTTAATTGTTCTGCTAGTATCGCCTTTTTGTTACACATTTTTGTTTTCGACTACTATGACGACGCGGAATCCAGAGACTCCACCCCCAAGCACCTTCTGATCTGGAGATTCTCCGGCATGAAACCTCTAGCAAACGGGAAACTCCAACTTGATGTGCCATCACGAGCGCGAAGCGCGAAGTTCCTTGCGGCGGGGGTCCAGGGCCCGCTTAAGGGCCCTGAAGCTCTAGGGTTCTAGATGCTCTCTCGTGCTATCTAAGGCTTATTTTTCAACATACGATGGCAATAAGTAAGAAATCCTTTCCAACGGGAAACACAGAGCCAAGGCGGGAGAAATTAAATCTTAAGCGGGAGAACGGGAAACTTTGCAAAAATGGGCTTTCGGCGAGAGATCTCCCGTCGAAAGCGGGAGAGTTGGAGTCTCTGGGAATCTGGCCCTTTACCCTCTACATGCAGTATTAAGTACCAGGTAGTGTAATTCATGAGCGTGAATGATCAATCTAACTGATTGGACTGTAAGTTTTTCATGCATACTAAGTGAAATTGAAAACTTCTAATGACATACTGCATGAGCGCTGCATCGAAGATTACTTTGTAAATGTTTAATCTCTTCAAATAGAACTTTACTAATTGTGTAATCACTCAAACTAGAACTTTAATCACTTTTACTGTCAGAATAATTGGAAAGATTATGCAGTGGCTTATTCATACAATTCGTGTACTTGCGAGAAATACAACATTTTTTTAAAGCATGGTATAGTTTTGGTGGAGATGAGGGATTCGGATTTTAACTTTTTGCGAGATAACTAGAAACCACTTATAAACTATTAAAGAGCATACAATTCTAAGAGGTATTCAAGGCTTATTTGAAGAAAATAGGTTTTGAGATGGCTTAGATATAAAAAAAAAAGTATGTGGTGCAAATAAAAGGTGGGTCCCACCTTTTATTAGGACCTCTTTGTTTCTCGAATATCTCAGCCATTTCAAAACCGATTTTCACCAAATAAACTTTGAATTCCCTTTAGATAAGCTCTATCATATTTCATGAAATTTCCCATTATCTCACACAAAAAAAGTTGGACATCTGAAGCCCAATCTCAACAAAATTTATATCATCCCTTTAATTAATACTCGTCAAAACGTTTAGATCAGTTGAAAGTGTATTCTTGTTGTTGCTTAGTAAACAGATCGATTGACGCTACGAAAATGATGACTAACATGGTAGGGAACGCACAGAAAGATCAATCCAAATTGGTTGAAATATCATTTAAAGAGATTAAAGGGTACCGCCAGGCTTTGAATTTGCTATCTGACATATAGCCCCACTGATAAATATATATCACAATTATTTACATCTCGAAATACCCTATATACCGATGCCATAAAGGGCCAATGTTTGTGCGATCTTTTGCCGTTTTGACGCTCTGTAACGATACATCACTCGATGCAATTTTGAAACGTCAACATGCACTTAGTCGAAACAACTGCACATGTACGCGTGCTGATAAGAGGTAGTCTATTACGTGCGTGCGTGTAGCCAATGCGTTGAAGCACTATCCGTAACCGTGTGTGAGATTCGTTATTCTGAAACACACAAAGTCCGTATTTATACCGACTACTCAATGATAATAAGGTCTTATTTACCCAGGGCAGCCTCTTCAGTGATACCACTGCCCTACCAGAGGGCCCTGCCATTATTATTACCCTGGCGTTACCAGGTACCCATTTATACACCTGGGTCGAGAGGAACATGTAATAGTGGGTAAAAGCATCTTGTCCAAGGACGTAAGCACTGGGCGGGATTCGAACTCGGGTGCTCCGATCGGGAGTCGGGAGTCTCATCCACTATGCCACAGCGCTCCCAATAATGTACAATGTACTAGATGTTCGTCAATCCAAACATTGTAGCGCTATTCCGAAGGTTCATTAATTCGAGAATGAAATACGGTTCGTTATTGCGAAGGTTCGTTTATACGCAAATGATAATAAGGTTTATTATTCCGAAAGCCAAAAAATCCATATTTACCTAGTGTTCGTTAATCTGAACACTTGTGGCGTTATTCCGAAGGTTCGTTAATTCGAAAATAAAAGAATGTTCGTTATTCCGAAGTTTCGTTAATCCGAAAATGAAATAAGGTTTGTTATTCCGAAGATTCTATTATCCGAAAATGGGGGGGGGGGGGGAAATGTTCGTTAATTCAACAGGTTGGTTTGTTAATCCAAAAAATAAATAAATAAATAAAAAAGGGGTGGGGGGGGGGGAGTACGTACCGTGATGGGTTCCTAGCGGAAACTTCGGAATTACGAACCTTATTTCGTTTTCAGATTATCTTTAGAATAGGGAACCTTCAGAATACCGAACCTTCGGGAGAACGAATCTTCGGAATAACGAACTGTTATTATAGCCGTAACTATCGTGATGCTCGAAATTCCTCTGTGTCACAGAGAGTACGTCACTCGTACAAGTGCATGGTCACACCCATTCAAAAAAAAACCTTCCATAAGGCATTTATTTCTTTTTTACATTCCTAAAATCTGAAAACAGAGTACTGCGGTTCCCCGATCAGTAGTTTGCTGACTTTTGTAGATTTTAAACCTCAAATAGGAATCGTTGTATTTGGTGTCTTGTAGTCAGAATAACTGCCACAATATTGCTCATTGTAAAGCAACAAAATCGACAATAATTGACATGGTCTGGCACATCACCTGTTTTTATTCATATTTACGCATTAGATTACAATGTTTAAAGCACAGCTGAAAGTCTTTTGACAGGAAAAACGAGGGGAAACGGCCGAAACAACTTATATATATATATATATATATATATATATATATATATGTAATACATATATTTGTTATCTTCTTTTTTACGCCTCCGTAGTCGGTGTGAAAACACCAAGAGATTAAACATTACATTATAATCAGGCAAAAAAGAAAAAAAAAAGGAAAAGGGTGTTCTGCACATGCGCGAGACAGCTACAGTTTCCATTGTCCAACCAGGAGGATGTGTCGTCTTGGCTTTTTCGTGGCAGATCCAAAGCTCGCTCATCTCTGTTCCTAACTAACAATATGTTTACCCGATAAGCCCCTGTCACACTTTGCCGGATAAGAACAAGAAACGGGCGATATTTTGCTCATCCGTTGCTCAAATCGTCAATCCGGTGGACAAAGTGTAAAGTTTCCGTTTTAGAGGAGCGTACATACACGGTCTAGCGGCCGAACAAAACGCACCTGGGACGATTGTGTACAGGTCCGTGAAACGCGCGCAAACGCATTAGAAATGAATATGAACCGCATGCCCACACGAGGAACAAATGGGTGACGCATATGAGACGTACATCGAACATAAGAGAACCGTGCGCATGCGTTTGATGCGCTGTACATATCCGTTCCATCCGTTCCATTTCTTGCAACAACGGACTCTACAGGAGGCCTAGCGGATCGAAACGCGTGGAAAAACGACAAAGTACGTACAGCTACAGGAGAAAATGTACAACTATCAGACAAGGGTCAGATCGCGCTGTCCGTTTTTTTTTTAGAGAGAAAAAAAAAGACTTTGTGCATGCACAAAGTTTTCTGTCCGCTCTGACGGAAATCACCGGAAAATAAACGTCCATCCAAAGGATAAAAAGGACATGAAACGCATTTTAACGGATATCAACGGATGCCAAAAATCGACATTCGTTTCTCATGCGTTTGCCTTATCCGGCAAAGTTTGACGACTCGTATAGAACTACCGTCCCGTTTATTGAAGTCGCTGTGTACTGGTAGTTCATCATTCTGCTCATGCGCCGCATGTCCCGTTTCTTATCTCTAGTGTTTTCATTAAAGGCAGAACAAGAGTATAATCAAAGCGCTCCCGTCAATAAACGAGATATCAACCTTCTCCACAAGTGGCGCGCTATCACTCAATGCTCCCTATTGAGCGATTCTGCAATTTGTAAAGCAAATACTCCACGTCTTTTTAAGATTGGTTGCGACCAACGTCAGGGATGCGCTTATCCTGATCAGATAGATGATGTCAGTACTGTTGCGGCCACGCATGCTCCGACAAGTGTGTGCGGTATTATAGGGTGCAATTTGACGCCAGTGTGGCGACGAGTACTCCTGCGTGAGAATCGGATTGGAGCTTCTATCGGTGTCTGGAAGAAAGTGGCGTGGTTTTAGTACCGGAAGACATCCGACCGATCGCATCTGTCAATTGCCCTTGTGATAGATGAGTGTGTACTCAGGTAAACCTGGTGATGATATCCTGTTGTCTCGAAGACTAAATCTGGACATTGGCCACATTGCACTGATTTTCGATCTTTCACCAAATAAAACAACAATTCTTTTGTACTTCAGAATTTTCATGATAGACTTTCGAAAATAAGAAACAGAAAACATCTTGATCAATGTCTGCTTTCTGAAATGACTCTTTACCAACACATCAAAGTGAAGTAAAGCGTCAGTAGTGTTTCACAAAAATTACAAATTTATTGACTATTCGAGTGTTCAAGAAGCACACTAGTCCCATTATCCTATAAATAGGGAAGTGTACGTCCAAGAAGTCACTTGGTCCATGCGACTGCCTGTCACATGCAATGTGCTATCATATAGAGAAAAAAGAAAGAGCTACAAACTAAAAGTTTTGTAAGCTTCATTCCCCGCGCTGTCATCCCTTTATAGATTTAATTTTGTAGGAATTCTGTCTTTCTTTGAACAGATTCACAAGAAGTTGCCTTTGGTACATAAACATTCTGCGAACAAAAGTGGCGTTTCGAGTGCAATTAACCCAGATCTGCTCATACAAAAATGATACCTCGACATTGGCGCATATTATTTTCCCAATAGAGCTAACATGATTTCTCTATTACTATTAGGTATTTTTTTTTTGTTTGTCAAGTAATCAATCTGACCATTTCGTGATGCCCATGGTGAACGATGCATTAGTTTTTTCTTTTTTTCTTTTTTTTTTTGGCGGTCGTTATCACTATAAGTGCTAAAAAGTCTTAGATAATGAATGATTCACACTTTTTTAACAGATCTTGACATGACAGAAAAGGTGATATAGCAATTTCCATGAAGGTGGAACATAGAATGCATTCCTGGCTTTAAAGAGAGGGATTTCTTGTGCAGTGGTTAGTAGCCTGGTGCCTGTTTATCACATTGTGCGTTTTGAAAGGTTGTGGTATATATATCGAACGGAAGTCATTTTTATAAACTTATATTCCAAGGACCATGAACACTTGCATGCATTGTAACTGGTAACGCCACACTCTATGCAATGGAACAGCACTGATGAGATGAGCTGAGTTCAAACTTGTATGATAAATATTAATCATAATATAATCATTGTGATTTCTGCTCATCAAGGGTTGTCTGCGTTCAAACTTACAGTGTTTGAGCTGATAATAGATATGAATAATCAGATCCAATCATTCTTTTTTGCAATGCAGAAAGTTATAACGACTAATATTTCTTTGAAAATTCTGTTGTGCTTATCCGTGGCATCTATTCTGGTATACTGTAATATTTCCCGTCTTTTGGCTTTTCGTCGTTGCTATGTGGTGGATGAACCCAATTTAGTTAACCTCTGTTACTGATCTTATCCCCAAGGTATACTGATGGCTTCTGAATAGACCTCGGAGCGCGGTATTACAGCTAGGGAGCTATCTATGACATTTGGCAAAGTAATGTAGATCCCTCTTCAGCTATACGTTGATGTCGAAGTTCCTGACGATTTTCACCCATGTCACACGTGTCACACATTTACCGACAGATAATTCGCTACAATGTCAGATACAGCAATCCTGTAATTACGGCTTGCTTCTTTGCCATCGCATTTACTTACTTACAGTAATTCGCACTCACACACACCAACATATCAAGGCAAAATAGTTCTTGCGGAATGAAACTTCACCAATTTAGATGGCCATTCATCTCTCCACGTCATATATTTCTTCTAGATTAGTATCCATGATTAGACCTACTAGTGTGTGACCAAAGGTTTCTGGACGGGCGATCGGGAGGCGCCTCGGAACATCGCGCAATATCTATTTTCGTTGGGCAGATGAGCATTGCTGGTAGAGCGCGCCAAACGCCAACCACTTCTCATTATATGTGAAGTTCCCGGCTCAGGGGCAGAAGAACCGAATCGCCAGAGTGAAACTTATTTTCTCCGGTATTCCGATTAGACATAAACATAAACGAAATGTGGTTTCCACAGAAATAGCCATGATCGTGTTACCTTTCTTGTTTTTCTTCTCTATTTTTTCTTCGTATAATGTCTCATACATTGCATCAAATTAATTAACTTACAATGCAAACTGGACATTCCTTTAAAACAGTAGTGCTGTGGTGGTTATTTGCTGAGTATTAAGGCTACCCAGCCGCATTTATCATGTGAAAGTGTAACACATCGTTGTAAATGTATTTACGTGTACAGTCATGGTTGTTTCCTTTTGATGGGAATGAGTAGCAACCAAATAACTTCACCAGCAATCAATAACGCTGCCCCTCTCGCCCCCCTTCTACCTCCTCCCCCCCCCCCAAAAAAAAAGAAGATGACGAAGGAGATGAGGGAGAATTTAATAATCTTCAAGCCGTGTCATGATATTTGCAAGTTATATTCTTAACACGCTTCTAATAAGATTCTAAAACAATAAATTTTGAACAGCGTCATCCTGGTTCCAGTATAGGAAGCGGATTTAGTCAACTGAAATGATTATACTAGATAATATTCTCAGCATCACTTCAAATGACACATGGGCCCCGCATCAACGTGACGTCTTATTGAAAAGTTAAACCGCAAAGAGTGTAAAGGAATTCTCTCATCTTCAGAAAACAGCGTCAAATTTCCCAAATTGATATGGGAAAAGAGAAAGTTTTCGAAAATGAAGATTGAGCGGGGCACAGGAAAGTTAAGCTGTGTTGTCAAGACATTAGACCGCATATACGTCAATGGTTACAAGATTATGCATTAAAAAAAAAATTCTGCCATCTTCATTAAACATGGTCACGTTTCCGAATGCAACGCGGAAAAAAGACGAGGACGAAGGCCAAAGATAAAGTGACATTTCGAAAAATCAACATAGCTCTGGAGAGTTGTCCAACCGTCAACATATGCTGATTGTTGTTTGAATAATTCTTCAGTATACATTAGCTATTAGAATTCAAACTCCATGTGTGACAACTATTCCTGAGGCCGTTATCCTTGTCAAGCGTTTGATTACAATGATGTCCTCTTGTATTTTTTGTTATAATTTTAGGGTTGCTATATTTGTCTTTTGAACGGCCGGTACACGTGATTCTTAACTTTGCATATGCATAAAATAACACGTGCTCGTCTTCATTTTGTATTATCATGGAATAATGTCATACATTTTAGTTAATCACTAACTTGTTTCAGCTGTAAAATTCAAACAATATCGCACGCATTTGCTTTGTTCGATTAACTTTGTGTTCCGTTATGTATGAAAGCAAAACGCAGAAATAGAGTCGATCAATCGATCAATCAATCAATCAATCAATCAATCAATCAAATAAAAATGCTTCGAAAGTGTTTTTCTTTTCGCTAGCATTCGCATGTTGAGATTGCTGCGTAGACCTTCTTCGTTGTCTCTTTTATTTAATTCAAAGGAAATTGATAGATAAAGCAAATCTAACCACGTGAACATTCTACTGTACCCGACAAACCCTCGTGCTGCAAGTATTCGATGGTAAGTTTAAGTTCACTTACAATACTATCTTTTACGTATCACAAATCTTAACAATATTTTGTAATTCTTTGTATTCGTTGTCACTGCAGATCATGGCATACTATCTGAAAAACAGCAACTGGCTATTAAGATCGGTTGGTAATATAAGTGCATGAGATCTGCGTTAAACGAAACTTGTCTCAAAGGAAATGGCTAATTATACTTTGAAATCAGCTGTCACATATTTCTGGATAAATCATCAGAGTAGCAGCAGAGAAAAACGATCGAAGCAAACAAGAAAGTGCAATTAAGCAACAATTTTACACGTTTGTGAATGTTACATTGGACATGACGACTAATGTTATCATGTGAATATACTTTGATAAATGCATCCATCTGTCTTTTGTTTTCATTTATATACTACCCCAATTTTTAACATTCAGGCCTCGTTGTTAAGGTGATTTTTGTCAATGATTTTTGTTTCAACAGTTTTACACGATCGTCATAACTGGACGCAAGAATATTGCCAGTGACTGACTGAAGACGTGTTTCCTTCTCTTCAAAACTGATCACATTGTTTTCTGCCCGTGTTTCTTTTATTTTCCTGATTGTTTTTCAACATCTTGGGTATTTATCGATTTTTTTTTTTCGCCCAGGGCTTTGTTCTTATTATCGGCTTGGTTAGATATGTTTGTGAGATATAGTATCAATCAATACTTGCATTTGAGTACTCCTTGTTCAGTTATGCATAATGAAGTGTTGCCGTCTATATGTTAACAGTTGTTTTGTGACGATCGAAAGAAATGGCGCTGAATGTTTCAGCTGTGAAATGAAATAAATATGGAAGACATGAAAAGAAATAACAGTAAGCAGCGAGAACAATATGTTATGATGTAACAATAGAGAAACTGTGGAATCTGACGACAACAACGACAGCAAAATACACGGCAGTCCCCTCTGCACTGAGTATCTCAATGTGAATTGCATCTGTAGGATGTAAATCAGCTAATTTCATGCACGCAACAACTCCACTTCTTCTTGTCAGTGATAAACTACTTACGCATCGATAAGCAGTCAAAAACAAAATAGCGTCTCTCTAGTCAAAGTTAGGCGGAAAATGCTCGGTCACGGATGGTGTGCCCAGCAACATCCACGGCACATGGAAATGTGGCCAATTAGAGTTGCATGGAAAGCAACAAGCGACTGACCCGGGTAATGCCCTGGTAACTGGAAGACACGTGATTTTATCGTATATAGAAACATCACCTGACCTTGATTTCGCGATACTCGTGCGAGGACAAAAAAGAAAAAGAAGAAGAAAAGAGTGAGAAATGTTATCTCCGATCCAACATGACTTCTGGAACCTTTCATGACCTTAAAGGTTTATCTCCAAGTAAACTAGGCCAGTTGCAAGCCCTAACAATCATCATTGCGGGGTGCAGCTCCTAGGTGTCTGCGTTCTTGGTATAGATTAACATCACACCCACACATGTATACCCGCTAGAGATGAAACGGCAAGAAAAGATCAAGAATGTATTTCTTGCCAGAGGGTCAGCTGTGAGGTATGATGGAACTCGCGATGTGCAGTCGGCCTATCCCTCCTAATGTGCACGAACATGACGAATGTCTTGAATCATTATCGTGTGAGGTCCCCACGTCATGCAAAGATAACTTTCTTTTTTTTTTTCAATGAAAAACCTCTGTATTCAGTACGATAACAATTCTTCCCCCCCCCCCATTTGTTGGCCAAGTTAAATTATATTGCACTCAAACATTCTCTTGAAAGAGAAGAAAGTCTCATCGTTTAAAATGCTTAGTGACACATTTTGGCGGGAGAATTATGACATGATGTGTAATTCCCCTTGTTCAGACTTATATGAAGGCATTTCCACCATGAAATCAGTTAAGCTGTACAGATAGATTCATGCCAGTTTGATAGCCCATGCTAAGCATACCAATAGACATCTGTTTAGATATAGCCCTGAACAAAATGGATTCGGCGAACGCACACTTCAAGGGTAGAAGAGAGAAATAGAGAATGAAGAAAAAATGGCTCGTATAATTAGGTCAAAGACTGCATTATTCGCTCACGATCCATGCAGGCAGTGTTGAAGTGGATCCCGGTCATGTGACCCCCATGGGACCCCCCTCTCAGTCCTCAATAATCTGCTGCAGCTCCTAGCCGGTCTTCAATCGCCATGCAAGGCTGTGCAAACAGTGGACACTAGGGTTCGGTCATTGTGGCGAAGCGACCGAGAGAGCCGGGCGCTTTGCTTTGCGTGACGATCTGGCCAAGATGTGAAGTCCCCGCAAATGAAAATCAAATCCCCCAAATCTTTTCGCTCTTTCTATTGCTGTGTCCCTCCCCCTCCCTATTTGATTCAGTTTACAGGTTTTGTGCCTGATGTCAACGTTCCTATCCACTCTATCTGCCTTTCATTTTTCCTCACTATCTTTCCCTCGTCATCCAAATTTGTTTTCTGGTTTTCTGTTTAGCTCTTTGCCGCATTCTTGCGGCACTCTTTCGCTTCGCTTTTATGTACTGTTCTAATCTTTCAACCTTATTTTTTTTTTCACTTTTTTTTAAAGTTTGACTGAAAGACATCTTTCCTCATCTAACATTTCATGGCATGTTCCCTCTTTTCATTGGTTGGTTTTCCCATCCGTTCGAAGCACACACGGGCAAATACAACATATAACCGTTCATACGTGCTCTCCCTTTCTCGCTCCCTCTCCCTCTCTCTCTCCTCCGCGTTTTCTCATTTCGCTCACGCGCGTGCCCGTTTCTCTTGTTCTCGTTTTAATCTTGCTCCTTCTCCCCAACATTGTCTCTCTAATGATTATCCGTCTCCTCCCCTTCCCCCTCCCCCTCCTCCTCTCTATCTCTATCTCTCACCCTCCCTCTTATCTCCACGATCATCTCTGGAAGTCTTCTTCAATCCTGACCTAAAGCTCTGCATTCAAATTACTTTCTCATCGACGCTCTTGAAAGCTACCACACCAATATTTGCATTCTCTTCTATTGCAGGTTACTGAGAAAGTCGGCATCTTCCATCATACAAAATACAATTTATATAAGCCTAGGTGATAAGCTATAATCATTTGTCGGAATGTAATTATTTCTTTATTCCTTCTATCTTTCTTCCCAACTTTCATAGTCGATTATCTCAAAATTGATATGACCAATTAACATGAAAATTCGAAAGCAAAATTACGATCAAATTGTTCGGTCATGCAGGACGTGAGCTATACATCATTTTTCTAAGTCATGTTATTGATCAAATACGAATAAGATCAATAACATGACTTTGTTGTTGTAAACTAAACACACAACATTAACTTAATTGCATCAATTCAAGCATGTAAGAAATTAATATCTAGTTCATCAATTAATGAAAACAATGAACTACAGAAAAAAACCCGCTAATACATTGGACGATAAAGAAACAAAACAAAAAAAAAACCCATCACGATTGATACAAGATGTTTATTACTTGTTCATCTTTATGATATTATTAATGTCATAAACACAGCTTGTTCCATTTGTTTTGTAACTCAGAAAGTAACAGTCCGAATACTCTAGAATTTTGCAGGCACGTACCACTGGATCAGCTGAGGGTATACCGATTATATACAATAGTGGCAAATTGATGTAAGGCCCATTTGGTTATGTATAGATGATAGCGTCAAATTTGATACTTAAAAGCCAAATTTCAAGGTGCGGATGGCTTTTAAAATCAAAATCTTCTTATCAAATAATAATGCAGTGTCTTTCTCAAAAAGGTAACCGAAGGTCAAAGGTCAGCTGTGTCAAGAATACATTTTTTTTTTGTGTGTGAAATGTTTACTATAATAAGAAGTAATTCATCAGCTTTGATTTGACACCTTGCTTGCGTCAACATTGTTACGGCTCACAGAGTTAGGGTCCTTCGAAGACGAAGGGTATAAAACCTACTTTTTCCTAGTTTTGGTTTGTGAAGTACGAAACCAACTTTTCTGTAAGTTTTTTTTTTTGTGTGTGTGTGTCATCGTTCGTTTGTTTTTCACACCAAGTTTTAGTGAAATGCTACATAACCAGTGTCTAGCTGCAATCTCTGTTGAGCACACCCTTTCCTACATTCATTTCATTGAATAAAATTGAGAGATGAATGGCATTAAATGCTACATTTTTATCCAACAGGGTAATTACCCTGCTGCTATGTCAGGTATGCATAACCCCGCATTCTTCTGAATGATAGGCATTGTTTCATTGTGATGTAACGCGGTTAATTACCAGCTGCAATGTTAGGATATCACAGGCCCACATTCTTCTTAAAGAATAGTATTGATTTGCTACATTGTCATGTAACAGCCTAATGCTCTAGCAGTAAGGTCAGGTAAGTACACATCACTTAGTTGTAAGTATTCAAGTGGGACTGGTGCAGTCTTAATGTAACAGGAGACAGCAAATGATATCTGATCATGGTGCAAATTACAGTTGAGTAAAGGACATTTTGTGGTGACAATATTTCACCGTACCGGTAGCATAATGGATACAAGGGAAGCATTCCATTGCCGTTCCCAGGCAGAGATCCTCCATCCAGAAAGACAATCTGGGCGAATGTGCACAAATACCAACAATACGGAACAAGCCTTAACAGATACCGGGTAATTATGGCAGGCGGAAGAGTGGGAGATGCCCAGAAAACATTAAGGCTGTCAGGAGACAACTGGAGGCCCATCCAAGGACCACAACTGCACCCCGTAATGGTTTAGGGATGAGGCCAACAACTTTCCATCGTATTGCACGATTGGATCTTAACATGTATCCTTACAAAATGCATGCGAGCGTCGTCAACTGCTGTAGATGGATTTCCAGACGAGGCTCAACTTTCGAGGTGGCTCCTGGGCAGGATTGAGGGGGATGCCAATTTCCTGCGATACCTTGATGTTGGCGACGAAGCCGCAATTAGCATGGACCAGAAGGGAACACCCATAATGTCGTGGAGTATGCGGCTGCATGACATCTTCAACAGAAACATGAATGGTGACATGTAAATAGACTTGATCAATGGAGACATTTTGCCCAAGCTAGAAGAAAACTTTGGAAGACAGGATCGAGGAGTGTTCCGACACCTTCGGTGAGTACAGGATGGTGCTCCAGCTCACCGTCTTCGAGCTGTCCGTGAGAGGCTGGTAGACCTATTTGGCCAAAGCATAATAGCCTTCAATCATGAGTGGAATGGCCTCCACAATCTCCTGACTTGACGCCCTGTGACTCTTTTCCTCTGGGGATACCAAAAGAGCAGGTTACTGAGTGAGTATACACATCCAAACCACGTGATCTGGATGACTTGCAGGCGCGTATTCGACATGAGATCGATATTCTTCGTCCCCGCAGTGGTTAGAAGAGCAGTGCGAGACATGCAGCGTCGTTCACAGATTTGTGTCGACAGGGGAGGTGGACACGTCGAAGGTGTTGGTGGATGAAAGGTAAGGGCTGAATGATGTGATCACCAGAGACTGTAAATTACAGTCACTCTCAAAATGTTAACAGAGGGGATAGCATTTCATTAAAAATTGCTGTGAAAAACAAACAAACGATAAAACCAAAACACTTACAGAAAAGTTGGTTTCATACATTACAAACCAAAAACTTGAAAAAAGTAGGTTTTGACACCCGTCACCTTCCTAAGGACCCTAACTCTGTGATCACTGACAATGGTGACGCAAGCAAGGTGTCAAATTAAAGCTGATGAGCCATTCAGTATTAGGTATAGGAACACAATGCCCTACCAAGCTTATAAAACCGACACATACCCACACGCAGACGCGCACGCAATTTCCTACAGTTTTTATATGTCAGGAACTTTTTTTGTATATTTATAATGTTCCCAATTTGTGTGTGCATAAAAGAACTCGACTAGAATCATAACCTTAGACGTACAAATGAAAGTCAATACTGACATATAAACTTGTCCGATTACCTTTTTTTTCCTCATAACAGCATGTCTTTTCTAAATATACTGGTTTGATTCGTGACTCCCCTGTTTCAAAGATGACGACCATCAGCGGACGGATATCCGATATTGTCACTTAATTCGTCTCAGTGACGAGTTCAAGTCCAGATCTCTTCTTAAAGACTCATGTTTGTTCCAGGAAGATACGGTGCCTCGCTGCTTCGCAGTAAATTGATGTTTGTTATTTATTATTTTTTTCATTTCGCTACACATCCAATAACAAGACGATGTGCAATATTATCTGGCTGGCATGAATATACACGATTGGAGTTCGTTTGACATGTAATCAATCTATTCACCCGAAATTTTTGTAAATCCAGCTACATTCACTTGAATGGGCCGCAGAATGTTGATATGTTTCTTTTGTTTTAAATGTGTGTGTATGTGTATGCCTGTGCGTGTGTGTGTGTGCGTGTGTGTGGGCGGCGTGTGCATATGTGTGTTAGTGTGTGTGTGTGTGTGTGAAGCTGCTTATTGTTTTTACGCTTGTTGCGGTATGTGAATCGACATTATCTGTACACGGCTCGACTTATTAGCAGAATTAATGTTACATCTAGTGCTACATGTTATTTTGGCAGTATTTCCGTGTGGGCAAAAATCAAGCGTGAAAAGCAAATTGAACTTGACGGCATTTGGTGTAACATCTCGCTCGAAAGTATAACATCATCAAACCGTGATGGGTATACCCTCCTGGGTATACGTCTTTCGAAATGAAGACTTCATCGTTAAAGATAAATACGTTAGAAGGGAAAACGAGGTCCCAATCTTAAAGATGCTGTCTGAGTTATATGCGTGGATTGATGATGTCTGTATCATCATTCCTGAACCTCGCGAGAACTGGTGGGCGAGCCCCTGGCTGACGGAGGAGGATAAAAGGGAGGACCGATGAATAGTTAACTTGCTGCACTGGTGCGTTTACTTCCTTGTTCGGAGTTTAATGGAATTTTATAGATGCGATATCATTCACTCTTGCGTCTGCATGACCAAGCACGCAGTCAGAGAATGCTTTCCTTCAACAACCCCCTCCCCAAATAAAAACGGAAAAGAAAGAAACGCTAACACACAAACTCTGACAATCAAAATTCAACTTGTCCGCATTGTGGTAAGCTGGCACAGATCAGATTTATTCCCTTTGATCTCATGTTTGATGCCGCCACTAAGAAATATTTTAAGTATGTGCTAAACTGGAGCTGCCTCACAGATAGGAAGACAATTGACTAGTGTCTCATTGCATAATCACCAGCCACTTTCAAAGGAAGATATGTCTTTGTGATGGTAATTACTTTTCGCTACCCCTTCTTAATAAAAGGTAGGTGGTACAGACACGAGGATGCGCGAACAGAAATTGAGCAAAAAATGCTGAAATAAAGCTGAAAATTACGCGACTGGGCATATGTGGGCACTAATCTGATATATCTGTCAATAAAGAATTACACTTGAAGATTATTCCATATTACTTTTAACTGGGGAAATTAAGCCGAAAAGTGATAAAACCAGCTTTCCAGGATAATACAGTTTTAAACATCTTCACATGATACAGCTCTGATCACTTTTGTGCAAATTTCTGGACAGAATTGACTTTTGTTTTACATGCTTTATCATTAAGTGAAATTTCATTTCATTTAATGAATAAATAGGCAAAATATGGCCAACATTATGATAACGTTCAAGATGAATCTTCAGATTGCTCAGCAAGACGGCGGCGTCGAACATCGATTATCAAAGGCACAAGTGCACCTGTGGAATTCTTTTGTACATCAATAGAAATCTGACAACTGTTTGAATAATTACAGCCAGTTGGAACTCCATGTATAAAACTTCCTTGATCAGACTAAATCGATTTAAATCAGAATACTTAGTTGTTGTTTTTTTTTTACATTCACTGCAATGATTACATTAAAGATGATGGCGATTGAAGTGGAAGACTTTCACACAAATATCATAACGCTAAAGAGGAAGAAGATGAAATGATATTTATGATTACATAAATAGACGTAATAATGATAACGACGAAAAATATGATAACAACAGTGAATATAAGGTTCACCTTCCCCTAACTATTCATGATCATTTCAATCACCATTGATACATTTGATACACATCGTCAATTTCATCATGCGAAGTGCCACTATTCCCTATATTTAGTCAGTAATATTTCTTTATATTTCATTGGATCCTTCGCTTGTGCGCAGACATCGCTGCAAATGTCATGTAACAATGTCTGGCGTGTTGCAGAGTTTCAGAGAGTTTTATTTGCTGTACACCTTAATTTCACTTCTCAACACCAATCTTTGAATTGTTTGTGAAACACGAAAACCAAGAACGGTAACATCTGTCCGTATAATGTGGGAAAAGTTTGATTGGCGAAGCCGTCACTTTTCCACACTTTAACAGGTTTCTTTACACTGCTTTAGTGCTTGTCATTTCCTCTATGTCGAAATAACTGCTTGGTATACCATCTGACTGATTGTTTGTCCCCATTCTTCTTCTTCCTTTTTTTTTTTTTTTTTTTGCCCATGACATTCTCTGATTTGTCACCCTCTTTCTGCCCTTGCAGCCCGAATCCTCCTGCTCTGTATTCCCTTGACCCACCCCTTGCCCTCCCCCTTCCTCCCCCACATAAACCCCTCCTCTTTACGTCTCTTTAATTCTGTGTCAGGGTTGTTACAGTGTCCGATATATCAGCCTTATTAAATTGAAACTGATTGATGGAGGAATGAAATTTACATGATGCGTCTTTTGTTTCGTAATGAAGCTTGGCACGTAAACGGGCAAGGAACATCTTCTTTTTACTTGGCTTAGCTAAAATAGAATACTTATTACAGACAGACTCTCAGCTCATCGAGTGGCCCATTAATTATCTATCTCCAGGGATTTGATTCATTTTGACTGGTGCAGGGTGGATGTTGTTCTCATACATCTGTGAATGAGTGATGTTTATGGATAAGGATGTTTGAAATGCGTATTTCGTACTGATTGTGTCTTTCTTCATCACTATACCAGGAAAACTAGCATACACTGGAAACAGGATGACAGAATCTGATACTTTGTAAACACTTTTTCTACATACACACGCACTAAAGAAATATCCACAAACATATTAAAAAAAAAAAACATTATTTCATTCCCAAATAATAAGCCAGTTCACGGTTAGCACCAGTCTGCAACGACCTCTTGAACCACAGACTTTGCAAAACATGGAATTATCTTTAAGAAGAGCAGTTGAGCACAGCCAAGTAGAAAGTGGTAATTTATATGCAAGTGCTGCATGAATGTCTGTTGTTAATTTGGTTGAAAAGAATATACATTCACCTGTACATTCCACTATATATGCACCTGGTTCATACATGAATATCTATAACATATGTCTTCATGAAGACTATTTTTTAAAAATATCGCAGTAACCAGGGAGGTACAGAGATGGAGTGGCAACTCTTCGTAATTCATGCAAATACATGTTTGGGTTCAAGGCGTTACAATGGGATGTCAAGCATTCCACTACGCTTTGAAGTCATGCTCGGCACCGCTCTAGTTGCATGCAAGACGAAGTTCGGAGACGAAGAACGCATTTTACCTTTCGTTGAATTACAAGCTTTATTTCACCGTAAAATTTTAAATGAAATACTCGAATTGATTTAGAATAGTTTTGGAAAGAATTCAATATATTAAACTTGTATTTCTAGTTTCTTCGTAATGCGCAAATCGAAATGAAATGAAAATTAGGCCCTGTAATAAACCTAATATTTTTCTATAATGCGCACATTTCCGCATTTTAGTTTTCTATCTTTTAATCTAAGTTATTTTGATCTTTCAAGTAAAGTACTCCGCTAAAGCGTATTCCAGCGTGCTTTTAAACTATTTGATGATTGATGCTCTCTTTTGTAAAAGCACATGGGTAACACCTCTAGTTGAACGTATAACTTCTCGGCGGTGCCGCGCATGACTTCAAAGGAGAGCAGTAGTTGTCTCTCCTTCTCTAGCACCTCCCTGCAGTAACACTCCACTCAAGAGAAGGTCTGCAATAACCTTTATCTGCACATGAACTGTGAACTGGCTTATACTTATTCACTTCCATTCAAAACTATACCAGAAACAGCAATTCACTTTTGTATATTACATGTACTGTACAACGTGACAGAATAATTCCTTTAACAAGGGTATTATATATTTAGATATACATTTCACTTTTCAATATAAAAAATAAAATGACAACAGTGCATCAAAATAAAATCACATACACACACAAAAAAAAACCATGCAAACAACTGGGATATCTGAAAACCCATCCATAAAAACATTCTCCCTACCTATCCTTCCTAACAATATGCCTTTAAACTACCCCAAAATATAAAAAAACCCTCCATATGCAAATCGGTATGCATGTTGGCATGGTTGTCATTGCACACACTCACACTCACACACACAAACACACACACACACACATTTATACAGAAGAAGAATATATGGAGGAGCTATTAAGAAAAATATTGATATTGCAATGAGAATGAGTCAAAGAATATTATAATCAGGCAATTCTCCTTTATGTATGATTTCTTCCTCTTGTAGCAATGATTTGATAAACGCAAAATATCTATAGTGATTGTGACATTCTTTGAAAATCCTTAGCATATGAAGAATCATTGCAGAAAAATTACACGCCAGAGAGCTGCATGTACAAGGAGAAAATTCAAGAAGAAGAGAAAGAAAGGTGAATACAGAAACAGAGGAAGAAATAACTGCCCTCGAAAAGAGGCAGTGGTCACTGCACACATCCTGGAAAGTGGGTGCAAACAGACTCGAAATTTCAGGCATCATTAGACACTCCATGCTGTTCTCCCTCTCCGCGATGTTTGTGCAGCGGTTTGTGTATCATCCATTTTAATTTGACCCAATCAAACAACGACCTATACTGCCTTTTTTTTTTTTTTTTTTTTTTTTTTACCAGACCCTGGCAAGTTGAATTTAGATTGGTCAACAGCCTCCTTGGCAAAGTTCGTTTGTATACACACAACCACTTCTGCCTTTCTACGATGTCTGGCGGTGAACGGCGCCGGAACATGAACACATTTTTCGATAGGAGCAACTCAGCAAATGCTTGTCTCATATTTATCAGCTAAATGTTCACGATATACACGAGGTAATATGCAGGAATGTTAAGGCCAATACAAACCGATTTTAGACGTTCAATTAGAAAGCTCATTTCTTCTTTGTACGCTGTAAACATGATATTGATTTGAGTCACAGCTCCATAAGCATACTAATCTTTCAGCATAAATTCAAGAGCATTATAAATTATGTTCATCCACATCACCTCTGAAATACGAATACGAGTGGATGAAGTCAATTCAATTCAAACTTAACTTTCACTTTTTTTTTTCAACAGAGTGTACAAAGAAATATGTGAAATTTGACATGCATTTAATTTAATATATTGATACACGGGCAGCAAAGAGTAACATGTTCATGTCTAATATCAGTTCAAGAGGAGGCATATATAGAAACATATTTATACATTCTGCCAAAAAAAAAAACACCCAAAAACACAAGATCAAATATCGAGTACAATTGACTTTACAGAAATACGCATGGAAACACACAAATTGAAATGTGAAAATATCATGCATAGACACTATCACCTACAAGTCTAATACCGCGCAAGATCACTAAATGATGAACTGGGCCTAAATAATTGTCCGTAAAATGAACCGCATTGAATATGTTCTTCGCGTATATTTCAATGCTTGATAATAATTAATAACATGTAGATACCTTTCCAACTGCAGTTTTTGTGCGCGTATAGTGATAAAGCAGTTACATTTGAATGAACAATCCTTTTGTTTTGTACAAATCCCACTATATGCTTTTTCTCTTGAAATAAGTGTTTGGGTCTGGTAGGGACATTTTGGATTCCTTATATCTCGGCTGATGAGGTAAGTTAGGACGATGAAAACAGATAATGTTTCAAACTGTTTTTATTTTCCTAGTTTATAACACGTGAATATTTGTATTCCGGAATTGCGTCCAGGTAACATAATTCGTAGTGTACGAACAATGAATTAGGGCAATTTCTTCATTGAAAAGTTGTCATAGTCGACCTGGATGAGAGACAAATCGATATGATTATGATTCTCATGGGTGAAATGTCACAAAATTAATCTTACCCTAAAAAAGCCTTAAACAAACCCACCAAAGAATCTATATGCAAATCATGAAACCATTTTTAGTCAGAATGTTCTATAGACTGTCCCAATTACATGCCGAGAAATATAGATTGATGCGCCGATATTAGAGAACGTGCACTGTATTCAAATTTCGGGGCGCAATTTCAAGGCAGAGATTTCATCCGGCGACCCCACCTTTCCCAGCAGCCTAACAACAGTCAGAGTGAAGCCTTGTGCCAAGCAAAGTTCTTCAAGACAACAAAACATCATAGCTAACACAGGACTCGACGCTATCTTTTTTCCCTGGTTTCCCGTTTAGGTCACAAAAAGAAAGAAATTTAGTGGTCCGAAATAATCAATCCACTTTGAATCTCGGTTGCCCGATCGCGCCACCAGAAAATAACTGTTTCGAAAATCTGGTAGCCTGATATCAATTTTTGGTGGCTCCGGGCCACCGTGCCACCGCTAATGTTGAGCCCTGGCTAACGGCAAACGGTTTAAACGCTGTTGAAGAGAGTTGTCTTGGTGAAACATCAGCAGTACTTGAACACGTACCAAATTCTTGTGATTCCTTCTACATTAACGGTTTTCTGATGGTAGATTGAGGAGAAAAAAAAGGGGTGCTGTATCCGCACGATGAGGGGTCATCCCACGAGCTCGACACCCACGAGTTATACGGCCCACGAGCTAGACATTGAAATAGGCCAATGAGACCTACACCGCGAGTCATAAAAACCCACGAGTCGTACACCCCACAAACTAGACAATAAGTAACACTCCCACTCGGGAGACATACCAATGAGCTCGACACTAGGCAAATAAAGCCAACGATCTCGTCACTGGGCAGAAAAGGCCTATAAATGAGCTCGATACTACGTAAATCAAGCCTAATGATGCGTGGGCTGTATGGCTCGTGAGTTGTATAACTCATGGGCTGTATGACTCGTGGGCAACATGACTAGTGGTCTGTATGACTCGTGGGTGTCGAGCTCGTGACGTGCACCAAACGTCGCAGGACCGAATAAGATGGTTTATCTCGCATCTGCCCATTGTGCCTGGTCTGTTAATGACGCTTCCATCAGTTGTCCATGTCCCAAATTCTGTTTCTGTATCCATGCCTCAGACGTCTTCAAGTGTCCATATTTTGCATACACCTTGAAGTACAACTGTGATTCGGCACGGAACGATGAAGTTTCTACAAATATTGACAATCGACGAAGGGAGTCATGGAGAAGTTCATTTTATGAGAAAAGACGAAACAAAAATGAAAGAAATAAGCAAAAGAAGAACAACATTCTGTACGAGTTTAGAGGATGATGTCTATGCGTGTAAAATATCATGGGAGCCTAAACGAGATACAGCCGCGAGTGCCGCTTAAACTGACAAATCCTCTGGTGTAGGGAGCACAGTCGGGCCTATCCTAGTCATAGTCGTTTAATGGAATGTGTTCAGGGAAAGGTGAATGCTTTTATCCGAACACAACAAGCAAAAGCCTCGGGCATGGAAAGACGGGGAAGGAACATCCATTTCCACGACCATTTACCTCTACCAAATTGGGAAGCAGTGTGACGTATACTAGTGTACGATTTTGGTACTTTTCCATTCCCGGGTGAAAAACAAAGATATGGAAATTAGACATTTGAAAGGGGGCCAGTGGTACCCTTGGTCGTTTCTACTTTATGACTGTAAGCCAACAAACTTAGTTGCAATGTTTCGTCGCAGAAGAGAACTTGTAAAGGGCTTATAAATGGACGTGACCCCAAACGGACAACGAACAACACACTAGGCTCTTTAACTTGACTTTTGTGAACGAAATTTCCCAGGCAAGCTTTCTTCGCATTCCTTTTTGTAATCTATAAGTGTCCTTGGTACGAGATTCTTTCCTTATACGATCTCCACAATGACCAACATGCATTGAATAGATATTGTAGTAGTAGGTTAGAAATCTTGGTATTTCCCTTCTCAAGACAAATAGGAGTTATGAGCAACTTCCACAGGAATGAATAAATCTGTATTTGCTCTGGATTTAATTTAAATGTTAATCTTTCCGATCTCAATCCCCACGTGAAATGGTGCAGAAAAACAGCAAAAAATGGTGACGTGTTTGAATGGAGGCAGACGACTGATTTAAATCAAATTAAATTGATGGGATACTTTATAATTGCCCTCTTCCCCTAAATTCAAACCCTGGAGGCGATTCATCCCAAACGGCTCACTGATAGTCAAATAAAATTCAATCTCTCTGTGTTTGAGTGTTTGTCGGGGAGGGGGGGGGGGGGGCATAAAAGAGAAATTGCGTTGTAACATCAAGAAGATGTCCTCGTCTCACGACAAGATGACATCGGGGAGACATTAAAGAGAAGAGTTATTGCTATTCCCGTATATATTATTTTCGAGGAGCATCCTGCTTGAGGAAATTGGTTTTGAATATTTCATGACTTTGAGATTTCCCGCGCGCGCGCGGTTCAGGGTGTTTTCCCCCTGACATAAATGCACGGGTTGGGAGTAAACGGGCAACAGTCACGGTTACGGCGGACGCCCCGATGTGCGCATGAGAGGTTTAGGGGCAAAAGCATGAAAACCACCCAATGAAAAAAAAAAAAAAATCGCCCAAATCTCCGTCGGGAAGAGATTTTCTAACGTATACGTTGAAGAACTCGTTATTCTTAACTATAACTTTACATCACCCACGCGTATACGTGTTATCGGGCACATGCTGCAGCATCGATTGCACATTCATGCACGAAGATTTAGTCGAGCACATCGTTTAGAACGGAAAATCGTGATGCGGCATGTTTCTAAGAATGCAGATATTAGCAAATTTAATCATGACGTAAATGATATCACAAAACCATCCTATTCAATGTCACCGTCAAGCTATTCGCAAAGGCTGAAAAATAACAAATGCAAATTCAAGTTGAAATTCAAATTCAAACTTTATTTTCACTTTTTCTCAACAGAATGTACAAAGAAATATGAAAAATCTGACATGCGTGTCGTTGAGAATATACATAGCCAGCCAGCGTAGAGACAAACTAAAACCACCTGTCGTCCTCTTTCATAAAAAAACCCCGACTGACAACACTGATTGTTAACCTGAACTGTCGTACTGATGGGCAGCCTGATCTTATCTTGTCGCTAATTGGCTGTTACAAAGTAGTAACTGATGTAGTGGACTGCATTTTCATCCTCTTGAGAGCCTTGTAAGAAACGGGAAAATCCAAACATTTGTGAGTACAGTCAAAATATAACACAAGAAAATCCCGGAAACAAACACTGTTTTCATGATCATAGCTTTCCTCTTCCCCACGTTCACATTCCAATGTTTGTTTGGTTTTTTTTTCCAGTAAATAAGAAATAGATAATAAAGTAAATAATTAATTAATAATTAAATAAAAGATATAAAATGCAGTTTCATAAAGATTGATCTTACGATTGATCTTACGCTTGATGAAAATTAAAAAAAAAAAGTTACCCTCGATCTGCTGTAAAATTTGTGCTCTAGATAAAGGGGAAGTATCTTTATGAAACAGAATTACGATCAGGATTTTTCTTACGCTCCATTCGCAGAGTTGCGCTTAATAAATCGAGTGTAGGAGCAATCGTAATTCTTTATGAAACAGGCCCCAGATGTAGTATGTTCAGTATGTTGCCCTTTATCAAGCACAGCACATGGGAACACTAAATTGTTGGGTCCTTGTACTACTACAGTCACTATAGAATTCGATGTCAAATCGAAAAGCCGAAAAGGGGGCAATCAAGATAAAGAACACTTACGGGACAATGTTCACTCGGGACATTAGTAGTCAAAAGCAGTAATACTGTTGTAAAAAATAAAATGGAGAACGCAAAATGCAGGTAGAATGGGCCGACTGGTGGGATGTACGAAAGTAAGTGGATTAAGAACAAATTGCTTGATATCAGTTAACACACTTAGGTCGTATTAATGGAGAGTGGAAGGCATGCAGTAAGCGGAAAAGAGGCTTCCGCTAATCAACATCGACGTTCAATGCTGTGTTTCAATGAAATGAAAAAAAAAATGGACTAAGGGAAATTAAAAAAGGTAATACATGTTGATATGATCAAACATGTTTTGATTTTTCTCTCATTCTCGTCCTCTTTCTATGCTCAACTTAGAACTATTGCCTGAAGTATTATCAGAAATCCCATCATAAAATTAATACATATTATATTATATTATTTAATTGTATATATTATACAATAAGTATTTTCCTACAAAAAAAAACAACAACATTATTATGATTTTACCATGAGTTCCATTTTTGAGGCAGGGTTTTCTAAAACGGTAGCTCCATCAGCAATGTTCTTGAACATGCAGACAGCCGTCTTGACCTAAAACTTCGATGAATATGAAAACAATACTTGACAGTCTTCACATCTGTTCCCTTCCATGTCACAAAAGGCGTTTTCACATCAGCCCGATAAAAATCCAAGCTCGAGATATTTTTCGCGATTGCGAATTAGAGCGCTATTTCATTTCCTATTCACATCAGCCCGAAGAGAATTAGCCCGAATTTTTTTCGAGCTAATTCGACAGCTGAGTATAGGCGTTTTCACATCAGCCCGATAAAAATCCAAGCTCGAAATATTTTCCGCGATTGCGAATTAGAGCGCTATTTCATTTCTTATTCACATCAGCCCGAAGAGGGGGTAGCCCGAATAGTTAAAAATTTTGAAAAAGCTAATTCGACAGCTGAGTATGTGCAAACAGCATCAGTAATGTGTGTGCCCTCTCAAAAATTCCTCATGATTTGTGTGCAGTTTGCCTCGGTCGATCGGGTCACACACGCTAGGCATGATGGGATGCATCGCGTTAATTTCTCGAGTCGTTTTCACATTATCAAATAGCGCGCTACTATCCCGCTATTTCAGAAATTTCCCGAGTTGGACTCGAGAAATTTTCTCGATCAGAGCGATACAACTAGCGCGTTAATATGTGTTCACATTATCAAATAGCGCGCTATTTCGCTATCGGGAAAATTTCCCAAGTCAGAAAATAGCGCGCTATTTCGAAACATCGGGCTGATGTGAAAACGCCTATTGTGCAAACAGCATCAGTAATGATTCTGTGTGCCCTCTCAAAAATTCCTCAGGATTTGTGTGCAGTTTGCCTCGATAGGTCGGGTCACACACGCTAGGCATGATGGGATGCATCGCGTTAATTTCTCGAGTCGTTTTCACATTTTCAAATAGCGCGCTACTATCCCGCTATTTCAGAAATTTCCCGAGTTGGACTTGAGAAATTTTCTCGATCAGAGCGATACAATTAGCGCGCTAATTTGTGTTTACATTAGGGAACTTTAGATTTTAGACGCGCGGACGTTCAAAGAGAAAAAAAAACATGGTCTGAGCGTGCGCAGTAACTTGACGTGCGCTACTGCGCACGCTCAGACCATGTTTTTTTCTCTTTGAACGTCCACGCGTCTAAAATCTAAAGCTCCCTATTATCAAATAGCGCGCTATTTCGTGATTGGGTTAAATTCCCAAGTCAGAAAATAGCGCGCTATTTCGAAACATCGGGCTGATGTGAAAACGCCTAAGGAGAAGGTGGAGGGTGTTGTATTCTCAATCAACATCGATTCCGGGACACATCGAGCCGTCAACACAAAGCGAAATTCCAGACTCATATTTTTTTAAAGTTCTGCACGTCCGTAGCGCGTTCTTGTTTTCGTTGCTCGAAGTATGTCGGGTTCCTGCATTCAGACCTCACACACGTCATGTAACAGGTGCTGCGGTTGATAAATGCATACAATAATGGTGAGAGGAGGAGAGAGAGGAGTTAGTCCGCCAAACTCACTTTGGTGCAAATGATTCTTCAGTTGCAAACGATATCGATTCACTCACCGAAGTTATCTGTTCGATGTGTGAGGAAGTGGTATATATGATCGGAGCGATAGAATAATGATCTCATGCGATCAACGTTCTCATCGTGCATCCACTGCCTCTCCCACAGCGTCGAGTCTCACGACCAGAGCACGTGAGCGATTCGATTTCGATTCGATTGGACGCATTCCAAGTGCGTTGGGGGTAACGATGTGCACTGCGATATAATGCACAGTTATAGGTAAGGGATACCTTTTACAGACCTCCCAAAATGCAGCAAAACATTAAATATGAACCTCAGGGGACTTGTTTAGGCCACTGCTGAGAAATTTGGAAGTCAACAGTTATCTACAATTTGAATAATGCACAAAACTCAACTACTCAGAAGTTCTGTGTGTCAGCCACACTTAAGCCTTTTTGTTGCAGTCTTCTGTATTTTTTTTTTATCTATAAACACAAATCTAAAAGTATAAGAGTTGATGTAATAACATATAGAGTGTGTGGCAAGATTGTATATAGAAATGTTTGTAAGTTTTGATGAACTTTCTTCACAAAATATACATGATGGACACACATGCAGTGCATGGGTCTGCAAAGGTAGCCTAGCAATGTACTGGAATTTACGGTGAGCCCCGAAAAAAATTCAATTCAAAATCTAACGGTCAATGAAAATGTACTAAATGTTACCTTCCACTTTCAATACTTTGTGGGAGTTTCTAAAATGATACTCTCTTCAACATACCACTGTATTTATACAACTCTTCATTTAAGGCATGCAAATGGGATTCCCTACCTTTAAAGGGGAAATCCAGTCAAAGTATAAGTTAGTCTGATAAAAAAGAGTAAAATCTTACGAGTTCAACAGTAAAAATTTCACTGAAATCGGATGAAAAATAAGGAAGTTATGAAATTTTGAAACTTTGCAGATTTCTGCAAAACAGTTCTTGTACAGTGGATATGAATATGCAAATGAGTGAAGTGACCATGTCATAACCTCACAATTTTCCATTGATACAAAAAATGACGAAAATTCAATGTTTCTATCATTGAAGTCTGAAACATGATGTTATTCCTGGTTGAATAACTTCAGAATAGTGACCAGTTAGATAATTATGTCAGGATTTGAGCCCCGGGCATAATGCGTTTGAATTATTATTTTTTTTTTTTTTTAAAGTTTCCTATACTATGTATAAAATGTTGTATTTTGTAATTGTATGATTTTTTACTTCACGGACTCACAGAAGAACAGCCATTGGCTGAAGTGAGTGACCCGTGGTGAAATAAAATAAACTCAACTCAACTCAATGAAAAACTGGAAATTTCAAAATTTTATTAACAAACTATATGGCAAGTTATGAGGGGATGACATTCTCACTTTGCTATTTGCATATTCGTGTATTGTCCGTTCAAGAACTGTTTCCTAAAAAAATAGCAAAACTTCAAAATGTCATACTTCCTTATTTTTCACTCGATTTTGATCACAATTTTACCGTTGAACTTGTAATATTTTACTCTTTCTCACCAGACTAACTTGTAATTGGACTGGATTTTTCCCTTTAAAGTGAGGTAGGTTCCTACCACGAAAACCAAGGAGATGGGAACGCATCTCCCTGATACTGGTCCACTCTTTGCATATACCTGTTCGCCCGCAAACAAACACAAATACCCAATTTATCATTGCAAGGTCCCACATACGCCAACAAAATGAAAATTGGGAGAGGATGTCTTGTAAATAAATCTATCACCCACGATTCATACAGCCATGAGTACGGCACTAGGTCAAAACAGCCCACGAGTACATTACAACACGGGGCTGAATGTGTCGGTCTCGTGGGCCTTACGTGTCGAACTCATGGGCTGTATGACTCGTGAGCTGATAACTCGTGGGATGCATGACTCATGCGCTGTATGATTTGTGGGCTGTATGATTCGTGGGCGTCCGTCTCGTGTCCAACGGTATCCTAAAGACGGTACGACGTAGCCTTTATTCTGAATTATTATGTCAATCATTCGAGTCTGTTGTAGCATGAACAAATATAATTCATGTTAAAGGGGCCCTGAAATCCAAATGCATGTTGATTAGTGTTGATTTATGATACCCTCAACATCACTTTTGCGGTAAAACAATATCTAGAAACATTTCATATGTTAAAGTACTGAAATGTTTAACAAAAGACATTTGAATGCACCTTCCTCTCGACTCAGCGTAACTTGCATGTTTCTGTCATATTAATGTGACTAACAAAAGACATGGCGAGGGAACATGCAAGTTATGCTGAGTCGAGGGGAAGGTGCATTCCAATGTCTTTTGTGAAACATTTCAGTACTTTAGCAATGATTGACAGATGAGGTCATCTCAAGAATATTAATATTGATTGGTTTGGAAGGATTTTTTTGTGGGTGTTCCCAAGTAATCTGAAGAAAAATAGAAAAAAAAATCGTTAAAAATATATGGAATATTTCTAGATATTCTTCACCGCAAAAGTGATGTTGGGGGTATCATAAATCAACACAAATCAGCGTGCATTTGGATTTCAGGGCCCCTTTAAGATTTTTTTCTCAGTTGTGTTCTCATTAAAACCGTTGTAAGTGTGGACCCAAACTATGGAACTCCCTTTCGGCTGAAATGAAATATTAGTAAGTCCTGACCCATTTAAATTCAAGTTACACAAAAAGCATCAAGACATTATTGAAACACCGAATACATACGGACAACCGTGCTTACAATGTGCAGGTACATGTATAGCCCTATTTCAGTTTGCACTGATATCACGAACATCAAAATATTTGTATTTCTAAGTAATATGCACCTATATGCAAGTGTGTATACGTTCATTAATGCAAATATTATTTAGTTGTCAGACATTTATTTCTTTATACGTATTTTATTTACTTTATTGTGATTTCTCAAATGCCTTTTCTCCTGATTGTACGAATGATTGTTGTTTTTTGTAATGATTTTGTACTACTAGGATATGGGAAAAAATAAATGCAATTAAATCAAATCAGCACTCTAGTTAATCTAAACACACAGAGAATTAGTGCATGAAGTGATGTCTTGATCGGCTAAGTTATTTCAAACAATGACATACATTTCTGTTTCATGTGCCGCGGAATGTGTCTGGAGAGTGATTTGTTTGTTTGTTTGTTTTTTGTTTGACTTTTCCCTTTTTTTATTCTTTTCAGCCAAAAATGTGTGTGTGTGTGTGTGTGTGTGTGTGTGTGCTAGGAATTTTGAATTTTGAAGCAAAGCGTACTCTCATATAATTGTAGTGATGAAGGACTGCAACATTGCTGGGATTTGGATATTGTGACAAGAAATTACGTGGGGGAAATATTTGTTCATGAACTAGAAGTGACCCAAGGCTTTTTGGTGCTAAATGTCAAATCTTAACACACCTTTCCACGATAATACGAGGGGTTAACAGGTGAACGCCTCCGCGCAAACGATCATATGATCTTATCCCAAAGTGGGCTAACCTGAAATCTCAACCCTCGTTGGCGCTTAAATCAAATCAGAGAAGGCTTGTGGGGCCTCACGTGGCGGCGTGAGTATCGAAGATCTCACGTGCTGCGGTTATCCACGACACGAGTCGTACCCGTCTGTTCCGAGGTGTAACCATCGGTATTCGTTCTCCGTGGAAGGATTTTCTTTGCTGTTTCTTCTTCTTCTTCTTCTTCTTCTTCTTCTTCTTCTTCTTCATCTTTCATCTTCTCTTTTTTTTCCACCGTCCATCGACTGAAAACGTAAGAAACAAACAAGCGATGAGTTATTCTGAGTAGCCTAATACTCTGGCGTACGTGTTGACTTTCAAGAAGGCCACAGCTTTACCACTCCACCGTAAGCGTGCGCAGACACATCCATCACGGCGTCAGTTTACGCACGGCCGCGCAACAACATTAGCCAAGAGCTGCTGAGGCGTCGTATCGCCTTCACACGTGACACGGGAATGTAAGGCTGTGGGAGGTGTCAAAAATTGGAAAAGGTCTCTCTATTTCAACTTTTTTCCCCAAGTTCAAATCCCTTATTTGATGGTATCATTTGCCCGTTGACATCAGCAGTGTAATGCATTACAAGGTTTGATTGACGTCATTGGTAGTTTGTGTAGCTTGGGGGTATCAGTGTTATAGTTGGAACAAAAGAAATTTGCATTTAGCTTTGTTGTATCTTATTCTCTTTTCAGAAAAAAAAATGATAAACACATCACAAAGAAAGTGAACCTTTAAATCATTTGTGACGCACGACATGTGGTGCCAGTAGACGTTTCCGGAGACGTTTACGAAATGTCCGCTTTAAATGAAATTCTTTTTTTTTATGACATGAAAAAGAATGCAAAGCGTATTCAGATTGTTTAAAATGTCACCGAAGATTCATGTTAATACTCTCCCTTATGAGCGGGAAAACGTATTGTAGATGAGATTTGTTGTTCTTGTTGTTGTGTCGCATTTTTTGTAAAATTCGGTCTGTACGCTACTGACACACGTAGGCGTTTTACCTAATTCTTTGCTAAAGCCCAAATAGCTGCGCCACCGAAATTAACGCGGTCTTTTACGAGGTTTGTTTCTGCCTTCTATAATCGCTTCGGCAAAAACATAAAAAGAGAACTTCCTCGAGGCGTAAATTTTTGATCGCTCTTCATCGACTTCATCTCATTTTCTGAGCTGATTTCTGAGCAGGACTGGATTAGAAAGTGATGTGGTTTTAATCTTTCCTTTTGAGTTTACTTGCCCCGAGCTCTGAAAATACCAATACATGGTGTTGATGGTCCGACTTACTGAGAGCATAAAATATATGTTTTATTGGATATTTTCAGACAATGCATATTGACAATCATTTCACTTTCGTTACTTTTCCAATCATTGTAATGTATCCTTACTGTAAGTTTTATGATTATTGTTTTCTTTGTACAAATTTACATGCATCATTCTTGTCACTGAAGAAAGTGAGATTTATGTTTATACATTATTTCATTGTGAAAAAACGAAATAAATTTGAACTGAACTGAACTGAACTGATATGTACTGCCGTCAGGCCGTTGAGTGTGCGCTCGGAAGACAGATTGACCAGCAACTTTCTGGCAAGGCTTTAAGGTGTACAATTTTTGGCAGATAACATACATTGCACACAATTGAGAGATAAGGAAACAGGCAAAAACTAATTTGCGGGTAAAACAATTAAAAAGAAGAATCACTTTGGTGATGACAGACTATAGATGGTTCTTACGTTTTGGTCTGTCATTTATCTGTTTATCATGATGAGATGGCGTACTCTTGTCAAGAGTGGCCAGCCCCCCCCCCCCCCCTCAAAAAAAAAAAAAATATATATATATATATATATACTTGCCTCTTCCGAAAGAAAAGAAAATGATATATTTTGTGACAGCGGAATCACATTTATTCAAGCGAATAGATTATCGTTGAATATACAACCAAAAAAAAAAAAATTGTTATTCAGTAATTCTTTAGACATTGATTTGGCAACAATTGTATTTTCAAACCAAAGTACATCATTTGGGGTTGTGTGTATGTGTGCGTGCGTGTGTGAATGTATACACGTACTTGAATGCCGAATACGAATCGCAGTATTAAAACAGAATTAAAAAAAAAAACAGCTGGCAAACTACATATGTTATCAACCCGTTGAGGACGGTTTGATTTTGCTACAACACGCATTTCCCATAGACACCTGCCGAGTATACTCGGGACTCGTCCTCAACGGGTTAAGTGTTTCTTTGGCAGGGTTTCGATTAAGAAATTCAGGACAAATTGGAGACCACCACCTCGGAAGCGTTTCGAATTTTCATCGGGCTTTCGGTATACTTTCTTCAACTAGTACATTATGTTTTATGGAGTATTTAGTACAGATACAATTCATGACGTTCCCTAACATACATCGAGTAACGCGAATCATACATGCAATAAAAATCATGAACCCATTGCTGTCAGAGCCTGAAAGGGATAACAAAGCAAATCACACTTGTTCAGTTATAAAGTGAAGAGTCGGAGAAATTGGGAATATTTTCTATTCTAATCACTTTTTTTTTCTAATAGAATAAAGAACAGAAATGAGATTTGTTCGACGGGAAATTTTGTCTGTTCTCCTTGGGTGAACGCATTGTATTGACCAGCTTGTCACGATTGTCTTCAAGGCAAAATACACACATTGTGCAGCAACTCGTCAATGATAATATTGTACAATGAATCCTTTCTCCCTTCTGGTAAGAATATCTCAACAGTTCATGATGGTCATATGAGGCAAATATTTAGTTAATCTGAAATCTCTCGGTCTCCGTATTATGTATGTTGACGTGTCTTATCACCCTGGTGAGCGCACGACTTCTACCCATCTCGTTTTCTTCGGCTCCCCTCCTCGTGGGCACCGCGTCGAAATTAAGATTTCCCCGATGATCTCTTTGTTTGCTTTTCTCCTGTCATCTCAAGAAGGTGGAGGTTGAGATAGAAAGGTCTCCGGCTATATTTTTTCATGTCGTTGTTTCGATCTCCGATTCACTAATGGTGTTGCTCGAGAAGTTTAGAGTCAAACTTAGCCACTAATCCCATTTTCGACGTGCTACCGTCAAGGAAAATTCCCTTTTGTTATGGCATTATGATTGTGAGATTGAAAGATTCCATATTTGCGCCCTCCCCTATGGTGTTTCAAGACATCCTTAGTTTTGTTTACATGGCGGATGTAGATCCTAGAGCATAATATATTGTGAGAGCAAACCACCATGAAGTCAAAGACCCTTGCCAGTTGTGCTTTAGCATAAAAGCCAAAACAAGCAAATGAAAAAAAAAAACTTAGATAAGTGTCATCTCTTTCCTAGATTCAAATACAAGCACACTGTTTGAAACATTTTGTGGAAAAGAACATTTTCAGTGGGTAGATTTCTTGTTTCTATCTAAATTTCAAAAGATGTAATTGCTGTAACATTTACCATGTATTCACAAGGATCATTTATTGTGACTTGTCACGGTAATATCGCAATTATTTCGATTATTCATTCATTCATTCATACATTTTTCCATATATGATTAAAATTCAATCGACTAGAAGAAATTTCACATTTTTGTGAAAGTGCATGATAACTACTTCAGCTTTCAATGAACAGATTCGTTTGAATTGCACCTCCGTGTGAGCGTGCGCTCCCTGTCTGGATGTCATAAAAGATTTTCTCCAAAAATTGACTTTTTGACAAAAGGAAATTTACGTGGTGCATTTTTTTTATATTGTAACGGTGTAATTTGATTTATTTTTGTGCGTTATTGAGTACACGTGTTGTGTATTCTTGTGTGTGTGTGTGTGTGTGTGTGTGTGTGTGTGTGTGTGACAGGAAAAGAAAGGAGAGATTCAGTCGCTTTGTTGTGAAAGAATACTTTTATAGGCTGTGACTGCTCTCCATTGTTATCATAAACCATATATTTACGGTCTATACAACGAAATTTACCGTATTGAAAATTTTAAAAGCATAAACTTCCATTCAGTGAATGACGTTTGAATGACTCCACATTAAACATGTGAATATGTACGTTGAAACACTGCCTTGTAAATATAGCAGTACTCTTCAAAAATTGAAAATGATGAAAATCCGTACTACTCTTTATTGTGAAATTACTGGCCTCGACAAGCTGCTTCCTGAAGCTGGTTCCTCTTTTTTTTTACCAACTGTAATGTTCTTTTATTTCTTACTATGTTAGTTAATATTATTTGGTAAACAAAGTGCATTTCATTTCATTCCATTTCATTTCATTTCATTTCATTTCATTTCATTTCAAAATGTAGTTACACATTTGACAAATGAGCGGGATCTTAAAAACCTCTCAATGCATGAGCGCACACTTTTTATTTCTTTGTAAACCGAATAACGTGAAGCTTTTCTTCTGCCCATGTCATCCAGGAGGAGTTTTGTGTTATCAGAAGCATTAATATGTTTCTGGTAAAACAGCATAAAGCGATGCACCAACGATGTGGCACGCAGACGACAAATGCTTATCAATGGCGGGAAATATAACAGATAAAAGTAAGAACGAGTGAGCTATTACTCACAGCTGGTACTGCACATCCCACGTTCTTTGACTTTTCGTTATGCTGAAGCCAGATATTTCTTCTGCGTGGTTGAAATAAATAAATGAAAAAGGATTACTCCAAAGAATACAAACCCCCTCCCATTATTCAATAATCGTGATGATAAGAGAGAGAGAGGGATAGATAGATAGATAGATAGATAGACAGATAGATAGATAGATAGATAGAGAAAGAGAGAAAGAGCGGGAGAAAAGAAAATTTAAGAGAAGAGATATTGTGCTTAAGAAAGCATGCACCGGTTTACGGTAATGTTGTCTGGAAAGTGCAAAAATCAAATCATATTGAGAAAGAGAGATGTCTTTATGCGCATGTGTTTGTGTACAGGTGTGTGTGTGTGTGTGTGTGTGTGTGTGTGTGTGTGTGTGTGTGTGTGTGTGTGTGTGTAAGAGAGAGAGAGAGAGAGAGAATGGTGGGAGATGGGGAGTGAAGAGAATGAGGGGGTGGATGGATTAAAACTGTGAAATGCGTCGTTACCGAGAAAAGGACTATACGGGCAACAGGGGACAATAGCATGTGCCTCAGGCTCTCTCCCTCCCCCCCCCCCCCTCCCCCATCTCTCTCTCGATCTCTTTCTATCCCAATGGGCTGAGTTTGACGTGACACTGACACGCCAGTGCCATTCTTTAAGATCCTTTGAGATCCGGGAACGGAACTGTGATGATGAGTAGAAATTGCAGGTTTGCTGTTCTCCAGAGACTGCCGCTGAGAAGTCAACCTGTTGAAACAAAACACACCGTAAACATCGCTATATAAAGGCTGCAAGTAGTCATCCCAAAGAATGGGGAAGGAAGAGGGGAGGGGAGGGGAGGAGGAGGGGTGGGCTGAGCGGAGACATTAATTTTGAAAAAGCACTGTCGAATGAAATAGAAACGCATGTTTTAGTCATTGTTCGAACGGCGCCAAACGGCGACAACGGAAAAGAATAATGCATGTTTTAATCCGAAACTGAAAAATTGACGATTATTTTTCTTTCTACAGGCAATTTGAAGGTCGTTCGTAAGTCTAGCCCATCAGATTTTGCGTAGATGAATTGCTTTCATGTATTCGACGAGAGAGGACATGCATTCGGAATAACTATTTCATGCGCTAACCTCGGATTTGGGAATCGATTCTTCTTCCATCTATTCAGACTAATGGCAAGGGAGTTTCTCTCTTTCTCTCTCTTTATCCTACACTCTTTGTTGTGCAACCGTCTTGTTCAATAATGTATGAACCAATCTAAGATGATGCTACATGAATCCAGGCCTTCAATGACACAACTGCAAGGGCGTCTCGGCTGAGCCAGATCCACAAGAGAGGAGAGAAAGTGAACACGTTTTGTTGTCGAATATGAATTGAGAATGTGAAATGTTAATCTAATTCAAGACCGGCCACGTTTCGCGTCACATAAAAAAAAAAAAAAATTAGATTCACATTTTCGGAGACGGGCGGGGTGACCATATGTACTGCGAGACACACCAAAATGTGTTGCGAGTAATTTCCATTTTATCTCCAGTGAAATTGCTTCCTGAATCACAAAGGAGGTCATGGACCCGGCTGTGTTAATATTTCCTATTTTAGCATGTTTGTTGGTTTTTTTTTTTGTTTTTTTTTTTGACGTGTCGACCGTTTTATACTAGGTTCATTGTTTTTTCCCTTCTCAGTCTGAATTGTAAACAATGTTGACGTTGTATCATGTTCACGCGAGGTGATTTGATGTGCCTGTGAGGCGCTGTTCTCCTGATTTTAGCATCTGTCCCAGAGAGACGGTGACAGTTTCCCCCCACCGAATGCACCGATGTGGAAATACCACATTTTGTTCATCTCGTGTCCTCGTGTACCCTTCACCTGACTGCTCAAAGGATGGGGATAAACCAGCCCCCTGTGGCAGTCACTAAGGCCTGTCATTCTCATCCATGGATCGTTGCATTGCCCCCTTCTCTCTCTCTCTCTCTCTCAAAGACGTAATATTTTCTTCTCAATCTGTCAATGTCTGTGTTTATGTGCATGTACGTCGCTTTCGCTCTTGCTTCGAGGATATTATTGCTAACCAATGACATACTTGAGTACCCTGTTTTTGTCCCTTTCTCCATTGTCTTTTCATCTGTCACACCTCCTTTCTATCTCTCTCCGTGTATATATCATATATATATATATAATATATATATATATACATATATATAATATCAACAATAGAACAGAACTCAAGTTCATGCTGTCAATACCAACAGTTTATTTTGACACAACTGTTGGTATTGACAGCATAAACTTTAGGTCTGTGCTTTTAATTTTTCTCTATCATACCACCAACACGTTGAATACTTATTCAATATACATGTATGTATGTATGTATATGAGATTAAAACCTAAAATGGCATTAAAACGCTTTATCCTGGCGAGGAAAGCGCATGTTTTTAAAAAAAAAAAAACAAACATATATATATATATATATACATATATATATATATATATATATATATATATATATATATATATATATATATATATATATTATTCATGTAAGTCTATCTCGTTATATCTTCCTTTCTTTCTGTCTTCCTCTTTCCATCAAGTTTTCGGTCCTTCTGTCTGTCTCTTATCTCTCATTCTGTTCGTTTTCTCTTTTCCATTTTGCACGAGTCTCCCTTTTATCATTTTAGTATTTTATCTGACTCTGTTAAACACATTATGTGATGTTATTGATATCATTTTTCGCTGAGCAGTTACTTACTGTTTTTGCCATCTTATCTAATATTGCCCTCTCCATTCGAGTTTTAGGGCATTTGCACTTACCAATTTGCAATTACGAGAAAGGCAAAAACGAGAGTATTTTTGGAACTGCATGAAAAAAAAAATGGCACTGAACGTACTATTTAAATGTAAATGTATAATGCAAACACATTGATACCATGCTTGTGTGTAGTGTGCATGTGTGTATGTATGTGTGTGGTTTTATTCGCATAGCAGCTGTACTTAGCAAGATAATTTTGAATTTGGCATCGGTTTCGAAATATTGCAAACGTGGTCGTATGATTCATCTTCTGCGTAGCCTTCAGTTTTCCGAACTGTAGTTACAAGGTCACATGATTTTACATCTGCCCTATGTCAGCGTCTGTGTGCGTAAATGTGTGTGTGTGTGTGTAAGTGTGTGTGTGTGTGTGTGTGTGTGTGTGTGTGTGTGTGTGTGTGTAGTTGGTGGGTGTGAAATGGTTGGATGTATGTAAGTTAGAAAACATTCACAAGGCAAGAAACGGACACGGTAAAGTTTTGAAGTATAGTTGTAGTTCTTCTTTTTTTTCATCACCAACATAACAGATCTCCCATAAGCAGCACACGAAACAAAACACATTTCACTTTCGTATAAAATGATACTATTCCGGTGTAAGGAAGAGGTGACGGGGGGGGGGGGGCGGGGGAGTACTGGACTATCCACACTCTTCTTCTGCTGTGTGATCTTATACCAGTCTAGCAGTTTCACCGGTTCTTGAAATTAATTAAACCGTCTATTTTTTTTTTCAAGTTATAATTAGAACCATCTTAAAGAATAACTTCGAAGAAACCAACAAATTCATTAATACACCAACAAATTCATTAATAAATTATTCCATGGTTCATCGATTAAGTTTATAAAAATGACATGTTGATAATGCTGCATTTTATGTTTCACAGTGGTTGCGACGAATGATTACTCTCATAATATCATCAACTTGACAGCGATAGAGATACGATGCGCATCGATTTACCTTGGAATATAATAGGACAAACTTATCATTGGATGATATAAAATATCAAGAGACTTCGTAATGGAATGCCAAGAATTTGACTTACGTTACACCCACTGATAATGACGTCTGCCTTATTTCGAGTTTTGCTGTGAAGCCGGTGGATGACAGTTGGGAAATGATTCCATTTAATATTTGGTTGTCTGATACTCCATCTCTTGTACAAAATTTCATCAATTTGGAAGAAAGGATAAAGCAATCGCCAATTATGGAAACGAACATAATATCGACAGCAACAATAACTATGATGACAATAACGAATGCGAAAAGATAACACTGAGAGTGATACAACACTAAGATCGAAGAAAATGTTATGGGTTTAAAAACGTTTTCAACTTTTGAAACAAGCGGAATATCGAATGATTATTTTACAGCAATTAAGAATTTGAAAACTTTGCAACGAAAATAAAATGAAGTGAGCACTGCATTGCAGTCTCAGCGTTGAAACTTTTGCGTTTTTGTGTTTTAGGTGATTCGTGAAAGGTCACGGATCACCTTTTGTTTCTGTACGAATTATTCACTACTGTTTTTGTTGTTGTTGTTGTTGTTGTTGTTTGTTGCCATATCGGTGGGCTGTCATGCGCGATAGGTTTTCGTTTATGTCAAGGGAATGTTTGTATACCAAGTTCCATTCCTTATCTTTGAGGTAACAGGGGAAAAATAAGAAGATCCAAAGGAGGTTTGACGATTACGTGAGCTTAAAATCCACGATGCAACTACCTTGAGGTGCCCATTCATGATGTTGCATTCACTGAAACGTAAACACTCATTTAGTTTTAAGCATGCTCTTCTGGATAAGATATTATAGCTGAAAATTACAGTGCCCTGTCGAAATGCCTCCCTAGGGATCACGCGCCAATTTGGAATGATTCTTTCATTCCCTATTAAGGACGCTGGTTCTTGCAATAATCTGATCAAAATGCATTATGAGAAATAAATGACGACAGAGTTCATAAATCTTAGTCATCCATGAGGCCATCCGTGGAGCTGCAGTGCTCAAATGCGCAATTAGTGCTTGATCTGGAGAAGACGAAATTAATCCTCAGTGTTTTAGATCTTCAGATCAGTGCGTTTGGGCTTTTCCCCTTGACCCAGATGAGGGAAACACGCACACTTCGAGTTAAAGTGGTGCACACCAACACACAAGAGTGATGCCATCTAAGCACTTGTTTATCTATGTACGTTTTTGAAAGATAGGAGTGTCACTTTAACAATTTGCATGTCATTCAACATAATGATTATAATAATAATAATAATAATGATAACAATAATAATATTATTAATAATAATAATAATAATAATAATAATAATAATAATAATAATAATAATAATAATAATAATAATATATGACATTTGTGAGGCGTCACATCCGTCTAATAATGAAATCCTCCAGGGGCAACTTTCTGTAAGATATGAATTCCGGACATAAAAGAAAGAAAACGACAAAATTAATAGGTTGAATGTTTGAAAATTGATGTTGATATAAGATAATGTTGTATTATGATGTTTTTCTGTTTTATAATGTTGGCAAAAAGGTGCCTCTCTTGTGTTTTATATGTCATTTGAATGTTGTTCATGTAGTTGTGTATTGTATATTTTTTGTTTTGTAAAAAGCATGTGAACAAAACAAATATCCATGATATGGACAATAAAGACTGAAATGAAATGAAATAAAATGAAATGAAATGAAATGAAATGAAATGAAATGAAATGAAATGAAATGAAATGAAATGAAATGAAATGAAAATGAAACAGTGAAGGCCATAGATGGAAATAATGATCGATTATTGTAAACCAAATTAATCAAACACTTTTTGATATTATCTTGAATACTTTAACAGAGTTACTATTTTTCTTGAGGGAGTGAGTTCCATAGAGAAGAATGTTATGGCATTAAGGTGGGCCAAATTACGCCTGCGTCCTGAACTCCCCATAAAAGTATCCTATACAAAATTCGACGAAGTATAACTACTTTTAGTCCTATCAAAAAATGAAATATCTCAAATGTATAGATATGGGCTAAGGGCCGGTCCTAATGGAAAGAATGGGAAGTCCTGGAATCATTATAGCAACATTGTTTCCCCACCCCTCAGGATGATTCCATCACCGTTTTCTTTGAAATCCCACTTTCTTTTTTTTTTTCAAAAGAAGATGACCACGTACTAGCTGTAGGGATGAGCCACGTTACGTGACGGCCTACACACGAAAAATCACCTCACACAAGCCCCCTGACTCGAGTAAGCTGAAAAAACGTGCCGAGCGCTAATCTGAACCTTAACCGGAATGTGATGGCATATGCTAAACGAGTTTCAGTTCAAAGGGGCTCGAATGTGACATCCCAAATTAAAGGTACTTTGCTATGACACCCCTAACTTGCCCTTATTTACATGTCAATGAAGTGTTAATGTCATCGACCTAAAAGGTTTCATCGATGACTTTCTCATTCTCTCTTTTTGCTTTTAAGGGGAAGGTATGCAGAACATATATTTCGGCTGGAGAAAACGCAGTGGAAAACATGATAATTGCTGCATCTCCGTAGGCATAGCCAGATAGGTAAGTAAATTGACGTCTGGCTTCCCTCTCCTTTCCCCTTTCTTTCCGATTACCATTCTTTTTGGGATGGGAAACGTGACCGTCGGCAAACTTTCATCGTTTGTAGTTTCTTCTTAACTTGTAGATTCTTCTCCCATATCTTCAAATTTGTATTGGATTTCACACATAATTGCCAGTAGGAAACACGAGAACGTGTCATGATTACATGCTGCCTTATTAGAACATGACCCGAAGCGGCGTATGGACGTTTTCAGCCTGATTGCTTCTTCTTTTGTCTTTTTAAAGACACCTTCCAATCCTGTATTGCGATACCGGCGACCGACCAATTATTGAATGCAGAACCTTCGAATATCAAATATTGTCATTGCTATCGATGCAATCAACGTAAAGTTGATTATAGAATACCAAATTTATGAAATGACAAATGACAAGTGACGTTGAACTTATGATTCTCACGATCAGGTGGCTTGCGTTGCATGCATATTTCAAGATGGCTTTGCTTTTTCATAGAACCTGCACTTTTTGAAGCTTTATTTCAGATGAAATTACATGGCTCCTTAACTATCAGACAGCATTGAGAGCCCCCAGTAGAAATGTAGGGAATAGTTAGTATTGACCTCTAATGATCCTCATTCTTGGTATGACATGAACAATTGAGAACTTATTGAATTAGATTACAGCTAGGATATTACCATATACATTCCATTATACCGGCTTGTTTGTTGTATCATTATGGCATGAAGTGAGGGAAATTGAGACATGTACAACTGTTTATGAAAATAAATTAGCTGTTCTACCTAGCCCAAATCAAAACGCCAGAGAAACATAAATTCAGCACCAAATACCGACGATATGCATTCCTGTGCAGAGATAATGATGACAATGGCTAGACGATTGGCAAAATCTATGAAATACAAGTTTGAGCTTGAACCATCGTTGCAGGATGTCTTCTTTATTTTGATACTTTTCCCTTTTTTAGATATTCTCTCAACTTATTCTTCAACAACTGTCTTTCAGTGAACCACGATGAGTAGTCATCACACGCGTCTTAGTGCGTTTGTACAAGGTGAAGGCTTGATCGATCTTTTTAAATTAATGCAACATCTCTCCATGACAAAAAGAAAATCGCTGACTTTCAAACAATAAATACAAGAGTGCATATCATGCGGCAAACTCCGCTTAGCTATACCAGTGGAAATTTTGAAAATCTTGGCTACGAGTTCGAGAGTTCGGTTGTTGCCGCTTGATTATCATGGATGTGATTCGACGTGCACAGACACATAATGGCAACGCGGAATCCTTTACGGAATTGTTTGTATTTGAATGCATAGATGATTGGATTGATAACCGAGTTAGAGAATGCCATTAGTCGGAACAGTTTGTACAACACGTGGTCTGTGGAGACGATTTCTACGCCGAAGTTTTCAAAGAGATAGACGATTTGGTTTGGTGACCATAGAACTACAAAGGCTATCACCACGGTGAAGAGAACGTAGACCACCTTCCGGCGTGCGCGCAAAATGGCAGGATCCCCGCGATTATTGTTCCCTCCACTGGCTTGAGAATTATGCGCCCCGCGCTTCAGGTTGCTCATAATTTTGTAGTACGCCCATACCATGACAAGGAGGGGCAGAAAGTATGATAAGAGGAACACCAAAACGCCAACGAAGATGGCAGCTGCTTCACTCGTGTAGTGGTATCCGCACTCTTGTTTGGTGGTGTCGTAGTAGTTGACAAAGAATGCGAACAACTCTTGGACTAGGGCGATGATCCAGGTTCCCGCTATCATGAGTCCGACTTTCTTCGACGTGAAGTAAAGCGGATAGTGCAGAGGATAGACTATGGCGAAAAAGCGCTCGAAGGTGACACTGACGAGATTGAAAACTGACGCTGTCACGCACGTCCAGAACAGAAAACGATTGGAGTAGAATCGACAGTAGAGTTCGGCTGCCACACGATTCGATGGTGTCCAAGTGAACAAAACCGCCTCCAGAACGAATACATTCCCTACAATGCAGACACTTGCGACCAAGTCTGCGAAGGCTAAGCTCAGTATGAGGTAGTTGGTGAAATTATGGAGGAATTTTGCGCGCCAAATGATGACGCAGACGAGGAAATTTCCAACGATGCCGACCGTTCCCAGAATGAACTCCAGCACTACTACCCAGATGTCTAGCGTGTGTTCGGAAGGTGGGAGAGAGGTCGACGTACTGTTTGCCAGCGACAAGTTTGCAGTTGTCGGAATCACGTCCGTCACAGTCGTAACATTCATTGATATATAAGGAACGCGACTGCCGACTTGACTTGGCGCCATCATCATATTACCAGCAATCGATAGTATCGCACTTCCGTTGATCGACTCCGTGATGATTCGTTTACAGCTGAGTAAAGCAAGACAGCGAGTCCATCTTCACGCCAAACTTGTGGGGTCCTGTTTAGAAATGGATAAACAGAAACAAAGAAAACAATGCTGAATATGTTTGTCTACATGTAATATAAGAATCGAGGCTTGAAACTTTTATAATGATGATAATATATTTGTATGAAATATATATTTTAGTTCCTCATAGTAACTGCCATCAATATCCTATTCTGATCTCCCTGTGCACACTAAGTTGCTCAACCACAATTTGAAATGAACTGAAATGGTCACTATAGCAACATATAGAGTTGGGTCAATCGCTGCCCGTTGAAGCTATAAACGACCAATCTAAATACGCTGCACACCTGATATTGATGTAACGGATATGCTGGCGACATGAACGTATGCCCTGATAATTCACTTCTGATAAAACACAGTGATACCATCCAACTATGTCGAAAGGGCAATAGGACAAACCTCATTTCCGGTGTCTTGTTCATCACACGTCACAATGTGAAAATATATATAGCCGCATCATTATAATACCTTTCAACTAATGTCCTTCTCCCTTTCTCGTTGTGTTTTACATCTGTACCACCTTTCACTGCATGGGATTCACACTTATTCATGATATCCTTTTACCCCACGTACCCTTTGCAGGAATTCCAATTAACCGAAAGGGAAGTACGTTTTACTCAGTGACGGAACAAAAGGACCATCTGCCCAAGGCAATCTATTCCTTACATGTCGCGTCGGGGACAGAATGGTGCATTTCTCGTCACTGGCTTCAGGTGATGTCAAGTTTATGAATATGAGGGCGGAAATGATCACAGAGTCTCGCCCTCCTTTCCACACCACCCCATCCCCATGCCCGTCTCATGTAATTTAAACACATCCCGAATATTGCCAAACCGGTCCCAACACGACCGAGGCTGGTGGAATTATTATCGCCGATGACAATAACTTCCTTTGCGCTTCTCTTCGTTTCTATTCCCCAGATCTTATCATCTCCTCTTTCTAGTTTCCCGGTATTTTTTTTTTCTCCCCACGCCCATCAGTCTCTTTTCCAGCGTCCCGCCTCACACAGTATTTACAGAGAATGAACTGTGAGTAATTGAAACCAAGCCGATGCGGCACACGAAAATAGGCTTGGTTAGGAACCACCCCTCAGGGGAACTTTTAATGCACTGTGAGATATTCAATATTAAGCGATGGATGCAATATTTTGAGGAAGTCAGTGCTCTTTCTCGAGTGTGTTGGTATGTTTTCTTGCTGCGTGTAGATGTATTTTGAGCCTAGTCTAAGGGGAAAAAAAATGTATGTGGGAATGCGTTGTTAATATCTTTACTCGGATGTCACCGAGATTTAGGAGAAGTGTGGTTGCGAAAGAGCAATACAACGGAAAACACACCACTCTCTAAGAAAGGTGACTACAGTTGTGGAGAGTTATCACTGTCAAACGCTTTCTGGCATGCCTATCTCGGCTGCTTATTAATTCATTTCAAAATTGAGCGAGAAATTGCCCACTCTGGCAGGGGCACTGGGGGTTTAAGGCCTGTGCACGTAGCAGATATTAACGGTCCCAGTCCGGGCGCCTTTAAGCCAGCTTTTCTCATTTCCTGAGGTCAAATTAAGGGGCAGCAAGAAGGCATATTGAAATGAATTGTATCATCGTCCACTGACTTTTGTGGTTGCTCTGCCAGAAAACAACAACATCAGCAACGGTAAAAAAAAACCAAAACAATAACTATAATATCTTTTGCAATTATGATCAATTGACGTTGACTCCTTAATTCCACCGCCCTCGTTCTTTCGTCACATTCATAACCTGTATTTGCGACTATAAAATAGCCTCCGAATTCTATCCCGACGCCCGACACTGGGAATTAGTTGAAATATTAAGCAGTTTCTATTGCAGTTATATAGTAGAAAGACGAACCTGTCTATTTGTGGAAGAATAATTATCAACTCTGAACAGAAACACAATTACGATCTTTGGCTGCCTATACGTTCATATCTATAGTAGACGAACATTGTTTTAACAGACCTACACGCCCTAATATTCTTTTACACAAAGTCATTGTATCTTTTTTTTTTTTTCTAGTTGCTCTTGTTCTCATGTACATGATAAAGTTCAATTTCAAGTTCAATGACATTTATTTCCACCGGATAATACAAATTATTAGGTAATGAAAAATTGGTATTTTTGCTGAGGGCACATCTCTTGAACTAAAACAAAAAACGACAACGAAAAACTTGTGGCAAGTGTGCCCTTAACGTAAATGAATAAAATGTGCAGCAATAGCCAGAATCATAAGAGATAGCGATACAGAAACACAGAGATTGAAACAAAAACAAGAACAACGACAGAAACAAAGACAAAGATCCACGTACATAATGAACAGTGACATTTACGGGTACGTGAACATGGACTTACATGACATTAATAGCAGAGGCATTGGACGGAACATAGGTGCAGAATAGGGGGAGAGAAAGACAATGGAAAACAGCCATTAGGCAAAACAACAACAACAACAACAAAATGTCAGCGACATTTTCCCTTGGTCATGAAGATATTTCCTCAGACGCTGCATATCTCTTGATACAGTTACGACACACATTGTCAGATGATAATCACGTGACTACAAATGGCATAGCAATGCCACGTGCAAAATTTGCCAATACGGCTACAAATGTCCGTTTCGGTTGCCCAATGAGAATGAAACTTCGATTGATAAGATGAATGAAAAAAATTCTGACCCGACTACATCAAAGCTGTTTTGATGAAGAAATCTTCATTTTCTTCATTTCTTAAACGGGAGGAACAGGAAAGATATAAGCACTTGGAAGTACGAAATGCTAATTCATACAGAGATTTCATTTGCAAAAATTAGTAAACGAGAAAATGTCCTATAATTCGTTATACTTTGTACTCGGGAAATTATTATAACCATTTGTTTGTTATTAATGACGAGTAGCACAGAAAGCCGCATAGCATTATGAATACCTTTTAATGTCCACGGCACGGAAACGGTTAAAAATGTAGATCATGATACGAATTTTTCGTGAAATTTTAGCCTTTACATCTTATATATTATTTTCTCAAAACATACAATACGTGAGTGAATGGTAACAACTTTGCAGTCTTTGCATCGATGACATATTCGTTCATTTCTAAGTGACACCTAAGTGGCACCTTTTAAACAATCCGTTCATACTTCAGGCAATATAGAAATGTATTAATGCTATAATTGTGTACAAACTAGACGAAATGGATTGTGGATTAAAGTTGTTTGAATCCACTAATGGTTGCAAAGTAAATTTTACGTATCTTGGAGAAATTTTCACAGGAAGAAAGCATATAGCAGATCATGTTCACCTTACACCACAGTGCGGGTAAAGACAGTATGACATAACGTTCAACCAGAAAAATACAGATGCCTTGTCAACCGCAGGTGGCATTTTATGGCAATTTAGGATGCTTTTAGAGTTCGAGGCTTTGACCTTTACCGCTGGGGCACCACGTCAATTTCTTAACATGCAGCGGGAAAATGAATATCCATCGCACCGGAGATACGGTACATGGTGCAAGACATCTGCAGCCAATGTTGAGCGACGGTGTCCGTTGCTTGGATATCACTCAATCGTGATTTCGGGATGAAGGGGAATGAAGATAGAGCACAACGTTAATGTAATCCTACCCTTCCCTTCCTCCTCCCCCCCCCCCCTATCGAACTAATGAGCACGTCACTACTGATACAATACTGATCTACGGTCCCTGGTCGCTAAAATGGGGGTAAATTAGCACTGGCCGCTCATCGGCAGGTGTCGCGACCGTGCGCGATGACACAGCTCTGTTTGTTCACATTGATGTACGTCCTGGGGGTCATAAATCGGCATTAGAGGGCCCAGGTGAGGTGTGTTAGGAATTTTGTAATCTCACCGATTAAACCCATCCCACTTTTCACTCCCACATCACCTCCACATCTCTCATCATTTTTTCCCTCTCTTCATTGGAGGCTCATCTAATTTTAAGCTTCCAGCATTTGTTTACCCCCCCCCCCCCGACAATCAATCCGTTCCTATCAATGCTAGTATATCGCTCGTAAATCCAAATGATATTTCAATCTACTAGACGGACTAAACTTTTTTTTTGTTCATCTTCATTGCCGTTACAAATAAACCGTTTCACCAACTTTGCTCACTCCTCTTCATTTTATGTGAGTTTTATCATTAGATATACCAAAATAATGAAAAAAAAAGTTGTACAAAATTATTTCAATCGTACTAAGAAGGATACAAAATATTTTTGAGTTGATACGAACAAACAGCAATATATGAAAACAATTAGGAGAATATACCGTCCACTCATTCAGCCCCTCTCCCTTTCTCTTCTCTCCCCTACATACACACCATGACACATACATTATGTATTTACATACATGCATATACACATAAACAGATACATATACATATACATATACATATACATTTAGTACACATATATATACATAATGTATATATATGTAAATAATATTATATATATATATATATAAGTTACACACACACACACACAGACATGTATGTCCAATATACAAATTTTTACTCTCAATAGAATTATGTACACATGCGTATCCTTGAGAGTCTTATTTAGCGTTTGTTTATCTAAAGCTGCGGTCACACTGGCAAATTTTCGAGCGCTTGCGAAGATCGCGATCCTAAACTTCTCGATCTTTTGACAGTGTGACCGCGGCTTGTATGATTTGGTATAGGAAATGACTAAATGAGATAGGTGCAGGTCGCTGAAATCGTTCAGTGGGGAACGGTACATCATGACATCGCACAACAGAGATTCATATTCAAATGAAGAAAAAAAAAAACCACGATGTTCTTTGGAGCAACGTCCTTTTGGAGCAAACACGCGCACTTCGGCATGCCACATTTAGTCTTCCAGTCAGTGGTTGATGCGGTTGGTAGGATCTTTGCTTCCTAATGAAATTACCTCTTCCCCGTTGATCGACTGGGTAACGTGCACGGATAGTTTATTTAAGTGGACGTCGAGGAGAGAAGGCCATTCCTGCTTCAACCGGAGATGGAGGGTGACTGATGAGGCAAAAACCGATGAGAAAGAATGAGGCGAAAGAAAAGTGCGTACACGTATGTGTTGTGTATGCGTCTACAAGGTGCACTTGAGAGGCACTTGACGGTACACAGCCAGAAGTGTGCGCCCTGCGTACGTTGATATTGATGTGACAGGCAAACGTACAGGGTCGAATTCAATCAATGAAAAAGCACGGCTTTGCATCGTGACAAACTTATAACTTTCAACGTCGTGAGGGAAACATCCACACGAAAATGAAGCGCCGAAACAGTTAGCTGTTAAGGGGGGCATGTTAAGCCACTGATACCATATTTACACATCTTCCTCTCCATTTAAGTGCAACAGTACTAGCTGCGTCGAGCAGCCTTTCTCTCTCTCTCTCTCTCTATTCATCCACCTCTCCCCATTTCTCTTCTATGGTCTTAAAACAAATCCTGTAATATTTTCTCTTGTGTGCTCATTATCTACTCCTTTCCCGTTTTTATCACAATTTCACACGTATTTCATGTATGCTGACGTTGTCTCTCTAAGAACCTATGTGAGTGTGTTTAAAGATAGGCGAGAATAGAAGACAGGGAAAGGAAACTCTTGAATAAACAATATCGCGGAGTAATGATCTTTAGCTGCTCATTAATGTTTGACCTCACGTGTTCAATTCCTTGAGAAATTAGGACTTTAATTTACGGTCTAATCTAGGCAGAGAGAATGAGGTACATGGTTCCAATGATGTCATACCTAATACAAAGTGTACATCAGTATATCATTGTGTGCAGCATTCCGTGTCTCATGCGAAATTAATTTTTATTTTTTAGAGAATATGTCGACCAGTTCAGCAGCTAATGAGGAGATACAACAAATTTAACTATTCCCATCACGAAATGCAGTTGACATTGCATCAATATGCCATTACCCTTTTCTGACAGTGCACACATCAGTTGCTTCCCAAAGTGTTGGGTAGAGAGAAAGAGAAACCGAGATAGAGAAAGGAGGAGGAAGAGGTGCAACCCTACTTTAAAAAAAGGCGCCAACATTCATTTCACCCTGCGAGACATTTTGTCGAAATTAGAACGCGGGAACGGTGATCGATACGCTGTACAATGACTGGAACCTGAATTCGGCCAAAATGGCAGCATCGAAGAGGAGGGCTAAATCAGTCAAATATGGATTTGAATCAATTTCATGATTTCATCTTTTCTTTTTATCGGAGGGACAGCCAAAAAAAAAATGTCAATCCTATATTTTGCGCAATCAGAGATTCTTGTAGACTGCGTGTTAGATTTCTTGATGTCAGACAGTGCAAGTATTAAAACCTGATGAACGTTAGTTATGAAAAAACGGTAACCGTTACACTTCGGCAATATCGATGACGAGTTACACATACCACTGGTGAAATTATCTCTAATTTGTGTGTCTGCTTTGGGTTGTTCACATCGATTCTATATCCGTGTCAGATCATTGGGTTCGATCAAATTCAATGCTAGTAGCTTAGGCCCCCATCTCACTAGGGAGGCGACCATGGCGACCATAGCGATCTGTGACGATTTCACAAATCGTGGCGCGATCGCCGTCCGTCTCCATTTTTGGCCTCCGAGGCGATTACACTACGGTTTCTCCACGCTCAACCTGAGCTGTAGGCGATAGCGCCACGATGATAATACGACTCTGCCAAGTTGTTGCCGCATTTCCACAAGACGCGCTGCTTCTGCTACCGAACCCACTGTGTTGCGATATTCGTACGCTTATTAAGACCTCGCTACAACAGTGATACGATCGGAGCGACAGTGATACGTTTACGCCGGGCTCATGCCACGATCTCAAGCGGTCGGGGTATAAAATGGGTTTCATGATTGAATTCCTTCAGGCAGATGTCAGTGCCAAACCAACATGGATATGCAGAATATGGTTTTACCCTTACATCTTAGCATTCTAGAACACACCAGTTAGAACCTGATGTGAAATTGCACTATTAGTTAAGTCATCCATTCAATTAAAAGGGTGAAATGTGTATATAATATTAAAGAACCGGCTTACGAGCAAACTGCAAAGTATCCTACAATGAGACAGATCTATGAAGATACTGAAAAGATTACAACTTAATTCACTTTCATTGACTTGGAATGGTATATGACAATCAAAAACGTTTTTTCTCTATGTCCAACTTCCTGGTCTGTGCATCACTTCTATCATTAATGGTTGGCTCTTGTTACGTTATACTGTAAAAGTGGTAATTTTCATGGGCGATGGGGGCCGCTTTCGATGCGCTTGAGTTAAAGGGGAAGGCTAGTAACTGATCAGTGGGAATCAGTGGAAATGCTGGGAGATGATTGTTCCAATCCTTATGGGATTCATTCAAGAGTTCATTGTATATCTATTGTTGTGTGAAAATGATTTGCTTCAGAACGGTCTCATATTCAAGTAATGTGCAGATTAATGCTCCGTCACTGACCAGGGACGCTAACCTGGAAGCATTAAACTGCACAACGCGTTGCTACCCCCGTCAGAGTTACCAATGTGACGCTTTTAATGCGCTCGTGAGGCGATTGTGATCCGCTCTAAAACCACGGCGACTTCGCTACGGAAGTTTTGGACATGTTCAAAACTTCCGTAGCGAGGTCGCCGACCATGGCTATGGTGGCGACCCTCCGCGCTTCTGAACCGCTCAAGATACGATGGAGAAGATTGGGGGTATTATGAATGCACGAGTACCTTATATTGTTATATCTCCTGTCCACGTCATATAATTCGCACCATCATGATGTTGTTATTTTATCCTCTGGTTGTAGGCCAAATGCTTTGTTATAATTATTGTCTTGTTTCATTTGATTTCATCCCTAACTGATTCGGAATTATCACTATTGTCATCTATATGATCATTTAATGAGAAGCGATGAGTTCAAAATTGAGGGGGCGTGATCGTAAAGGATGGATTGCTGGATTCATGGACGTGCTCTTCAAGGTTCTGTTCTGAATAATATGTTCGTACAAATATATCCTGGCTGCTTCACATACTTTTTGTTCTTAAAGGGATGGTACAGTTTCCGTTGAGATGGGGTTACGGGTTTCAAGCGTTTTTATGATGATTTTTTAGATAATGAGAAATCTACTATGAAATATGAAAGAGCATCTAATTCTAGGAAGAATTCTAAGTTTATCTGTTGAAAATTGGTTTAGAAATGCCTGAGATATCTAAAACAAAGCAATCTTAATAAAAGGTGAGACCCACCTTTTATTAGGATCGCTTTGTTTTAGGTTGTTTTAGATATCTCAGCCATTCAAAGATTGATATTTATCAAATAAATTTTGCATTCCTCTTAGAATTGTAGGCTTAACAATTCATAAAGTGGTTTCTAAACATCTCTCAAAAAGTTAAAAACTGAATTCTCACCTCAACCAATACTACACCATCCCTTTAATACTATCACTTATGCAGTATGCCGAGTTCTATTATACTGTGATTCTTAGGTTTTGTGCCATTAAAGCTTATGCAAAGTCGTGCCCCCTCCCCTCCCCCAGCTAAAAATAAAAAAGAAATGTTCAAAAGGGGATAATCAACTGATTTACCAAACTACCCTTGTTTTTCGACTTATCGATTACGATCTGTTACGGATACCAGCGAGCTCCAGGTGCGACGCGGTAATGCGAGAGCATGCAGGCCAAGTTTCTGCAAGACGTTTTTACATAATATGTACGACCTGGCATGAAGTCTCCAAAGAGAAGCCAGGGAACCCAGAAAATGGGTTCCTTTCGTGTTATCTCTTTGCAGAATAGACCTCATGTTGAGTGTATAGATAAGCTCCTAAAACATGAGCATGGCAGAAAAAAAAAGAAAAGTATTATTCAAATTTATGAAGTCCTTCCGTCGTGATGTTTTCATTGCAACTGATTGACAAATTGCCCTACATCGACGTAAATAAGCACTGAATTGATCAGTGTTTTAGTAGTAGCCATGATAAAAAATCATGGGCGTACATACTCGAGCAGGATTCGAACCCACGACCTCCTGATCACCGGACAGGCGTCATCTCCACTAGACCACCGAGCTTTCGCCTGACAGCAAGTGTTGGTTCTAATCCTTATAGCATGCAGCGGGTACTGCTTTTGTTATTCAAATTTATGAAGTCCTTCCGTCGTGATGTTTTCATTGCAACTGATTGACAAATTGCCCTACATCGACGTAAATAAGCACTGAATTGATCAGTGTTTTAGTAGTAGCCATGATCAAATATACATCACTCTCTCGTTCGATCAATTTGCTAATGTCCTAATATTCTAGAAACGGAAATTGATTTACAAGGAGACAAATCAGGAACTGAAAGGCGGTAAGAAGAGCGAGATAGAGAACGGGGAGAGGTAAGGCAGTTCCTCTTTCGTATGATCCGATATTTTGAGCATCTGCGTTTTGGCAACAAGAAGGAAAACACATGTCCATTGCAGTCACAGTTGAATGGGAAAAGATGAATGACCAACTGTTCAAGGAGGAACTCAAATTTCTGATCTATGATGTAGTCGTCCGGCTGAAAGCTATGGCCAATCACTCCGCTAACAATCAGAGTTATGCCACTGAAGGAAACATGATAAATGCGAGTTGACACAAACTTGTAACTAGGGGACGGAAGACTGATGTACCGTAGATTTGTGATTCGACATATTTTTCTGTTATCATTTTTTTTTTCACGACGGTTGTCCGTAAAGGCCATTATAATCCTCATTGAAGATAACGCTAGAAGAGAAATGACGATACTGATTATGCAACGATGCGTGTTTTCTGGGGGCAATCTTTTCAAATGGCTCACCATATACAAGCTTGATTGAAAATGGCGACGCCATGGCTCTTTTACCATAACCATATAGGTCGAATGACTTGCCGCAAGGAGATGGATATAGAGGGAGATAGGACTGAGAGCAAAATAGAAACAAAAACAAAAACAGGAGCCATGCTCAAGTTGAACCAATTTTATTCATTTTCTTGATACTCTGGACGGTGTTAATAAGTAGGTCAATGTGATATCGGTTACGATAGGGCAGTCCTCTTTTTCCGGTGCGGTGGCTCTCATGGGAAAAAACGCATCTCCGTAGATTTATCTTCACTGTGTGGGGGTGCACGCGGAATGCACACAGTTTGCAGATGGTCCAACGCAAACTCTTTAGCTTTCGTGAGAATCTTGAAGGGCCTTGACAGGAAAAAGAAAAAAAAACACATGAAACTGTTGAGGTTCAAACGAGTAATTTTTCCCAAAAGAATTAAGTCGACAACCGTAAGCTCTTTGCTGGAAAATAATTCTCTATCATGAGACCCTTGTACAGTTACTAATGATTTGCAGTGTCAAATGTCCTTTAGATCATTGTTATTATTGTCTCCGCCACGGGGGTTCTGTTTTGGTGTATTTCTTTATAATGTTTGCCTGTCAGCAATATGACTTTTAAGTTTAAAAGGATTTTTATTAGATTTTCGGGACGACTTCTTTGAAGTAAAAGGAATAGTTGTTGTTGTTGTTGTTTTTTGTTTATTGTTGTTGTTGTATGTGGTGGTGATGGTGATCCAGATCATGATCCAAATCCACTATAGGATTTTTTTTAAAGGATGCATTAGCCTCGGGCTGGCACCGATGGCCTTGGCGGAGGTTTGTGCTCCCGGAGTACTTTTAGTTACTGGTAAAATGACTCCTACACTTCTAAACTTAATTTCATCCCTGTTCGTTGATTCAGCAGATAGAGATCCTATGTCGCAGCAGTTACTTTTTCAGTCTGTTCCGAAGAATAGTTTTTGCATTTGAAGATTTTAGAAGCAATATTAAAATAGTCTTTCAAGGAAGGTAGGAAGAGTATTATTGGATGGAACGACCTATACGTCATCAGCAATAATTTAGACAACTTATCTGATGTTAGGTTTTGCAATTTCGCGGGTGAAGGGGATTGTGCAGACGCTGATAAAGAATATTGTGAACGTGTCAACATGATTACGGTACAAACGTTGATAATGTGATGGCGTCGTTATGAAAATAGATGCCCCTGCCAAGAGACGTCTGATCTAGTGAACTTTGACTGTGGAAATAACAGAAAGTCCCAGCAACAAGTCTATATCTTATCCCGATAGTATTAATCAAAGCAGTGACACACGTACTACAAAAAAAGAATGTGCAAATTGTACAAAAAGGGGTGATGATATGATTGCATGAATCATCTTCTTGATGACGGCAAGTCACATCTGACAGCGATTATTACTGAACAGAATGCTAAATTTGGGTACTGCCTGCAATATTGGGACAAAATGCTTTGACTTGTATTTATCTTGCCTATGCTTGACAACATGTAATTTCTCGTGAATGTTTGTTTTACACAGTCCTGGAAGTTTGGTAAATATGACGTGGAAGATGAGTTTTTCTTTGTTTTATCAACAAAAAAAAAGTTTATTTAATTTTGACGTGGAATCAGATGTGGACCTCAGTACTATTGTTTATTCTCTTGCATAGAAAGGAATAGATGATGCACCGGAGTGGACACTATCTGATTTGACGTAATTTCATTTTAGCCTATATTAGATTTGCTGCGTGACGCCATGTGCAATCTCGACAAATTTTCTTCTTCTTCTATTTTTCCATGCACGTAGAACGAAACCAATGTAATTGCCTTACTATGAGACTTTTATTTTCATAACCTATTCATTTTAATTTTATTACCAGTTTACGTGGTTGCCAAACATAAGCAAGCGCAGGAGCGTTTGACAGCTGTTAAAGGAACAGTTGAAACGATTCAAGCAAAATTAATGCTTGTCCAGAAAAGTTAAATATGTGCTTACACACACACACACACACACACACATATATATATATATATATATATATATATATATATATATATATGGAGAGAGAGAGAGAGAGAGAAAGTTAGAGGGGTGGATGGAGACACAGCCAAAGATACTGTGTCAACCTCCCCCCCCCAAAAAAAAAAAACACAAAAAAAAACTAGGCTCTCCTTAAAATGTTGCAGTTCGAAGGCGCAAGGATTTTGTCCGCATCGAAATGCATCGCTTCATCGGACATCATCAAGTTCATACAAGTTTGCGAGTCACGTGACAATTGATTACTTTGCCGCGTGGGTACAGGTGGTTCGTCTGCTTTTCTCCTTTCTCCTCTTGTGGGGTCCCTCCAATGCACTTGCTGAGGAAGCGTTACCGTGAACGACGATAGAATAAATTATTAAGAGTAACGATGCCACTGCCGAAATAGATAGGCTAGTGAACTACGTGGCGCCTAGTTATGCTCATCGACGCACAGCATGCACCCCTCGTGAATTTGGACCGGGTTGTACCCCTTTCCCGTCCTTGGCACTCCCGTCTGTGGTAGACATGAAAATTTGAGGTTGCACGTCACCAACTATTTCATTATTGATGATTAACTAAATTTTAACGCATTCTTCAAACTTTCAGAATGATTTTATGATCTAATTCGGCAATCCTTGGCCTACATAATAGATGTTAACAAAGTTTTGTATATATAATTTTGTAATATATATATTTGTATAAACTAACTTCTCGGCGGATGAAAAAAAATGAAACTAGTTTTATTACACACCGGTGTATTGTATTAAATTGTGATTTGTTTTTACACGGCCGCTGAAGAGGTGGGTCAATAAACGCGTTGTTCCATGTAGATATTCCCTCACCCCCTCACTTTACTGCAATGTCTCGGCGATTATATAATTTGATCTCCAACTATCACTGGAACATTTTTCATCAGTCAGATGTTGATCAATACAATAAACAATACTACATGCAGTGTGTGTGTATTTGTGTGTGTGTGTGTGTGTGTGTGTGTGTGTGTGTGTGTTATTTTAACAAATCAAACCATTGATAACGAGAGATATAAGATTATCAATCAATACATACATATTCATCGTAATTATACCATGCGCATAAATTTTTGACAAAAGAGAAAAATACAGCGAATGCGAGGAAAATGACATTTAGTGGGACACTTTCATCCTTATAACCTTCATGCCAGACGAAGCGAAATTTTCTTCGTGACGGCTGCAGCGGAATGCGATGAAGTTTAAGCGGGAAAATGGAAATGTTAAACCGTCATCGCGTAATAAATCGGGATAATGCAATGTAGACATCGTAAATGTGTTGGTGCCAGAATGATATCATTTTTATTTGTGAATGACTGTAATGGCCGTTAGCTGCCGTTGTATCCATGATTGAAAACTTGATGCCATCAAGGCAACGATACTATGGCAGGCCAAACGGAAACAGTGTAATTAATCATTGCTGGGAGATGGGGGAGGGGAAATCACTGTTAAAGCCTCAGTCGTATAAACGCACTTTCAGACTTCAAGATACATATCGACAGGAATAGTAATGTAGGCCTACGATTCCTCTTAATTTCCAGTATTCGCTGTGAATGTTGATGCTATTTCTAGGAGTGATATCACATACCAGAATGATATTTAATATTAATCAAACGTCATCATATTGAATACTATGGTAGTTTTTCATAGACCCCCTCAAACAGCCGTGACCGGATGTAACAATTAGATAAGAAATACTTGTTTATGTCTATATAAAACAAATTATGCATGTGTCATTTCAAACATACCACACCAAGATGAAAGGGTATACTGACTGTTATTGTCTACTTCTTCTTTTCTTTTCTTTTTTTTTTCGAGAAGGAAACTGTTCGTCTGTCACCGTAAACCGCACTTTAATATCTTGTTGGCCTGAGCTTCTTGGGGGACAGGTTGACGTGAAAGTGGCAAATATCACGCGATAATGGCCGGCGTTGCCTTTTCGATATGCCCGTTTTGGTAATTCGTGAATAATATGTCCCCAGCTTAAATGTATTTTCTTATGCCCTGGAGAAGCAGTAAAATGCTTTTTGGCGAGCTGCCAAATCACTTATTCGAGGAGGACTGTTCGCCCACTATTTCATAACTAATTCTGTCATGTCAGATTATTTCCTCACATTATTCATCTCCGTAGCTCCGCTAGAATGGGGTTCTTCAACATGTCCAAAGTTGCCATAACACTCGGTCAACAATGAACGAAATTTCTCAGACGGAAATCTCACTGATTGCTCGCTTAATCCATTACCAATCTACGTATCTAGTATCTAAGGAAATACAAGCAAATGCAGAAATCGCCAGGAATCGCACTTGTTAGTGGTTGTTGGACAGTGTTCTTTAAGGCGCTCATCAGTGCAAAACAATTTTAACCTGGACTGGATGAAAGGTCACGGTGAAAACGGAAATTTGAACTAACGATCTCTGACGCCACTTTGCCACGCAATGCCTTTATGCGCTTGTTTGAAGATGAACTGTTTGCCCAATTTCTCAAGGTAATTTGGGAGTAGTGATACAAGGCACCGTTGAACCGTCAAGTTTGACTGTAAGCTGCCAACGGACCTCTTTTGTTGTTCGGGGTAAAAGGTGGACAGTGGTTTTGTGGCATACGGGGTACATCTTAAGTGTCTTTGTCCTCGGTAGGCAGCGAGAAAATCCATTTCTGGTGTCAGTGTATTCACTACCTTCGTCAAGCTTCTGTCGGAATACAGGAGTGCAAGGTCGTCTGCATATGCGTACTTGGAAGATGAGGGAAATGGAAGATCACTGAGGTACTTGTCAAATAGTCTACGGGGCCAAGACTGAACTTTGAGTATACCCTCTCCATCGACGCAATAGGTTGAAGTGTCTTCTTTTCTCTTTGAGTTGTCTTTTGAATGAAAATGCGGTTGCAGACGTTTAAAGTACAGATGAACTGCACAACCTTGTAATGGTCAGGAATGGAATGTAGTAGCTTCAGAGTAAGGCCCTGGTGCTGTACTGTGTCATAAGCTGCTGCGATGTCCATCAAGTTCGCGTCCGCTTTGAAACCCTTTTTGAAAGCCTCCTTGATGTCACCAGTCAGGTTGACAATCTGATGGATGGTGCTCTGGCACCATGTCGGAAACCAGATTGCTCGCCAGGCAAATAAGAATTCTCGAATCAACAGGTTCTGAACTTGCTAGGGTCGAGGTCAAGGAACAATCTCCTGCGCCGTCTTGCGAGCTCTTTCTGGGGAGCTCATGCAAGTACTCCCCGAAGAGGCGCCCTCGCACTCGTTTATAGTGCCGAATTACCCTATGCTGCCCATAATGGTGCAGGATCACTCATTATGTTTAAAACAAATGATGGCAGTGAAATGTTTTCCTGTCCTCTTAGGAATCGCTCCACCCGAACTTCACAGGAAACTCTACATTTCCGTGCTGGTTAAGAAATCACTACAACACATTTCCCACCCTCTGAATACCGGCTTTGCAGCAGCTCAAAACCTCTGCCACCAACGTCTGTACCCTCGTCGGCCTTACAGTCGCCAAGCAGTGTCCGCGTCGCTATAACTCCAACCTAAACCCCCAATGGAGCAATGGAAACATGATTAGCATGATTAATACAAACACCCCACCAGGAGCTGATCTCCCCCGCAGAAAATTGGTAACTTTGAATCACCTGCCTGCGCAATGGAGTTGGCCGTTTTTACGCCAACATGCACCGCCGCCGGAGCTTCATCCCTCGGCATTCTGCATGAGGTAGTGCTCCAGAGCAGACTTTGGGCCGCATCCTGTTTGACTTCAACAGGCTTGTCCTAATCAACCCGCGGACAGATAATGGCAGCTTCGTGAAAAGGTGTAGCAACAGACCCCGTACGCAGGAAAACAAGAAGACGAAGCAAAGATGATGAAGGCTAACCATACCGCATCGTGTGTTGACCCTTCTCGATAAAGAACTCTGTGGGTAGCTAATAATGGTCATACGCAGTTTATTAATCTCTTTCTATGCTAGATATACTCATTGACCATCTTTTGCCCAATTTGTCCTTAAGAGTCAAATTAATGAAGGGTGTAAAATGTCCCTAAAAATGAAATCCTGGGACTTCATCCAGTTACAATGCTGCACCAGAAGCATAGCTGGGCCGGGAAATTCCTGGAACAACCAAGAAATAGTTTATCCTCTGTATTCGACAGCTATAGGATACAGTGGCATCCTATGCACATCAACAAACCCTGATGACGCGCATCAAAGTTACCCCTAGGAATTTTATTTTGAAAAAAAAAAGAACCACCCAAAACCAAAACAAAACAAAAGAAAGAGACTGAGAGAGAAAGATGCACACACACACACAAAAAAAAAAAAAAACCAGCCAGTCCGACGCACAGACAGAAACAAATCACGCACACAGACTGGATCAAGAATGGATAATAATGTTCATGGTCAAAGCCTACAACTCCAAGGACGGTCTTAAAATAATCATCTTGAATAAAAGGACGAAAGTACTCAAAGCAAATAAGCAAACAAACAAGAATAGAAAAAAAAACACAAAAGGAAATATATAAAGAGAAAAAAATAGAACAGAACACATAAATGAAATCATGCAAAATAACTCAAAGTGAAATTTGGTTAGTAGTTTGACTCTATACTTTCCCGATGCTCTCTAAAGATGGCATTACGATTAAAAGTGGTGGTGAGTGAAAGAAGACTGAGGATTAAGAAATGAATATTAGAGGGTAGATAGTGACTGAAGAAAGAAAATGAGAGGAAGCCAGACAGGAGAGATAGAATTACCTTTAAAAGCCATGGTATAGTCTGAAAGCAGCACTCCAATCCATTAAAGCTGTGTTACAGTTCGTCGATCAACTTATGAGGTCGTGATATCAGGCCACATTACAGATATTTCATTAAGGATAATTGATTTCTCCAAGCTAAAAGAAAAAAAAAACTGCCATTAAAAACTAATGAATTAAGCCATTAAAAGCTTCGAAAGAAGAGAGCGTTTGGACGAGAAAATTACAGTAAATCAATTTATTATGATATAGATACACATACACAAAACCTCGTTGGATTTGCAACACACATAAAGTAGGGTTAAAGCACTGGTGGAAAAAAAAATAATTCACCTTGATTGCAAATTGCAGATGGCGATGATTACAATGAAACCGCGAGAAACCAAACAAGACCCAAATCTAGGTTGATCAGGATAGATCGCCCACGTTCTCCAAAAAAGAACGACAATAGCAAAGTATCTGTTACGCAGGAACATTACACAAAGTCGCATGTGCACATCCGCACACACACATTAGGCACAGTAAAGTAGAATCGGGGATGTGATTCCGAAATGTCAACATGTAGATGACTCGGATGTATTAACTGTCATCGCTACTGATGAAAATTAACCCCTGAAACACGAGGCTCGTGCGCCAAATTGGGTCAGCGGCAAGCGAAGGATTGTTGACTGGATCCAGACAGTGCATAGATATAATATTCGGGGTGAAACCAACGCCAAAGCGGAGATTTAAAAAAAAAGGGGGGGGGGGAGAGTTGCTAGGTGGTTTGTGGATGACTGACAAGACGATTCGAAAAAACGACAAAAAAAAAAAACGAGAAAAATTTAGTTAAAGGGATGGCATAATATTGGTGGAGATGGGGATTGAACTTTTGAACTTTTTGCTATTACTAAGAAACCACTTATGGAATGTTACAGAGCATACCATTCTAAGAGGAATCAAGGTTTATTAAATTCTTTTGATGAAAATAGGTTATGAAATTACTGGGATATCCCAAAACAAAGTAAAACAAAGCGATCCTAATAAAAGGTGGTCCACCCTTTACAAGGGCCGCTTTGTTTTGGATAATCATTATTTCAGCCATTTTACAACCAATTTCATCAAATAAACGTTGAATTAGTCTCGTAAGTACTTGCTCTTTCATCTTTTATCAGAGGTTTCTCATTATCTCATCAAAAAAATTTAGAAACCTGAAGCCAGGTCTCAACCAAAACTTTATCATCCCTTTAAAGGAGAGGTATAAGTGTGATAGGAGGACAACGAGCATATTTTCAGTTGGAAAACTCTGACCAAGCTTCAACAAAGAAAGCATTCATCAATTCTCTCTCAAAGACTTTTTCTCTTCTTTTTTTTTCAAACGGGGGAAATGCTGAATCGTCTTTTGCATGTGACCTCTTTTTACCGGCAATTATTATGACTGAAAGTTCTTGTAACAATAAAAGGAAAACTGGTTTCCGATCAAAACGATTTGAGTAACAGAATGAATCGAAAATGATGGTATGGCCTTGCAATGTATTTTGTTTCTTCTATTGCTTCAATATTTTGTGTTATTGATGTCACTTGATTGTCCCCGAATAGGTACGGTAACCAAAAAGCTAATAATTCTGTGGAATGCGGAGATATAGATCAGCTATTAAAGAGGTTTTTTTCCGTCTTCTTTTTATCCGACGCTTTTCTCGACAAAAGATAAGTTTTCCCAACCGGTGCCATTATGTGTGTTCCTTTTGATGAAACCAAGGAGTACCTCCTTGATGAAACCCTGTGTGGAGACGTTTTATGAACGGTGTGATGTAGTATGCCCGTGAAAGGAGGGAAACGGATTTAAAGTGAATCTCCCAGGCCACTGCACGAGCTAACTCCGCGTGACAGAACTCGGTGCTCCCTAATGCCGGATCTTTCCTTGTTGATGAAAATTTGAATTGGATTCAGCACTTAATCTTGCATCTTTCGGCGCAAGGGGCAGATTCCTGCACGTGGATGAGAGAAATCTGATTCCTGTGGATTTTTTCTTTTTTTTTCGGGGGGGGGGGGTAAAGAAACTGAGAGAAACTGCATACGATTTGCTGGGGGGGGGGGGGGGGTACTTGAGTGTCCACGCCATGGTATGACCACAAAAACCGGAAAGGTCATTTTCCTTCTGATCTATCCCTCAGGAGCTTACAAAGTGTCGATTTATGGGGTGCGATGCATTTCGGCGTTGTTCGAGCAAGTTATCTCTCAGTACGATTCCTGCATTTGAATGCGCGTCGTATTTTAGAACCCCACTTTAAAGCTCACGTGCGCGATACACACACACACACACACACACACACAGATGCACACACAGATGCATGTTCTTAGCTCAGCAGCGGAAGAAATACAACAACAACAACAACAACAACAACAACAACAACAACAACAACAACAACACACACACACACACACACACACACACACACACGTGTATTTGTCCTTGGGAGGACTTAAATGAAATTACGACTTCGACGCCACATACTAAGCTCCTCATTATGTTGCAGATATCAGTAACTTCACCGCGGGGGAAGAAATGGTTTTATGTTGAAACGAGCTCGCTAGCGGCATACTTGTTGCGAGTGGAAGTAAACGTACACGGGATACACAAACAATGACTATCAAGATGAGACATATATGTCTGTAGCGCTCTCTTGCTATATATTCTAAGAAATGTGTCAATATAAGATTGCATTGTAAAAGGAATATGTATAATTATATATATCTATACATATACATATATATATATACATATATATATATATATATATATATATATATATGTACATATATATATATATATATATCTTTCTGACTATTTTAATCTAAGGCTGAATGTACTCTGTGTCAGTGAACGAATTAACTATTACAAAAGAAAAAAAAAACTTTTTGGCCTTGGTCGCGGCTGTGCGTGGATCTGTTTGGTGTTTGATGTTTATCCTGCTATGGTTGTTGGTCGTCACTACGAACAGGATAAATACTAGCAGAGAAAATACAGCCAATATCATCGAATACTTACATCTTTCTTCTGATTGGAAGCATTTCCCCATGTCCGTAATGGAAATCTCAAGTGAAGGCTGTTATAATTCAAGACAATTGACACATTTTCCAATAATACAATCGTTTGGTAGTAGCGTGTATTTTGTATTTGTATTTGTATTTTTTTTTTTTTTTTTTTTTTACAAATGTAACAGGTGTTTCCTCAAAGGTGAATCGTAACTTAAAGTGTTTGGTCTAGACCACTACCCACTTCAGTAACAATCTTGGGTGAAGGTTTTCTTTTGTTTCCTTTTTTTAGGTCAGCTGTTAGCACCTCGAGCATAAGTTTTACGTTAAAAACCATGTCGTTCACCCCTCATGGGTATAATTTAGTGGAACTTTATTTCGTAATGCGATCTTCTCTGTAGAATATGGGCATGGCCGTTTGAAATGGTCTACTAAAGAGGCGGTTATTTAAAAATGTTAACATGATTTTGAAAGTGCTACTTCAGTCCTGCAAATCCACTGAATAATGCACACGAGCATACGGATCAATTTACTATCACCACGCGCGGTTAATGGGTGTTTTACTCACGTGACACATATCGTGATTTGTTCATCACTCAACTAGAATGTGAACGAAGTTGGTGGTTTCACAGCTATCTGTACTTTTTCCCCGCACTCCTCCACGCTTTCATTCACAATAACATTGTCAAAACTTATTACGTATATTATAGTAATCTCCTTTACGAGCAAATCTACCGAGTGGATTTTATGACATGATTTGTTTTAGTTTTTGTAGATATTTTTTCATCTACTTTTTTTTGTTGTTGAAACTAATAAGCGTTGAAGAATGTCTTCATTGAGACCAGCATCGATATCCATTTTGATAATCGTTGCATGCCAGTATTCGGTTTGATATATTTCCTCCATAAGTTTCAATAAATCGGTTTCCCTGTGTTACGCGGAGCAGTCAAAGCGATCCATCAAATTGTCAACTGTTGAGCAAACAGCAATTTCGCTTTACCGACCAAGAAGCGAATATTGAAGTAGATCAATCATCAGTGAAGTAATTGGACGCTATGTAGTGGAAATTCTTTCAGGATTTTACGGAAAGATTATAAAGATGTAGAAGGCAAACTCAAGTTAACATCAGAAACTCTCCGCCGTCGCTATAATGGTGTCTCTTTTCTTTCTTTCTTTTTGAAAAAAAAAAGGTACCAATCGTGCCCACGCAACTCGCCGAATTAAAGCACTTGTTCATCTGGAGGAGTACATGTACTACGTAGGTCCTATATCACGATTTCACAAGCACGCTGGGTTTTCCTTGTAACACCATAACATATGGACAACTAGAAATGTCGCTTTGGCGACTGGTATGCCTCCGCCATAATGCATGATTTTCCCAATAGGTCTAGATAGTACATGTGGACAATGTGTGATTACATTTTCGAAAATTGGCAAAATATTGAAATGATAAGTTTGTCATAAATGTGTTGAATGTTCACCTTCCTTGACCTAGGTTTAATTGGATGAATAGGAGAGCATGTAACTAGGGATTTAAGGACTTTAACTCGACTTTGACCCATTCATACATTTAGGCATTGAGTAATTTTCAAGGTACAGGTGTGGAGAAAAAGTGCAATTTCTGAATTGAATAGTAAATTGTTACCAATTTCATCTGGCCCTTGACCCTAAAATTCATAAGATAATCACTTTCAGGTAGAACATGCAAATATGTACTCAAGATAACTTGAGCCACTTCCGAGATATGGAGGAAAAAGTTAGTTCAGCACTTTCACTTGATCTTTGACCTTTTGACCGTTGAGGCAAAAAAAGAAGAAAAAAAAAACTTTCCAGAGAATTTCTATTAGGTTACACATGTATGCATACACCAAGTGTAAAAAAAAAAATAACCCTGCTGGCATTGCATGATAGGAGGGAAATAGTAAAATTTTGAAGTGTTGCACTTGACCTTTGACCCCTGACCTTTGACCCCGTGAACCCTACATTCTCTAGATAATCACTTCCAGTCAGTATATGTATATACTATGTTCCATGAAGATGCCTTGAACAATTGTCCAAGGTATGGAGAAAAAAAAAGAAGTTTTAATATTTTTACTTGACCTTTTGACCTTTGACCTTTGACCTCATGACCTAAACTTTCACCAGAGAATCTCAATTTGGTAATACATGTATACACTAAGTTTCAAGAAAATATCTTCAGGCATTCAATAGATATGGTGGAAATAGTGAAATTTTATGTATTTGACCCTAACCTTTTGAACTTTGACCTCATGACCCAAACTTTCACCAGAGAATCTTAATTGGGTAATACATGTATACACTAAGTTTCAAGAAAATATCTTCAGGCATTCAATAGATGTGGTGGAAATAGTGAAATTTTATGTATTTGACCTTGACCTTTTGACCTTTGACCTTGAGCATGTGCACCCAAAAGTTGATAGGCACAACTTCACCCCCTAATACACATACATGCCAAGTTTCATTAGGATACCTCAACAGGTTTTGATAGTTACCTTGTCCACAAAATTCATTACGGACGGACGGAAGGACGGACGGACGGACGGACGGACAACCCGAAAACATAATGCCTCCGGCACCACTTCGTGGCGGAGGCATAAAAATGTATTTGTAATAATGACAACGATATACCTATGATACAAATACTGAGAAAAAAATACTGGCGTCATTACATGTGATAATAATCAGCGTCTCTTCATTATGACTATATACTGCTCTTCTAGAGGCCCCTGCAAGTTTTATTTCCCAAGCATTGTCAGGTATCGGTCCAAACATCTTGGTTTGTTTGTTTGTTCGTTCGTTTGTTTGTTTTTTGGTCTGTTGTTTACAAAATGACTCAAAAAGCCATGAACGGATTAGGACGACATTTTCAGGAAAAGTTGATATGACATAAGAAACAAAATATTACATTTTGGAAGTGATCCCGATAAGATTTTTGTTTCTTTTTGTTTTTGTTTGTTTATTTTGTGTGTGTGTGTTTTTTTTTCTTTAAAGAAATCACGATATACCGTGAGCTCCTTGACGGAGCTCTGCGCTCTCTGAGTGTTGCTTTTTTTCTTTCTAGTTATCATTATCACGTAAGATATTGTGTCAAGAAGCATTGCAGGGGGTCAGAGAAACACAACAACGAGAACAACAACAAAGAAGATTCGGAAACACAAAAGGAGTCCGCCTGGATGGCGGGAAAGGGGGGGAAGACGCCACCAAGAAGAATTCTTAATGTCATATCTCTTTGTGACCGTGTACTTTTGAAACTGAGACTCTTCAGTGATTTACTCCAGTGGGAGGTTATAGTGCTGCCCTAAAAAGGATTTTCTAGGCTCTGGGAAGGCACACATAGAAACAAACACACATTCGCACGCACACATACACACAAACACATGCATACACACACACAAACACACCCACACACACACACACACACACACACACACATACACATCCACACATGCACACAAACACACGCACACACACACACACACACACACAAGCACAAACACACATACTCGCATATATAATGTTTTATTTACAACACATTTATGTGTTTTATATTAAAAAAATAGTTTGGCTACATGCTGACGAAGGTTTCCCCACGTAGTTGGGGTGTGGCGTAGACTACAGGGTTTCGGCATTTAAGATTCATGGTTAACAATCCATATACTAAAGATGACGCGGTGAGTGGGTAGCGCGCCTGAAGGCATTCAGTTTTAACGGTCCCATTACTTGACTGTACAGATTGATGCTCACTCCCTGTCGAGCCGTTAAGCATCTAAGAATCATTTCATCGAAATAGTATTGACATCTAAAGTATGATTGTTGCCTTAGGTAATGGAAACGTTAACATGTGTGACATCCCACTTAACGATCTCACAGCGTGAACGTACGACAAAAGGTTTAGTTGGCCTATGTGTTATGAGAGCAAACGATTTTCATATCCTCAACAACGCGGTAGTAATAAATATCCTTATTTTTTTTCTTAGAACCAAATCGGTTTTTGCAAACATATCAAAATATAACGACTTTTGAAACCATTTAAGTGATTGAAAATGGTTTTCTTTCTCTGCGTATGAGCAGCGGGGGAGAAAAAAAAATCAAAATATAAAAAGGCGCTGCTATGAGATATGAGTGTATTCAAGCAATCATTGCGCTTTCGAGTTTTGGCTGAATTTTTTTTTTTTTTTTTGGATGAATACTGCGAGAGATAATACCCTGTAAAAGTGTGATTAGACAAATTACTACTGCAAGAAAGTGTTTGTGAAGCAATGGCCTTCATATATATATATATGTATATATATATATATATATATGTGTGTGTGTGTGTGTGTGTGTGTGTACATATACATATATATTAAGTAAATATTGTTACCCTCAAGGTGGAACGAAATACATTGTCGAATATACTTATAATTTTGTCTGTTGAAATCCGTAGCTCGCACGTGCATATATTGGCCAAAGATACAACTGCGTCTGCAGTAGATATAAAAGAATTATTAAACATTATTATTAAACGAAACATTATAAAGAAGAGTCAATATTTTTCGACAAGACGGAAACTAAACAGAAATATTAAAGTTGGTCCATATACTAAATATCGAAACATAACGGAAAGCTTGAATGGCAAAATGTGACATCTTATGGGATTTTCACTGTGTTCTCTATGGATCTGAAGTTAATGTAGATGACTCAGCGTATAAAAAGATGAATCTTCAGGTGTGAGTTTCTTCAGTTTGTCTCCCTCTACAATTTAAATTTGTTAAGATCGCAACTGCTGATCTGTAAATTAACAAACATGTCGGAAAAAAGGAACCAGTGGGACTCGAACCTGTCATCTGGTACTGAATCTTCTCGTCATGCTAATGCACTTATTCTTCTAGTAACTGCGGTGAAACAGCATGGCGTATTGAAGCAATTTCCCGTGGTCATGAAATTTATGTACAAATCTCTTTTATATCATGCACTGCAATGGTGAATATCTCTATAGGGCAACAATATGGCAATATGTCAACCTCAATAAAATTAATTAATATCTAATAGTTGTAATTTCTTATATGAGCTCCCTCGTGGAGACTGTATGAGCATCTCTGCGGAGACACCCATTATGAGCTCCCTCGTGGAGACATCATGGTATATCTAATATTTTTGTTTAATATCTCTAAGATTTATTTGTTTTATATTAGTATTGTCTTGGGCAAATTATTTGATATATAGGGCCCTAAATTTTTCTCTCTTTCTCTTCTTTCTTTAAAACAACAACAACCTTAATATAAACAAGTACAGTATGTATTACGTCACACGTATAGGAATTCGGTTCGTTTTCTCAGTTACAGAAGAATTAAGGATTCGTATTCAGTTGCTGAGAAGGAGGAGTGAATATTATATCCTGCAGTATTGCCTCAACACCTAACTTTCAACAGGAAAAAAAAAAAGAGACAGAGCAAATACGAAGGCAGTAAAGTGTATCAACTGATGAACTAAGCCACTAACGGAGGACGTCTTTCCGAAATCTGATTGATGAGTCTACACCCCAACATTCTACACCCCGGGGTTTTGAGCACATTTCGGGCATGGTTAAGTAGGGATACAACTCACGCAGCGTATAATGTAAAACCTCGGGGAGCTATGACAGCGAAGCACGCCAAACTCTAGAGTACGGTGGACTGCGTTGATGTAAAGACCTCCCTCACTGCGACAATCCAAGAGCAAGCCGTCAATCTGATGACGTCAGCTTGAGCCCCTTGTTTTGGGTTTAAATATCACGATGTCGGCAGAAATCAACTCCTCACAGCTACTGAAGCAAAAACAACTCTTTACGCATTTTGAATTTTGATGAGAAAAGACGATTTTCTCAGGGGGGTCTATGTCGGTGAATGCCTACTACAAAACATCGACAAAATCGTCCATCTACAAATTCTTTATCCCTGTTTTCACCGTATCGCTGCATTGCTTAAGGATTGGTAATCGTGTGGCGTAACTTACGGGCAAACTGAGTAGGCTAAGTAACATAATTATACTTTAAAATGTAGAATGTGACAGTGAAAAGGGTTACTGATCTTGAGAATCACCAGGGAGAACGGGAAGAATTTTTTAAAAATGAGAATATATTGAAATTCGCAGTTATCCAAGTCCTGTTGGTAACCTAAAAATTCAGACCACTCGGATAGAAGAAAACAGAATTGACAGGTAAATTCAAATAGAATTCCGGTAACAACAACAACAACAACAACAACAACAACAACAGCTGTGCTTGTGCAATTTCCACGAAGAAACACGCGATCATCAGTCTCTGGGAGTGCTCTTCAACACCACCCCCCACAAAAAAAAAAAAAAAATCTTTAAAGTCCATTACAAAGTGAAAGGAGATCTGCCGAGTGTTTCTAAAGTCACTAAGGTAACCCATTAGACCAGAAGTGCTATCACGACAATGGGACTGGATCATAAACTAGTGGTTTGATCGTAAACTGAACATATAGCCGAGGTGCTAAAAGGAAATTGCGAGGGAAGGGAGATTGTTCAAAGACAACGTGTATGAAGCTTGCGCATTCGGTTTGTTGTACAGTCATCCAACACGTCGCTATTAACTGGCATATCCCCTAATCCACCAATACGCCTTTTAAAAAGACCCATAAGACACCGAATGGTAAACGACCGACTGCGCGCCTTATTGTTCGAATTCATAAGTCCATGCCTGTGGAATTTACGTCAAAATCAAAGATGCAGCATTTCACAAACTGTTTTTTTAATGCCATGTATCAAAATACTACAAAAGAAAGCAGAGCAAACAAAAAAAATTGACAATTTTATGCACAGCCTGTAACATATATGCACATTAAAGGAAACCTCCAGATGCTTTTTATATTTTTACATTTGAACATCTAGAAATGGATCGGTAGCCCCCCCCCCCCCCCCACGTAGATACAGAATATTTACAGTGATTGTGATGACGAATAAGAATGTTTTCAAAATTCATAAGAAATCACAATGAACATGGCAGCCTTATATAAAATGCTTGATGGGTGCTAAAGAGAGCAGAACAAAAGAAGAAGCACGCATAAATTCTAAACTGGTAAACTTGTTACGCAAATGGTATCGTAATGGAATTGCTTTTATTACTGAAGTATAAATGTGAGCCTCATACACGTCATCATCTTGTTCCGTGTATTATGTTTTGGTTTTTCAGAGTATCGGTTTATCTGCTCACGTACGACAATACATTCCACAAATCTATACAAGGCACTATCGATTTATGAAGGCCTATTGTGAAGTTATATCAAGCATTTGGAATGCCCCTTTAATGCTTGAAAAGCCATAGCTTCCCATCATAATCGTCGAGACGCAATATGCATTGATGAATCGGTACTTCCCCCGAATTCCGACAGCTCCTAACAAGAAGAAGGAAATGAAGAAGATTTTGCAACGCGCCATTGAAAGCCTCGAATATCACTTTCTGGCGCGAACAACACGCAGACTAACTGAGCCCCATGCTCCTCCCCCTCCCCCCCCCCCCCCCCATGGTCCCATCTAGAATGATAAGCGGGTCATGGTGCAGTGAACGACATCATTTTGACAATCTCCTATATGATTCTTTTGTTTCGGATTTATTTGTTTTTTTTTATGTATTATAAACGTATGTAAGCTGGGGGACACCGTTCCAAAAAGCTTGGTCAAAAGTCATTTTAACATTGACACTTAGCACCTGTTGATAACATTCCTTGTTTAAGTCATTGACCTTTCGAAGTAACATCAGCGTCTCGTGTAGAGTTACTGCTGATGGCGTCAGGAGTTAATCAATGGTCACACTCAACCAACGTCCACGCACGTGACCGATTGCGTAGTGGAACATTCAACACAATAAGCACCCATATCGCGTTCACACATACATACGTAAACGATACACAAATTATCAGATATGAAGATATGGAGAAAGAGGGGAGACAGTGACGGAAAGAGGGACACGTACAAGGAAACATTATCATAATTATCTAGCGTGCGTAACTAACCGCACGTGTATATGAAGATAATCACAGTATTTGCCAACAACCAGACCACTTCTCAGTGAAAAGTTAAAAAAAAAAAAACAGTTTGGTCAATATTCTTTCACTAGCCCGGTTCTATTTTGAGATTTTAGTTTACATCCGGGTCGTGTTTTTGTTTTGTTTTGCTTATTTTTGTTGTTTTGTCCCATTTCCTTCCACATGCCGAGGGAAAAAAAAAACACACAAACCAAAATAGTTTGTTAAAGGTCGTTTCTTCCTGAAAATTCTAAGGCCAAGTAAAAAAAGAAAGTAGTTTCTCGTCCGGGTTTTTTGAGCAAGGCGATGAGGGAGGTCCTTACTATTTGATATTTTACTATTTTTTCAAGGATCGTCAAAATGAAAGTAATATGTGTTTCTCGTCCGGTAATTCTGAGAAAGGTATAACGAGAGAGGGCTTTACAATTTTCTATATTCAATTTATGAAATGAAATATCACTATGGTAGCTGTGTTATGAGACCAGGTCCCAAGTGTATGTCTTGCCTGCACTCTGTGCATTTTCAAACAAATAGATTATGTGCCATACTTAAGGTCAAGTAAAAAAAGAAAGTAGTTTCTCGTCCGGGTTTTTTGAGCAAGGCGATGAGGGAGGTCCTTACTATTTGATATCTTACTATTTTTTCCAGGATTGTCAAAATGAAAGTAATATTACGTGTTTCTCGTCCGGTAATTCTGAGAAAGGTAACGAGAGAGGGCTTTACTATTTTCTATATCCAATTTATGAAATGAAATATCACTCTGGTAGCTGTCTTATGAGAGACCACGTCCCAAGTGTATGTCTTGCCTGCACTCTGTGCATTTTCAAACAAATAGATATAATATGTACCATACTTGAAATGAAACTTCATGCATGCAAAAATACATTTGCTTTTTCTTTCCACTACAGATGTCAAGGGAAAATGACCGTTAGTGTTGTAATGGCATTTCTGATACCAGTGTACTTGCAATTCTGATGTATTGTGCTATTAATTGAAACTTGTATAAAATATTCTATCAACAAATGTACGACTGAAATAAATTCCATGATATTCAAAACACTGCTCTTCAAAATAAAACAATACATCGCCGTCAGATGCAACGTTTGTTCAGAGCAAAGTGTTTGGGCCTCTACACATTCGAATGTGTTCATGCGTGCGTGCAGACAGCTGACAGAACAGGGGGATGGGGACCCTGAAAGCTACAGACACGCACGCATACGCGGCCGGCACGGCCACTGCACTGGCACCGTACCCTCCGACACTGCACACAAATCACATGCACATAGTCACAATGACATGAAAATGTATGCATACAAACTCGATACAATCCTCACAAGCATTTGTACAGTACAATTCATCCGCTTAAAATATGAGAAACGGGGAAACAATGCGCGAAATATGCGTGGAATATCAGCGATTGTTCGCAAAAAATGTTACCGCTATCGCGTTCACGACGTACCGAGTGCGCTGTACATCACAGCCCAGGCCCGCGCGCCCATCCAACTACAATGTACAGTTCGAGACTTCGTGAAAATAGTAAATAGTAAAAAAATCGATGCGGCGGCCAAAATCGATGCGCGCGAGGACGAGAAACTGGTTTCTTTTTTTACTTGGCCTAAAATGAAACTTCATGCATGCAGAAATACATTTGATTTTTCTTTCCACTACAGATGTCAAGGGAAAATGACCATCTTAATACTGGTATTTAGTGTTGTAATGGCTTTTCTGATACCAGTGTACTTGCAATTCTGATGTATTGTGCTATTAATTGAAACAGGTATAAAACACGTCTTTCAACAAATGTACGACTGAAATAAATTCCATGATATTCAAAACACTGCTTTATTTATTGGTGTTTGTGACTTTTTATGTCCACACAGCTGGTATGTATATCTGCAGTTCTTCACAGTACAAATTGTAGCACATTCATCTGGAAACTGGCTTGTACAATTGCAGATGGATGTCAAAATGATACTGATATGGCATTCTAGCATTAAACGTTTAAAGATGTTTCTTCATGTTCTAAAAAGACATTTGATAATCACTCATTATTTGGATGATGAATGATTGTATAACAGTACACACTACAGATGATACCACTCACGGCTGTGTCCGTGAATTTACATCGTGAAGAAAAGTATCCCGCAGAAATACGAGACAAACCAGAATCCGTGGAAAAGTTATTTATTTTGTAGATACACCCATTTAATAATTCTACATTTGCTGGAAAAGCGCATTCATTTTCTCTGCAAAATAGAATATATCGCCGGGACAGACCAGGGGATGGAGACCCTGGACAGCTACAAAACACGCACACTTTGCCGATATACGGTGCGGCACGGCCACTGCACTGGCACAGGGAGGTGTGGACCTCCCTGCTGGCACCGTACCTTCCGACACTGCACACACATGCACATAGTCACAATGACATGAAAATGTATACAAACTCTATACCGTACAATCCTCACAAGCATTTGTACAGTACAATCCATCCGCTTAAAATATCAGAAACGGGGAAAAATACGAACAACGCGCAAAATATGCGTGGAATATCAGCGATTGTTCGCAAAAATGTTGCCGCTATCGCGTTCACGACGTACCGAATGCGCTGTACATCACAGCCGGCCGGCCCAGTAGGCCGGCCCGCCGCGCCGCCCATCCAACTAGAGTGCAGTTCGACTGCTTTGTGGGTCATTCCTTCTTGCCGATCGGCCGAGCTCGCAGTGTGAAATGCATGCGTTATTACATACGCACTACACACAGAAGCTACAGCTGTACTACAGTCTACAGCTAAGTAGAGGACGCAAGGCGTAAAAATTAGAAATGAGACGTCACGATTGGTAGGTGAATTGTCGATCTTTTTTTTTTTTCGGCGGCCGAAAAAATAGTAAATATCAAAAAAGTCGATGCGGCAACTGAAAATCGATGCGGGCGGGGAGCGGGCTGGGACGAGAATGATGAATTTCTTGGTATTTTCAGCGCCATTTTGAAAATAGTAAATAGTATAAAAAATCGATGCGGCGGCCAAAATCGATGCGCGCGAGGACGAGATACTGGTTTCTTTTTTTACTTGGCCTAATACACTGTCTAATAATTATCAAATTTACTCTCTTCAAACTTAACAGGTTAAAGGGACACTATATGATCATTTCGTCCAAAAAGATGTCAGGTACGACATTGTACCTGCATATATTCCGTCATTTATGAACAAGACATGACTTTGCCCTCGTCACTATTATCTTGACTATATAGACGACCCTTATAGGCATTATAAGCGGTATAGCTATATCTTAAGAGGCTCTAGATCACTGTGTATGCCATGCATATAGTGAGGATATAATGATTCCTATGTGAAAAAAAATGGCACATAGCCCAAAGCTTTCTGCATGATTTGAATAAATGTGCACATTTGGGGGGGGGGGGGACAACATACACACACAGCAATAACAAAGCATCTTAAAATAACACTTCTAAGATCTTATTCGACTGAAGAATGTTTATCGCCACTTCAACAAATTGATGAGACGAGCGCGCATTGGTTCAGGAAACGTGAGAGAAAAAGGTACGGCTTTCTCTCTGAGTTTATCTGTGTGATGAATAAAGAGAGAGGGAATCTGAAATGCCTCTAAAAGCTGGTGTACAGCCACTTGTTTGAATTGAACGACTGTAACGATTTGAGGTAAGAGTCATGAATCTTGTTGGCGGAGATCGCTTTAGTAGACATCGAGAAAATTCGATTATGCCTCGTCGTTTTCTGGCAAAGACCACTGGCACTTGTGCAGCGACGACGATTATGCGCCAAGTCGCCAACGCGGCGTTGTTTGAAATTGGCAAAGTCGGCATCAAGGCAAACTGCGCATCCGTTTCCTCCCAAAGCAGAGAAAGAAGGAGGTAATCTAGAGATAACGATGCTTTCCTCCTATAACAAGATCGAATTACAGGTTCACGCAGCCAGCGAACCAGGCGAGACGCGGATTCTTGGGGACGCCGCAATGTTTATTCAAGTTCGATGCAGTCACAAAATGTAGGTCGTGGCTCTCTTGACCGACTGCCATCGATAACCCCTCCCCCGTCATTTCTCCGCGGCCTCCATCCTCCGCTGCCACAGTAACGCATAGCGACGGGAAGTCATCTTTACGTCTTACCCCAACAGGGATGGGTTTTTTCATCCCATATACAAACAGTCGACGGTGTCCTTACATTAATGCAATGCTTGTCAGGAAGAAACGGATTCCTATCGGAGAAACGTCATTTCGTTTGATTATACAAATGTAAATTTGATGAGCATTTCGTAAGAAGAGAGGAAAAAAGAACTAAAAGGGAAAAAGGTGTCAAACTCGTACGCAGAGCGGACACGGGAATGAAAGAGAGCAGATGATAGGAAGGTAGAGGGAGAGATAGAAAGAAATATAGACAGGGGGAGATGGAGAGGGTGAGGGGGGGGGGGAGGAGGAGGAGGGAGAGAAGGAGGGAGATATATCCCGCTTCGTGACAACATTCCTTGGCTCTCTTTAGAGACATACATGCTGATATTTACTTTTCGCGAACGAGACCGGCATAGGGAATTTGTGTGCCATTAATGAATTATGTAAATAAGTAGCCTTAACATGTGGCCTTGTATACCAATCTCTCAATGTCCCGTCTTCCTAGACCTGTTCTATTCTAAGAAATATTTTGATTTTTCTTACATCATCGATGAAATATTGTAGAACTGATGGAAGTTAGTATGATCCCCATTCTCAAATGCATACAATCATGTCTCTCTTCTTTTCTTTTCTTCTTTTTTTTTCAGTTGGCGTCATGAGACGTGGTTGTCTGTTTAGATCATGTTGTTTACGTCATTTTACGTCGTTAGGTTATAAGCTATTCAAGAAGATTGAACATATGACAACACAATAAGACCGGAAAAGATACGTGGACAGGATTTTAGGATAGCGAAAATGGACAATCAATTCTCAAATTTGCATTCTCTCAATCATAGTTTGATTGTCAACGAATGAGAAAAAACACCAATACCCCGCACCCTCAACTCCTCCCCGATTTTGTTCCGATTCTGGAAAACTTCGTTTAATATCATAGTATTATGTAAATTGATGCATGTTCCAATTAATTTTCCCATAATAATGATAAATCTATTTTTTTCCCACTGATGTGAAGAATACGTCTTGCCCCACCCCCACTTCAGTTGATATTTGTTCCAATTCAAAGATAAAGCAGTAGCATTATCCGATGCAAAGCAGCATCAATTCGTACAATAATGGTGGGGGGTAAACAAAGTTCATACATTATTCCGAGTCAAGACTGACGTATACATTGAGTTCGCATTCTCCGTCTTGTATAATCTTCCGCAGTCACATCGGCAGTCCTTCGATTTTGAGAGGAAAGAAAATACTTTCCCCCGAACCAGCTGCACGTGTGCACTTTTATAAAATAAGCGACACGCGCAAAAGCGTTTTTTGTCAAGAAGATTCTCTCTCCTATTCACTCTCCACGACATACGTAGACATCCTTGATCCATCACGGCAAACAAAGGACGTGAGGTGCTTCTATTCCAGTTTTTATATCAGTGTTTGCGTTTATCAAGCGGGTAGAAAATAACTTGCAAGTTAAGCCAGTTACAAACTAATATGGTTTGCCACAAAACAAACAGACAAGCAACAGTAACAGCAACAACTTCTTACCCGTTTTAAGTCGGGAATAGAATAGGAATCGCGTAATAAAATCAAAAGATGTATGGTTTGCTGAATTCTAATTCCAAAGCTAGAGTCACAATACCACGTATGCTGAGTTGATAAATGGCATGCAGGACTCGCTGATAAAGCAGAGTCATACTGAATTCGGTTAGTGACACCAGGGGCCTGTTTCATAAAACTTGTCATCAGTGACAACTGCCACATTTCTATGACAAATTTGTTCTCAGCCAATCAGATGCAAGGATTTCAGTAGCTTGTCACATCTATGACAACTTGTCACTGATGACAATTTTATGAAACAGGCCCCAGATCATCAGCATTTCCTTGTACTCTGGATATTACTTTGAGAAATTATCAGTACAAGATTAGAAAGTTTCATTAGAAAATATTTGAACCGATCTTCTACCGAAAAATTAGTCCATGCTTTGATGTCCTCTAGGTTTGATTTTGGAAACTCCGTCTTATTTAACTTACCACAAACTCAGCTCTCCATGCTACAGAGGCTTCAAAATACGGCAGCACGCATCATTACACTGTTCAAGAAGCACACTCACATCACCCCTATTTTGAGATCACTTCATTGGTTACCAGTCAAAGATCGCATTATTTTAAAGATTTTACTTCTGACTTTCCATTGTATTCAGGGCACTGCTCCTCAGTATAACATTGACTTACTCCATAATTACATCCCTGCTAGATCTCTACGCTCATCCAACTCCGGTTCTCTTATAATTCCAAGATTCACTACAATATGGGGCACACGTGCCTTTGCCCATGCTGCTCCCACCTTATGGAATAACTTACCTCCAGCCATAAAAGATTGTTCTTCATCAGATTCCTTTAAAAGCAGTCTAAAAACTCACCTGTTTAAGGCCTCCTTTTGAATACTTATTACTTTGAATTTTGTGTGTTCTTTACCTCCTTCACTTTCTCTTCTTTCCGCGCCAAGAGCACTCTACAGAGTGGATTTGGCGCCATAAAATCATATCAATTATCATAATTATTATTACAGGATAGTGAATAGGACTCTGTTTCTGAGCAAGCAACTGAACAAGATGAAAATAGCCATGATAAGTGTTCGTTTTACTATATAAAAAAAAAGAGCTGGAAGATACGGTACATTTCTTTCATGTGAGATTAGTAAATCAATCTGGAATGAAATAGAAAAAAAATGGGTACATGAAAGACAAGGGTACAGATAAAGTTTAATTCTGAAAATTTAATTTTTGGTTTTAAAGAGGTGAGAATTGCATGGTTGTGATTAGGCAACAACTTTGCACAGAATGTTCGAAATAACGAAATTCCTATTCTTAGAGCCATTGAGAAGAAAATTAATGAATGTTTTGAAGATGAGAGGTATATTCATTTCGTATCGCATCGGTGTAAAAGCGTTTAGACAAAGCGGTCGTCCAATTATTGTTGGCATAAATGAAGATGAAAAAAAATTTGAAATTGTTTGGTTGTGGTTGAATCTAATGTAATAATATTAGACATTAAATCGTAAAATGCTTGATGGCTTCAGTAGAATAGCCCATGGAGGTCTTAGAGAGTTTGAGGAAAGAGCTTATCATCATTATCACTTTTTATTATATATTCATAATGAAAATATGAATAATGATAATTATAACAATGATTGTCATTTCGATAATGATTATGATTACAACAGGCAGCATTACCACCATCATCACTGGTAGTACTATGACCATTATCGTGATTATGATTATCCCTGTAACTATACAGTATGATTATTATTCTCATTACCTCACCACATTTCTCAAAAAGTTAGGTTGTTAACAATAAAGCACAGTCGTCACTCTTTCTAAATCGTTTTGCCATTTATGTACAATACAAAAATAAATCTAATAGTGTGTATTAACATTAGTTCTTCATTACTGAGAAGAAAACTTTGCATGATACCACCTTTTTAAGATATGGGAAGAGGTGTACCTGATTAAAAGAAAACTTTTTTTTTTTTGGAGAAAGCCCGGTATCAAAAACTGATTGACGTCTGGTGTAAGCTTTGACTTTCTGTACCTTTTAACTTCACTCATCATGTATGTTCTTCACTCAAAGGGGACCACACACTGGTAGGGTAAAGATAAAATTTAGCAAGCTTGCTCGCACTGACAACTATAAAAACACGTTGCTGTGACCTTTATGACGTGTAAGATGGATTTTCTGATAGAATGAGGTAATGATATCGAATTATCACAGAGTGTTGACAGTCGTATCTATAATATCTGTTAAAAGGGCTATAAAGGTGGGATGAATGGGAATTTACACCGAAAAGTGATTTTAGTGATCTTAAAGTGTTTTTAATGGGAAATTGAAACTCGTAATCAAAGATCTTAAAATGGTATTTTATCAAGCGTATCATTTTCCCATTAAAAACCATTTGAGACACAATAGCATCTTGATTGCACAGCTGCCCCCGCTTTGATACAACACTCTTTGTAATAAGAAGGGCTAAAGCTTTGCGAGACCAAAAGTTGTATGAAATACATGAGAGTTTTAAAGGGATCGTTTAGTTTTGGTTGAGACCTAACTTCATGTTTCTAGCATTTTGGGGCAAGATAATGAGAAATCTCCTATGAGATATAAAAGATCATGTAATTCCAAGAGGAATTCGGCATTCATTTGATGAAAATTGGTTTTGAAATGGCTGAGATACCAAAAACAGATTAATCCTAAATAAAGGTGGGACCCAACTTTTATTACGATCACTTTATTTTACTTTGTTTTTGGATGTCTCAGCCATTCCAAACCGATTTCCATCAAATAAACTTGGAATTTGTCTTAGAATGGTATGCCTTGAACTATTTCATAAGGGGTTTCTTGTTATCTCGCAGAAAGTTACAAGCCCAATCCTCTCCTCCACCAATACTGTACCATCCCTTTAAGATCTTGTCCTAGCGGTACCCATTTTTTTTCTTTTACTTTTTTTTCCCACACTAACGCCTCTGAAACAACCAGTAATAACTACAGATATATCCTTTTTGTACACAATGTTCATTAGCCACTGCGAAATGATAATGCTATCAGAGCGCCCAGTTAGTTAATCAAGAAAGAATGAGATTGACTGAGTCGTATATATTTGAGAAGTGAGTGAAATTCAATGTTAAACTGTGTCAAAAATAGGAGTTTCCGGTTAAGATTTCTTTTGAGAATTAAAGTATTTACGTCCTATTATACGGTGTTGATTTTTTTTGTGTGTGTGTATGTGTGATATCTTCCCCCCCCCCCCCCTTTGTCCCTATCCGTTCTTCTCTCCTATTTGCTTGTGACGTCAGTAGTTCGGTCTGTTTTAAAGGGATACTAATACAGTATGGGTGGAGATGAGGATTGAGCTTTTAACCTTCTACGAAATACCAAGAAACCACTTATGAAATCATACAGAGCATACCATTCTAGAGGAATTCAAAGTTTATATGATGAAAATCGGTTTTGGAATGGCTGAGATTTCCAAAAACAAGGCGATCCTCATAAAAGGTGGGATGCACCTTTTATTAGAATTTTAGATATCTCGGCCATTTCAAAACCAATTTTCATCAAAAAAATGTTGAATCCCTTATAGAATTGCATGCTCTTTCATATTTCATAAGAGTTTTTTCATCATTTCACAAAAAGAAAACAGTGTTAGAAACCTGAAGTTAAGTCTTAACCAAAACCATACGATCCCTTTAATAACAGGTGGGACCAAAATCAAATACTCTTTTCCCAAAAGACAATGAAAGGGAAACGTGATCACATTGTTCTCGTATAAAAAAAAAAAAAGTGAGAAAAAAAAAAAGAATGCAGTGCTAACGTTCATGGACATCTGCTAATTTGTTTTCTCTTTTCTGTGTTACAAAAAAAAGTGAGTGACAACCGAAGTGTTTATTACAAGAATAGCACAATTCTCAAATACGGTACTATTATGTCAATAGGGCCAAACTAATATCTTCTTTAGTTTTAACTATTCGCTCAAACTTCTTTGACAGTGCTGGCATACGATCTATACAAAAATCACTTCCTCTTTTAGATCTGGTCCACACAGGTGGGTTTCGTTGTTGCCCGTGTATCGGTTGTATTTTCTAGCGGATACATTTTAATTTCATGATCGATAACTTTTCTGTGATTATATGCATTTATTCGTCATGCTTAGCGCATTTTTTTTTTTTATTTTTTTTTTTTATTTTTTTTTTTTTTTTTTTTTTTTTAGCGTTCGACAAAAATTTATTTTACACATATCGCCATCGGATTCATCCAATGTTTGTAAAAAATATTAGAACTGATTGTCTTCCATATCCTCGGGAAGAATATTCTACGTGCTTATTTTGGTGATCTACCAATACTTTGGCGGAAAGAAATGAAACGATACTCCCTTTTCCACGTATCCCTATAAATATCACTACAGAGTACAAGCACGTGACATACATTTCTGATAAGCAAATGTCCTGACTAGGGTGGCAAGAATTGTGCTGAAAGAAATCATGTTAGAGCAAGGCGGTTCAATCTGAGCTTTGCGGCCACCGTACTGCTTACAAATATTGCGATAGATCAATCAGCGCTTACACAATCAGCGTATCAGCAAATGAAGGAAGCATGGCGACCGAATTTGATTGATCAACCGCATCCCGGTCGATCGTAATACAAGACCTTGTAATGCCCGTATTTCGTAGTAAACTCACAGTTATCCAAATCTCTAAATAGTAGCAGCCCCCTCGTTCTGTTAACCAGGATTGTTTGTTTAAGTTTTTGTTATAATATCAGGCTAAAAGTTAAGACTATAGTGACGAGGATATGACAGTGATAGTTGCGTTTTTTGATTCTCTCTGAAGTAAAGCAGGATTTCAACCCACGTCACTTACTAAAAAAACCACTCTTCGAGCGGAAGATGTTAAATATACACGGATTACCTGGAAAAACAGTTTGTTTGGCTAGTACATATTGTATAGGTTTAAGTTCAATGTCAAAGAAACATTAAAAAAAAACTACCACACATACAAGGTTTTTCAAGCTAATAGTTTTGATAAAGATGATGTATTTTCGTCGCAAAAAAACAAAGAAATCTCTCAAGTAGAGAATTCCAAGGTTCGATCATTCCATCGCCTAAAACTCGATTTTATCATTTTCACAGAAAACTGAAAAACAAAGTCTTAGCAGGGAGGTTTTTGTCTCACCTCCCTGGTCTTAGGGAGAATGTTTATATTATACGCTGGTGTACATTATGCATGCTCATTTCACAGTTATACCAGACTTACGTATGACATCAAGCGAACTTAGCCCATGGCTATATTCCAGCGATCCAATACTCATGTGAATAGGATAAAAAATGAAATAAAGATATAGAATGTATTATGATAAAATCCATTACCAAATATAGGCCCAAGTTGGCAAATTACCAGTGTCACAGTCGCCGTGTTCTCTAAAAGCACAATGCAAAACAATTGAGGAAGAATTCCATTTTCATGCAACCAGTGATATTCAATGCAAACGGCATTTCATTCAGAGATATGAAACATAATGATATCATTGTGAAGAAAATTGTTATGGGGAACTAAGGTGGCCAGAAACTTACCTTAAAGAGATAATTCTTTCTTTTCTTAATAAGTCCGAAATGGGATCCTGTACTTGAAATTATGCGCACATGGTGCACCGCTGCAACTCGAGCGAGTGGGACCCTAAGGAGTCCTTACGGGAGAAGGCAGAGCCACGAACGAGATGGAGGTAAGAGGGGTTGGAGAGCCAGTCATTCCCCGAGAGCACCTGGCGACTGCCGCCTCGTTCAATGACAGGAGAGCGGTGGAGCTCCGTGGATGACATTCGGCGCGCATGCGCAGGCAGCACTCCGCCAACCTCCGAGATGCTGAGAGGAAGCGCTCTCTACAAACAATACGTCGACCAAAGCAAAGCAATAAAAACAACTTTTCATTCCGTGTATAATGTTGATTTCAAGAGCGTCTTGTCCGAACGTTGTTACGACGGCAATGCCTGAGCATAATTTCCGTAGGCAGCCTAGAGTAGAATTTAGCAGAATTATCCGGACAGCAGAACGTCCGGACAACACTTAGCGTGGAACGTCTTAACAGGCAAAGTGAGAAAAAAACAAACAAAACAATTGCTTTTTTCTTTAATTTCTCTCTTTCTGACACAGTATTGACTATATTGTTCTTTTTTTCCCCCAGCATTAACGTGACTGTTATTTTTGTCTCAACACTGACTTTATTGTTACTGACAATTTCCGGATATTGTCGGGGTAGTTCTGGTCAAAAAAATAAAGAAGAAAAAAAAAAGGGAGGGAAATCTGTATAGATATGTTGTGTATGTAAACGTGGTGGGGGAGAAATCTCATTCTCTTTTCTCCCCCCCCCCCCCCCCCCCCCCGTGGCGTCCCTGACCTTTCTTCACGGACTTCTGGTGTCTCACGTGCGTGTTTCCGGTACGCTTAGTCGTCCCTTTCCGCTATTTTCTCAAACGAAATGAAGATAAGAGCTATTCAAGAGCACTTTTATCTATTTTTAGATATATTCTTCTCATGTCCCTTTTATACCTAACCCTGATCTTCTGCAATGGGTATTTTCTTTGACCTTTATTTCCTTGTCTTTTCGTCTAACGATCATCTCCTATTTCCGCGCGCTCTGCCAGCTCCGTGTGTTAAGATGATGAAAAACCACAAAACATGTTATCATCTTCCGCCAACTCCCGTGTACATTGTGTGAACATTAGAGCCTTTATGACATCACTCTCATGGCTCTCATTCCAACTTTACTTCCTTCTTTTTTTTTTTCTTTTTTTTTTTTTTGCCTGTCGCTTTCATTTTTACAACGTGGTCATGTATACTACATTCGATTCGTCATTGGTAGGCGGATCCTTTTGAAATGAAAGTGATAGCATACGATATCGCTGCCATGAGGGAGGTAACAACAAAATCAATGATTAGAAAATAAAAACGAAAGTATATCATAACATCAGAGATATCAACCGCAAATTCTATCATACGTGTAATGAACATTATAAGATGATCGTTTTAATGGAAGTGGCAATGCTAGATTTGGAAAATGAAATTACCATTAAAGACGTGGATTCAGTCGTTGTTATTTATTATATTCATGTCATTTCAAAGCACATGTGTTCAGAAATTCGGTTTCGGAATGCTTGCGGATACGTGTGAAGAAGCACTCAGTATACATGCGTTATGCGTGTATGCTTGTGCATGCTCGTGTTGGAATTGTGGGGGAGCGAGAGGCAATGTGTGTGTGTGTTTGTCTGAATGTAAATCTGCCTCTGTGTGTGTGTGTGTGTGTGTGTGTGTGTGTGTGTGTGTGTGTGTGTGTGTGAGGGAAGGAGAGGGAGAGATTGATAGAGGGACGGGGAGCGATAGGGGATGATATCAAATGATGAACTATGCATCAGGATGCTATCCTTTATCTATTTTCACTCAAATGCTCATGATATTTTGATATCGCCAGCTGCTGTTTGAATAAGAACGAAGGTGCTTCGATTCGGCCTTTTCCAAACCTCGGCTAGCAGCCGAAGGGGCAGGGCAGGGTACGACAGACCTGTCCGAAAATGACAAATGGGATAACCACATTATACTGTATGACACAGGAGAAAACATCGTGTACATACAAGAAAACAGATGAACAGGATTTTGAGTGACTTCTGGGTATTGTTGTTTCATTTCCCTGTGTTTTTCCTCATCTCCTCCGCTTAGGACGACTTGTTTTGTGTCTTTGTTAGTCCACGTGCATGTGTGTGATTGTGTGAATGTGTTTGCATGTTTATTATGCTTAACTTTTGTTTTGCACTTGTAGATGTCTCTTTTTTAACTCTTTCTATCTATCTCTCTTTCACTCTCCTATTCTCTTTGATTTGTGTTTACAACCTAATTGAAGACTTTGAAGCCAATGTACTTACTGTACAATTATCATCTTCTTTATCTTTTGAAGAGTATTGTATTTTATCATTGTGTGGGCAAGATATTCGCTTTCATAACTTCATTCTCAACGGCGAGAAAAACACACACTCTGAAATAAAAAACATGTTTGGGAAAATAATGGTAACGTTTATCGAATTTTCATTACTTGCAGGTTAGAATGACTGGAAATACAATCATTACTGCTAACTTGGATACTACGTGGATGATATTTTAATTAATGTTCTAAATAGATATTGGCCGGTAATTGGTTTTAATGTAATCACGTGACTAATGCAGCAAGGATTAGAGTCGTTATAATGCGAGCAATGACGAAAATGTGAATGGTCGAATCGGTACCGCGTGACATTGATTTTTTCATTACAGTTTAAGGTCGTGAACTATATTTTTGCTTCATATCTATGATAGCCTAGAATATACATATATTTACAGCCTATATACAAATCAATGCTATGAAGACACTTTATTTAAATGGTACATGCTCTTACATGCACTATCCTGGCCAATAAACTCAAGGGAAATTTGTCGTGCAAAATAATCATGCACAGCGCATTTAAGATCATGTAGGGGCCTACTATTTATGGATCATGATATAACGTAACACTTGGCAGTCCTTCTAGCGATTTCCCTCGAGACAACCATTTTCCCTCCGCGCTGCGCACTTTGGTAAAATATAATCTCTTGGGAGAAAGTTTTACTCCAGCGGAGATGTCAAGCATCACACGACACTTCTAAAAGGCAATATCTGTATAATAAGACTCAAATTTGATATGTTTGCATTACCTGTTTTCGTTGCCAACTAATCAGTAATATACTTCATAGATTATGAGTTCACATTAAAAAAACATAACGGACATAATTATGAATGAAATAAATATTAGTTTAACAAATATCGGGCAATCATTTAATACCATTCTGAAATCGGCTTTCTGCAAATTAAACAAAAATCCGCAAATCAGTGAATGGTATGATAAGAAAAAAAATCATATTAAAATGTGACAGTGAAAGAGATATTTATGTTATACACAACCACGAGGGACAAACGAGAGAGCTAGAAATGTACAGGTACACCAAAGCAGCCCTCCAGCAATACTCAATCGCCTCCTTTCTGGGGCAGATTTGACAGCTAACAAATTTTATCTCCAAATTTATTAGTTGTTACTTAATCAGAAATTGATCTACTAATCCTTGAAGTCAGGTGCCATAGGTTTATAGGGGTTTACGTAATTTGGTTTTTCTCTGCACTTTAGCTCGGGTTTTCATGGCCGACTCTAAAATCTTACTCTTTGGCCAATAAGCGACAATATACGCTCGCCAAACGAAAAAAAAAAAAAACAACAACTGGGAGAAGGGGGATAACTCCAATAGGGCCTATATGTCGGTATGAGACTCGGTTCTGGAAGCGCTAAAACTGAACCATTTTGGTTGACTTAGTTTGGTTTGCATTAGTTTCATTACTGTATTTCCTTTTTTTTCCCCAAGAACATCAACAAACATATATATAAAGTATGAAAAAGGTACAAGAAAGAAATCGATGTTTGAATTGTCAGATCGTTGTCCCCATTATGACATTAAAATAGCGACATGATATACATAAATCGGTTACAGTTCATTATTCCGACGGTTTATTATTCCGACGGTTCGTAATTCCGAAAATGAAATAAATTTCGTAATTCCAAAGGTTCGTATATAGGCACCTTATTTCATTTTCGGATGAACGAACCTTCGGAATAATAAACCGTTGAAATAATGCCACAAAAAATAATGTTCGGATTAACGAACATCTAGGAACCCGGAATGTGTGTGTTTCGAAATAACGAATCTTCGGAACAATGACATCACCCAATATTTTTATGTAAACATCTGGAGAAACAATACAGGACACCGCCATTATGAGCAGAGCATGGCTTTAATAACGGGTGGAGCCCCATCTCATACGCATATACTGTTATATAAGCTTATACCGTTATATACACATCTGCATGTACATTTCTCATCATTGTTACTGAAAACTTTTGGAAAGTCACGTTCTTTGCTTCATCATGACGTCATCGTGCATAACCACCACGTGACCCACTCCACATCTACGACAACTCGACACAATTGCGTGATACAGACCAGTTAAACTTTTCAGTCTCGTTCGGGCCTCGTCCATTCCATTTGTCTGTTTGTTGGTTTGTTTTTTCTATCCCACTTGATGAAGAATGATGTACACTTAACCTAAGTGCGTGTGGAATTTAACCCTATGTCCTCTGAGTACCGTTGGGCACAGAAAACCTCATACTGTTGTACATAGTGGTAAAAGTCCCTATCAAAGACCTATCACATCAAGGGGGTAACTATAGTACCTTCTTGATTTTACCATGGAGCTACCTCCATGATTGTACTAAGATTAAGGACAGCACTCTGTGTGAATCTTTTCCAAGTCATTTTGAATGTTCGGCGTCACTTGCCACGAGCCTCACTTTCAGTGTTTGTTGTCTATCATCTATACAGTTGTTGTTTGGTTATTGTTTTTTTCTACTTGTAAGAGTTTGTAGTTTCCTTTGCAACGTTTAGGTAATCTGATGAACGCCGAAATAGGATGTTTAATGTTCACAGCCTTCGAAGGCAATCCTAACACATACGTACAGTAAGTGCCTGACGAGGAAATTTGCCTGCTCTTGCCGACGCCGCTGTTCGCAGATAATTTAGGTTAAGCGGTTAGTACTCCACGTTCCACCAGGCAATTTCCGATGGGCCGTGGAGAATTGAGCAATTCTTAACGACTGTCTTAAACGTGGATTTTTTTTTTTCGATGCGCAATTCGAGAATGCAGGAAGACGTCAAGTTTAAAAGTCTAGCTGATAGTCATTGGGGCCGACTTTTTCTTCCGAATGGGCATTAAACGGGTGTATTTAAGGGCATATTTATAGCCATGTCTCATGCTCGCTCCTCTCTGCAGACGTGCATTGAAAGAAAAAAGTTGAAGAAGAAAAAAACAAAAACAAAAAACGTAATAAGGCTAGTGCATCGGCTGTATGTTAAAGGTATTGTTCACCATTGGGAGCAGCGATTAAAAAATCGAGTTATCATGTTTGATGCGTACGTGAATGTCAGTTGTATCACAAAACATCCTACCATATAAAAATTTCCAATAAAGCCTAAAATAAAACGAGATATCACTATTTTTCTTAATAAACCATAGATGTAGGCGGTTTATTCTACAAACAATTTTATCTATTCTTTATATTCTAGAAGCAATTGTTGCATATTCTTATGTGGCTTTTCTGTGTTTTATTTAGTGTCATTGTTATTTATTTGACTGTTTTTATTATATTTTAATCGGTTCCCCCAGTCATAGTATGGTGTAAATAGATATCTGTACATGTATTTCGTAATTCCCCCTCTCTGATTCATCACGGGACCTGCGGTTGTACAAGCTTGCTTTTACGCAGGCCCCATCATATTTCTCGCATTGTGACCAAAGGTCAACTTTAATGTGGACAGACCTTTGTGTTTATACTGAGACAAACTGTTGTACATTCCGGTGAAGTTTCATCTAATTTATGCCTTGTATAATGTTGGTATTGTATGATTACATTTGTCTTCTGTGCTATTTGTGAGAAATATAACAATAAATCGTAATTGAAATAAAAAATGTTAGTATGATTACTGTTCACATTTTGTATATTTAACATAACTTAACATTGATTATACTGATGAACTTTAACATTGGCCATTTCTATCCCTAACTCACATTTTAGAACTATTTTGAAGCACTGAAGCTTGTTTTTTTTTGTTTTGTTTCATCTGCAAAGGGTAAAATAATGCCTTTAAGCCTCTGGTGACATTTCACCACACGTTATAGTGTTTGTCAGTCGTTCGTTCTAAATCGCTGCGTTTTATATCATGGCACATTACTGAAAAACCTCTTTTACCTAAAATAAAGCTCCGCTAACCCAAGATAACGATATGAAAGTTTCACACACATACATGTTTCCGGAGGGAACGTTACGAACATTGTGTCTAAAATCTTATCTTGATCACGACCTGTTTGGGTCGATGTGCGTTTAGAATTGTGCTTGAAATTGCGTGCGACTAAACAAACTGGTCTAAGAATTCTTTATTAGAGACCATGCCTTTGGTGTGTTAAAATAACAATTTGTGTAATGTATTAATTTTTTATTTTGCTTCAACATATGTTGGATGGAAATATATGACAAATTAATTGAACTGAATCTAATATGAATTTTTCGCTTCACCAGTATATGTATTCATGTCATCACGTTTTCTGATCGGTCGGGACGAGAATGTCAACATAAGGAACTATAATCACATTATCAGGTTTAAGGTAAAATATCAAATTCCGATAACATTAAAATGCTCCTCACGAAAGGAAACTTTTGATGACGTCAACACGACAAAGTTTGACCTGTTTATCAGAAAAAAATGATTCACTTCCAATTGGACTCACATTACTCCGGCTAAAGACCGATTTTGCACTGTAAATCACACTGCCGCCCATGATCGTTTGTAACACCCCCCCCCCCCCCACACACACACACTTTCTCCCCCTCTATCTATGAATATATCATATCTATCTATTATGTATGTATGTATGTATGTATGTATGTATGTATGTATGTACGTATGTGTGTATGTATCTATATATATACATATATATATATATATATATATATATATATATATATGTATATATATATATATATATATATACATACATATACATATAATGTGCGTGTGTATATACATCTCTATCTTTATCTTTAATTTTATCTAATGATTGATCTTTTCGCCATTTTGAGAATAGATACCACCAATCGATTCAGCGATATACCGGGATAATCGATATGGCTGATAAATCAGTATAAACAAACGTATAAACAACTTCGTCACGACCGAGTCATATATAAAGTGGAAATAACTGACATAAAAGTTTGTTTGTTTGTTTGTTTGTTTGTTTGTTTGTTTGTTTGTCTCCACATCCCATAGACACTGTTCAATGCACTTTACAAACATGGGGGAAATTTGTGTTTTGTTTTTGTTTTTGTTTTGTTTTTGTCTTCATTCCATGCGGACAGTGACCCCTTTCGTCATGCATTCAGCACTGTATATGGACAAAATGTAACGACTCGGGATGCGCACCATGCATGTGGGAGTTTGGAAAATGGCAGAAGTGGGGATGTTTTCCAATTCGTCTCGGAGAGCGATGGCTGAAATCTGAAACCCAGATTGACATCTTCCATCCATGAATATCATTATCAAAGACAGAGAGAGAAAGGGGGGGGGGGAGAGATAGGATGTGGGAGAGGGGAAGAGATAAACAAACCATCTCGAGAGAGCGTACTCCAGTCTCGGGGTTTAGTATTTAGTATTCGATGGCCCATTCGCTTTTTTCGGACTGAAGATTAATCACGTCCACTATTGCACTGGCATCCGCGCAAAAAGCATGCAGTGTAATTGTGATTGACAGAGATCGCATAGATCTCAATAAGTGAGGTCAGATCTCCCGGCGTCTAAGGGTGGGATTTCACGGAGCACGCGAACGATTTGCGAAGGACGCGAATGACAAAATCCAACATTCGGAAAAGTTTTTCTCCGAATGTTTTCCGACGATGAAGCCGAAAACTATTTTTGCGCAATTCGTGCGAAGTTTCCACGACGTATGTGCGAATGTCGTGTGTATCATTGCTAAAGTACAGCATGTTACGTACACGAAGAACACGCGACGGAAATGCGAACAACGAAAATTTTTCAATAATCATGGGAGAAAATGTAGCAAGGAGAGGTGGAAGCAATTAAAAAAATCAACTCAAATCAGCTTTCTTGAGTTGATTTTTTTCTTTCCTCTATTTCTCTTTTCGTTTTCTCTCATTTCTCTATTGTGTGTTTGCCTACATTTTTTTCCCCTAGGACGTATCTCCACTAGTAAAGCATTTGATTTTTTTTTTTGCAGTTCCTCCAACACATAATCTCTATAGTTCAAATGAAATTTACATACTTAAGATTGATTTTAAGTGTATTCTGCGATTTTTTTTTATATCAAATATTCTTTCTCTTTGCAAGTCTTTAATTTCTTTTGTTACTATAGTTGTTAATAATTGTTTGATGTTTAGGTGTATGCTACGATTTCTATTCGCAGAAAACGTACAGGGCATACATCCCCCAAACGTGCGCTAAACGTTCGCGAGAATGTCTCAAAAGGTACGCGAACAGTTTGCGATTACGTCGTAAAATGATCGGAAAAACTTCGCAGATTTCGCGTAACATACGCGAGACATTCTTCGAAGTTTCGGAGTCTGTTTGGGGTTTCACGAACATTTTGCGAACATCGCGCTTGTCTTGCGAAGGTCTTGCGCATATGACGAAGCTTTGAAGACACTTTCGAGAACAATTCACGAGCAAATCCCGACTAAGTGTGCGGAAAAGGTTCGCAAAAAATTTCAAACTTTTTTTTGAAATTCTCGCCAAAGTAAAAACGACAATTGACGACGCTTCCGAACCCTCACGTTTGTTTGGCGATCTTTTGCAGACTAAAATGCGAATGCTGGATTTTGCCATTCGCGTCATTCGCAAATCGTTCGCGTGCTCCGTGAAATCCCACCCTAAGCACGGTCCGGTTGTATACGCCGCGTCTCTCAAGATGACACCTGAAGATTGGAATATATCGCGCTGTCTATACTGAAGAGGAGGAAAGAAAGCCATAAGTAGAGAAATACGAAGAGATAGATAAACCAAGGGAGAGAGAGAGATGGGGGAGCAGACACGCAGACTTAATAAGATCATGGCGTTTCATTTACTCGCAAGACGCAAAACCACTTCAGCTATTCGGAAAACAAGCAAATAAACATCGAACTGAACAAGACAAAACAAGAACATTCAAGTCACGCTTTTAACCGTTCACGTCTACGTCGGAGTTGTGCGTCTTATCTGACGGTGAGCTGTTATTGCCCAAACTTCAGTATTAAAGTATAAAGTAGCACTCGTGTAGCTACATTGGACCCTAGATAATTGTTTGGTTGAAAACAAGATATCCAACTCTCAAAAAGCTCGTCTTTCTTTCAAGAATGTTGTCAAAGATATAATTAAGTGGGGTTTTCCCTATTGATTCCTCTGCTTTTTTGCTCTCCGTAAAACATTTCGTGAAAAAATATAAATCAAATCAATTCACGCTCGTTGAGATGCAGACGGTAAATATTTGATTTACTTGGGGCAGATCAATCCTAGTGATCTGCATATTTCATGGCTTCGTTGAGTTAATCAAAATGGGAAACCCCGACAGTGGCACGGGCCCGAAGCTAATTAAAACACTATTGACATTCACCGCCGGCAAAGGGAAATAGTCTTGATGATGTAAGTGAGAACCGACAAACGTTTATATATCAGCATTTGTCATGTGAGTCGCTTGAGGATGAAGTACTCAATCATTCTCCTCAGCTGAAATTGACCCGTCATTTTTTTTTATGAGGTATTTTTCTTTGCGATTTACTTTTTTTCCTTCTGTTTTCTTTGCTTTGCTTTTCTTTCCCTTTTTTTTTCTTTCCTTTCTCTCCTTTTCCTTTCTTTTCTTTTCTTTGTATTTGGCCCGGGAAGTTAGCGTTCTTAAAAAAAATTCATTCAGACTCATTTCTGATTTCGTGGGCTTTATTTAAAGGCATGCGTTAACCACCTACGCGCGGTTATTGCTCTCACAGTGGAGACACTGAGAATGCACAATATGAGAATTTACGTATTATAAGAAATTTGCAAATCTCAAGATTGCAAATTCATGGCAACAATGCGCAGGGTATTGAGTACACACACTCGTTCGAACCAAGAAGGACAACAAAAGATGTATGATTTCAGAAGTATCCAGGAACCTTTGGGGTCCATGTTGACTTATTTGAAAGCTGACTAAATTTTGCAAGCGATTGTGTAAAAAAAAACAACACAAAAAACAAACAAACAAAAAACAAAAGAAACAAACAACAAAATCAACTGTCATTATACGTTCGAATACCTTATACGCGTTTTCGGTCACGTTTATATCCAACTTCAATCTTCAGAAGCAAATCAATCCATTTTTGAAATTATCTTTAGTCAATTTATGATGGTAAGCGTGACTATAGTAGCCTCTTCATACAAATTGCTTTCTAATTAAAACAGAAAGTACCGGATAACTGAATACACTCGAATCATATCATTCTCACTTATCCTTCATGATTCAACAAAGAGGAAGATGACTGATAATACATTGATTTTTGTTGTAATTTCGTCGACTTTTCTATCGTAGAAAGATGTAGATATGAAATTGAACTAAATGATTGATACTGAAACTACAATACCTTTGGACTTCGAAATAGTCCAGGCATAAAAAGTTCATGGATATACGTTTATATAATAAAGTGTACTCAGTATATTTGCATAAACCTGGTACACTGTTAAGTATCTATACGAAAGATTATTGACAAGCAATTCTTTTTTCTTAATGATGGCGCTGTTTCAGTTCATAACGGAGTTCATGACATTCTTTGGAGGAGCCATTAATTTGAATGAATACGCAGTACCCGCTGTTATAAGGGATCAGAACCATGACTGGTTGTTGGGCGGAAGCTCGTAGTCTTTAAAGTGAATATGACGCCTACCAATCGGAAGTTCAAGTCCAGTCCCGAGTCTGTATGTCCATGATTTTTATAATGGCTACTTCTAAAACACTAAATAATCTATGTTTATTCACATCGATGAAGAGCAATTTTTCAATCAGTCGCAATAAAAAATAAAAAAAAACTACTCAACGCAAGAATCATTCATTTGGATAAATACGTAGTACCCGCTGCTATGAGGGACCAAAACAATCGCTCGTTTAGCAGAAATAACGCCTGTTTAGCTATCAGGAGGTCGTAGATTCGAGTTCAACTCGAATTCATGTGCCCATATGTACACATCATGGCCGCAGCCAAAACACTGAATAATTAATGCTTATTTACATCACTGAAGGGTACATACGTGATTTCAGAGAGTTATACTACCTAAATTAGCAACTGCTGACAAACAGGGGTTTCATATCCTCACAGGTCATGAAGAATAATCACACTCTGTATTATGAGGATTTTTTTTTTTTTTAAGAAAGTGACATGAATATTTTCATAACACTAAAAACACACAGAACACTAAAACCAAACACTAAAATTTGAAAACGCTAAAATTTTCTCGCTCATGTTCAAGAAAAACAATTGTAAAAAGGTATAAAAGAGAACATTCAATTTCATTCAGAAAAACGTTAAAAGACGAATAAAAAGGTGGCAGGACAAAACTATTAGCACGATGAAAGATAATACTACACTATATCTCAATATATTTGCTACAAGTATAATCATTCGTTTAGAAACCAATAGTTATCTAAAACCATCAAAATTAATTGCTTTAGATGATTAGGAAGGCCATTCTGTAAATCAGATCCATGTAGTGTCTTAAGTATTTGTGAGCCAACAGGATTCTTCGGTTATTAATATACACTCAGAAAAAAATAAATAAATACTTTTGTTCTTATTGTTACATAGAGATGAAGAGCACGCATGAATAACAACTTGTTCAGTTTTGTAATTTTTAGTTTTGTGCCTTTGAAGAGAAAAACACAGGTGTTCACTCATGCGTAAAATTTACCTTGTTATTGACATGCCATGTTGATAGCCAATTCAATTACCTTTCATATCGTATATAATACATTAACTTTCAGCCAAATATTCTATGAGAAATATAAACTCAAAAAAGACAAATCTAACACAATAAAAACATAAATTAAGTTGCAAAAATAAAGCTATGACCTCTATGATATCTTTGAAGTCCAAAAGATGAATAAAGCCTAAAATGATGGGGGAAAATTAAGAATCTTCTGTCAAATCCAAATTCAAATGAAATGAGGGAAGAAGCAATATAAACAAAAATGGTAGGAATTTGAACTGATTTCTCAAATTAGGAAAATTATAGATCTTTGGTTCTTAAATTTGTCTCATGAATTCTTAAATTACTAAATTAAAAGAATGAAATAAAGATATTATGTTTATTCAATCATCTTTGTGCCCTTACTCCCTATGTTATTTGAAATTTGAGTTGACAGAATATTCCCCCCTTAATTTCCCACTTTGATTCATTTAAGGTTATAAAGAGATAAAAAGAACGAAAACTTATTTTTGCTTTTTCATTCATGTCTCTCATTGTGTTAAACTGATCTTTTGTTATCATTATTATCTTAAAGGACATTTTCATATGAAAGGCCACAATGTCAAATTTTGCGATTTTTACTTTTGTGCCTTGGAGGACAAAAACGACTTTGTTTACTCATTCGTAAATTTTTCATTCATGCTGACCTACTAGTGTGATAGCCAATTGAATTACCTTGAATATGATATATTACACATTGATTCTCATAAAAAATCTTCTATGAAAAATATTAACTCGAAAAAAGTGTTTACTTTCTTTTTCGCTGAGTGTATAAATAATCTTAAAATATTGAGGAAATAAATTTATCGTATACTTAACAGAAATATAATATCTAATTTTAGAATTTTTAATTGGTGCAATAAAGAATTAGCATGTGTCATTAAGGTGGAATTTGTAAAAATTCTTACATCCTTCTTATGTAAAGAAAAAATAATTATATATATATGTTCTTTCGATTTGGACTTGTCACACACCCCATATGAGATTGCAGTATGCTAGGTAGGTTAACATTAATGTTATAAAGCATTAAATGAGATTGTTAAACTCATTTTTTTTTTAAAGGCAAGATTATGTCTACCATACACTGTCTTCCTTTACTTTTGCCTAATTGTGAAGATATACTAACTGTATGATAATTCCAACTTAAAATGTAATGATTATCAATTGCAACTCCTAAAAATCTAGAATAATCATTTCTCTTTTTTTAATTTTATGTCAAGTCATCTACCTTAATATCATAATCAATCTGCGGATCTACGGATTAATATTGGACTGTGTAGTTGAAAATTTAGTCGCATGTAAACCAAGATGATATTTTCTACAATTCTGAATGTATAGTATCTGAATAAGATTATGATTATTCTCATAGAGAAGAAAGAATAGTGTCATCCGCAATCATAATAAAACTAAATGAATTTAGTATATCATTCATATTATATAAGAAACAGTAGGGGGCAAGTATTGAGCCCTGGGGCCCGGACTCTACATTGATTATCTGACATGGATGAATCGTTATCATTGCCTAAGTAGCGTAAGTAACTCTTTAATAAGCCAAGCGTACGTACACTTAAGCTGGGTCTCGTATGCCATGAATATCTAATTTATAAAGAAGAGTATATTGTAACCCATGTTATCAAAGTCCTCACTTAGACCCATTAACAAATAATGGCAATTATTATACTAGCTCCACAATGGCAAAATAAGTTAAATATTTTTTCTTAAAACCATATTGGGATTGAGTGAGGATATTTTTGCTGAAAAGGTAGATTCTTATCGTACATTTTTTTAAAATCTAATTATAAACTTTCCATAGGCTCTGTTTACATATTTCTCTTCATAAACATTCAACCTCTGTACATTTGTCATAATTATACATAAGTCATTATTCAAGGCTGCAACTTTCCTGCCTGTACATCAATGTTTGGGGTTTGGTATTATTGTACTTTGAAAGTGATTGTGAAGATATAAGGAAAACTGGAAAATGTTGGATAGATCATAAGAAAGAATACCATTACAATCATCTTTATCAAAAATATTTGTAAATATATTGTCAATATCAGTGGTGAAAATGATGTAGTTATCGTAGTTGGTTTATCAATACTTGAAAAAAAAAACATTAACATAACATAATCATATGTGAATTACAGCCATCATTAACATTTTGATCAGTTACATTATTGACATTTAAGGGAGTGGATTGAAAATCAGCAGACTTCATCAAGTCAATGTTAAAATCTCCTGGGAGAATATAAAAGCCTATTTTCTAAGGATATTTTACCTAAGGTTTGATTAAAATCATCCAAAAAATTCTTCATTATATTACTTTGAAGCCTGTATCAAGCTCAAACTATGTTATTTTGCCAAACTCATTCCTTATTTCTATAAAAAAAAAAAAAAAAACCTTCATGTCCTTGAACTTGTCTATCTCTTCTTATCTTGAATTCAATTCTTTTAAAAACATTTTGAGAACAAATTAGAGGACTAAATGTAGACACTATTGTAAGACAGTCTAGGGTCATGATCCCTGTAAGAGGTAATTGCAGACAGGTGAATCGAGGTGTTTCTATTATATGTACAAAAGAGGGTTTTCCAGAATCGTACAGGGTTAATCCAAGGTTTGCAATTAATTGGATGTGATACGGCTAAGAATCACCTAAAAAGTTTATCGCTTGCGTATTACGTAACTGAGACCTTTGAAAATGGATGTAAAGCGTTATGTCAACAATGAGATTGAAATGTGCCATTTAAAAGCCAAGCACTCGATGAGGTGGATAGGTTCTTTTTTTTTTTCTTCTAGTGGTCATTTTTTTTCGTTGTGGTTTTTGTTTCTATTTGTTTTGCTTCATATGATTCAGTGGTCGACAGATGGCATTCATACTTTTTAATGACTTGCTGAATAACAGAAGGCTAACTTCATGATGCTTACCTGAAACTAATGAATAGAGTATCACGTGAATGAGGTCAGGTAGTATGTTGTTTCTACCAGTCGACTCGTACCATAGTTCCATTCATTCACTATTAGTAGTGTCGAAAACTTGCCATCTACTTCCTTTGATATGATTTTATGTCACGATATACTCTCCAGCTCCATAACATGCCTTGATAAACTGATGTCCGTGCGAGTTGACATTAATTTTGTTTCTCGGCGAGAAGATGCACTTTGAGAACTTAATGTTACCAGGAAGCAAAGCAACCTTGTGTTTATAAAAAAAAAACAACAACAACAAATAAACAAATTGCTGCACAGTAGTATTTTTCTCTGCAGGATAGACTTTTGAAGGAAACACAACTGGTAATAGGCTGAAGTGTTTTCTCAGGATTTAAACTGATGATACACTCTGAGAGGTAGCATGGAGTGAAATATGGAGAGGGAAAAATAATGTAAATAATGTCCCTGTGCTCCTCGCCAGACAAATTAACTACACCACCCATCATAGTCTCACATAATTCACGGCGACATTATGAGATAATGTGTTTCTCGGATAGGGTTTATCTGGGTCAATAGCCGATTAAGGAAGAAAATCATGACATGTGATTCATGGTAAGGGCGTTGAAGTGGCAAAACACTGGAGGAGATATATCTAACTTGCCATTTCTGTTAAAAATGGCAAGTATCGTAAGTCTGTAACAAGACTTTTTTATTGGTCTGAAGCGCGTGTTAACACCCAGCTACACAACGATGGGGGCATGCTCGTCATCTTCTCTCTTAAAGCTACTGTTCATCACTTGCAGATGAAACAAAAACCCAGTTTTGGTGCTTCAAAATAGTTCCAAAATGTGAGTTAGGGATAGAAACAACGAAAATAATTATGTTAATCAGTATGATCAATGTTAAGTATTGAATATGGAAAATAAGAACAATCGATTGATTGAAATAGTTTCTTTAATAAACCGTCTGCTATTTTTATTAGGTTTATTGAGAAAATTAGTGATATCTCCTTACATGCGTGGCTTTATTGCGAAATTGATTATGGAGGATGTTTGCGATACCACTGAACACTATGCATCAAATGTGTTAGCTCGAACATTGTCAATCACTGCTTCCAAATGGTATAGACTGCGGCTTTAAGTTCAAATACGACCGCGTTCGACGACGTTTTGATGCGTGAAAGTCGAACAACTTTGAACTTTTATTACCCCTAAAAAACATTTTAAAACAAATTGACTATTGCACTGGGCTACATCAGATCATGTCTCTTTGGTAGCTCCATGATCAGATTAATGGTGAAGGCAGTGATGTATAGGCACAGAAAATCTTGTCAGTGCTACATTGTACATTGCATTTTACTTCCACGAAGAAATGGGAACGACTGCTACATATGCACATGCTAAAAATACCAAGATTGAAATATTGCGCACAGCTGTAACAATGCTTACCAGCATGATCAAAGTGCCGTATGTTTTTGGCTCACGTAGCAGCAAGAGCGATACAAGAATAAAAGACACTATTTTCTAGAACCCCAATAACAACAACAAACCATAAATAATCATAAATCCTTACGCGTGTTTGTTTGGTTTTTTTTTAAAGAGAAACGAGAGTTGACTGTGGCTCATTAAGGCTTTAGTCGGAATAGAAACAATATATTACGTCACTGGCGTAACGTGACTGCAAGAGGAAGCAAGAAAAAGAATAACTGGAGCACAAAAGCAGGAAAGCAATACCCAAATTTGATAGAATTTGGCCGAATCCCATACATAGATCTTTGTTCAGAGTTTCACGATCGAGGGAATGATAATATTATGTAGATAGATGAAGAACAAGAGATAGAGAAAGAGAGATGAAAAAGAAAGAAAAACAACAGATATGATGATGACACATCATTGGAGTGACGCGGAGATAATAGAACGATATTGGAAGAATATCACTTGAGATGCCATCCTTGTGCGCACCGTTGCATCACGAGATACCACTCGCCCCGATCCTCTAGCGGGAAATCAATTTGGAGCGTGCTCTCTGCTGTTCTGATTTCGTGCCGTTCGTTGATTCAGTCATGTCAGTGAAGCTTTCAAAATGATTGCGTGACTGATTAGATTCCTCTGCTCAAATGAATTATATGTTAATAAAATGCATACAAGAATACGAAATAAAAAACACTATCGATTCGAATCATAACATATATGTAAGGTCGTAAATGTATGTACATATATAACACATGTGAAGAGGGAGGGAGAGAGAGAAAGAGATTAAAAGGAGAGAGGGAGAAAGGGATTGCAAAGGTGTACTGCATCCTGGATTTTGCTTTTCAACCACATTGCATATTCCATAATCCATGAGGAAATTTCTCTTTGGTAAAATGTAAACAGTACTTTAGAAAAAAAAAAACGAACAGCAACAACTGTATCGTGCCTTTTTGCCGTCTTAAGTTCGAAAGTGATTTAGACAATAATCAATATTTTTATAGGCCTACTCGATGATCCCAGTCTTTAAAAAAAAAGAAGATATTGCTCACACGCATGCGCACACATACGGTATGTGTCTGCCGTTTTTCTCCATATTGGTCTTTGCACTCATGTGTGTGCGCGCGTGTGTGTGTGTGTGTAATGAAATTGTGTCTTAAATCTGTTGTGTGATAGGTCCGTTGTGACTAGTAAGTTTATGTTTTATGTACATTTCATTCTCTGTTAAGATTCAGTGATTAACAATGCAAAGATAATGATGATATACGATATAGATATGATTGTTATCATCACTACTTTACCTCTACTTTATTATCATAACTTATTATTATCATTATCATCACCGTAAACCCATACGAACCCCGACTATGGAAAAAAAAAAACAGTTATACAGCATGTTGAAGTAGCGACAGATCAGTCGTTTTCTTTTCAATGGCGGCCATCATCCGGCGCCCTGTACTAGGTGGTCATCTGACACTTCCATACGGTGGTCATCTAACGCCCTCCACTCGGTGGATGTGGGACAAGCATTACATTTAAATGTCCATTTCGTACATCACGTCTATCTAGTATCATAACGATTACGTAACATTGAGGTTGCACTTACCTACGGCTAATTACAAGGACTCAGATCCTCATACCGGTAGATTCCGTTTGATCACTCTGACTCGTGCAAAGCTTTCAATGTGATTATTTCTTTCAGCACCGTTTTGGAAATCTGCGGTAGAGTTTTTCCGACACGATATCTGGATGTTGTCTCATTTCAATACAAAGATGTGTCGTTCCAGACGCATTATATATATTGTATCGCCCATCAATCAGTTCGTTGAAAATGACATTTCAGTACGACAGTTGTAAACAAAGATTTGAAGATATTAGGAACCAATCAAATACACAAGTCGGCCACGCTACACACCAATATCCACAGGTGTGTGAACTGCATGGTCTTCATTGTCAATGAGCCCAAAATGCCGCGCAAGCGTGACACGGTGGTGGTATTACCATCGCAGCCTTGCTATTCCTGGTCGAGCTAATTCGCACATGATGAGGACTCGCGACTCGTCATTTAAAACACGCGGCCACCCTGCCGAATCCAGAGACTGTCAATATACCCTCCATTTGCACTTCGAAGTCAGGACGATTTCCTTGTCAGGTATAATGTTGGCATCACTTTCTTCCGAAACAGTAAACTCTCAAATGTGTCTCGGGCTTTTGGTGAAATATAGTTTATGAGCGTCGCTTTATATGAGGCATCTGCGTACGGGAAGGCATATAGGTATCAATGGTCGTCACATCTCGTCCAAGATGGAGGTAACACTCTTTTAAAGGGCTTGGAGGACTCAAAAGATTCAATCTGTATGAAGTTTTCGTTACAGATATCGGATATACACAACGGGGCCCTGATGACTGTCACGTAGCCAGGTCACAGACACCACCGTCTGGTGTGCGCGTTCCTAGAAGGACGGCTTATCGCCGCCGATCCCTTGTCTTTGGGAGAGCGAATTTTCACGTGAGGGTAACGGAGTAGCGTCGGCATTGGAAGATGCCGTAAACACGATAACCAGGTAGTAAAAACCGTGGAATGTCAGCAGGATTGGTGATGAATGAGGGTAGAAATTCGAAATTTGATTGATCTACTATAGAGCGCCAATCTTTCTTTAGTGTCCCAAGCGAGGTATTTATTGTTTTGATGGAGTTGGCAGGAAATATCACTAAAGTGCTCTCACCTCTGTCCAGTGCACGTGTGGACATGATAATCTACAGCAGCGGTTTCATGTTCCTTTCCTCGAAAGGATCATGGTCCGATACTGATGCGGTTTTCTCCAGTCTTCAACATGAATTTCTTTCTCGAATAAATGTCTGTGACAGCGTGCCATATATACATACATTCATATTTTCAATTACATACACACACACACACACAAACAAACAAACACTTTTTCAATACATTTTATTCTCTATTCATCAGCATTCGAACAATGCAAATTTAAATTTGATAAGTTGATATCGTTGTACAAAGTAACAGAATAGTCCCACATTTTGACACAAATAACAAAAGTGCTTATACCTTTCCTGTTTGTGTGATACTTATTTTCTTAGAAATATAAATTCAGACTTGATATTTAACACCTGGCATTCCAATCATCAAATTGATTAATTAAATGAAAGAAAAAAAAAAACCACCACGCAATATGTACAGCGAAACAGAATAAAGTCGTATTGTACGTTGACCAAAGAAACCCACTCCCTTTGTAGCTATATGAGTATATGCACTTGTCCCCTCCTAACCCTGATGTAGTCTTCGACACACACAAACACATACACACACACACACACACACACACACATTTTTTTTTTATGATTCTTTATTCGAATTTCGTTCAGTGCCATAGAACTCACATTCACAAAGACAAACCACAATATACACTAGCATTGTACAAAGGTATGACAAATCCTACATCACGATTCAATAATTAATCAAAACGAAATCCGTTTTTTTTAACACACACGCAAACACACACAATGGCCGATGCGTAACTCCCTTTCATTTTATGCATGTCCCTTTGTATGTATGTTATATTGCAATTTTATGGCCAAATAAATAGATAAATTAATAAATCAATTAATCAATTTATAATAATGATAATAATAATAATAATAATAATAATAATAATAATAATAATAATAATAATAATAATAATAAAAATAATAGTAATAATTATAATAATAATAATAATAATAATAATAATAATAATAACATTAATAAACACAATTCGACGCACATGTAAGTTCACTCGACACACGCTGGAATCATCGTGAGCAGAATTACATTAATTCCATTTAAAGGGTAGAGGAGGAAGGAGTTCATCAGAATGGACGATCTACGAATCAAAATTGAATGTGCTCTCTGACGGTGACATCATGTTTGCATCCTCCGGACCCGCTTCCGGACATAGATTAATGGGAATGGACTACGAATGAGGTTGGGTGCGAGGTTTATGTCCGCAATACATGTACATAGATAAAGGTCCGACGTGCGATTCATTTTAGCTGTCCTTGATGGACGGATCATGAGTTGTTAGCGTCAATGACAATCAAAATCCAGGTAAACAGTAAGTTGTTAATCGCAGACTCCTATTCTTAACACATAATCGCCATAAACCTTAACATTTTCAACGCCTTTAGCATATGAGCAAAAGTGTTTTATACTTTTTCGATATCATTCCAGGGAAACAATATTCCTTCGTTTTAAGTTTGCACGGCAAAGCGCAAGGAACATTTCAGGCTGGTATAGTAACCGCTTAAACTCGTCACTAAACTGGGACCCGTTGCATAAAAATTACAATTATGGTAACTTCCCCCAATGGTGACTTCCATGGAATTCTTGATTTTGATTGGCTGTTGAGTATTGTTGCCATGGTAGTTACCAATTGGATGGCAAAGTTACCATAATTGTAACTTTTGTGCAACGGGCCCCTGATCATCGTAATGGCTGAATGCATGTGACCCCTCGCTGACAGTCGGTGATTTGTATGTTTATGTAATGTGCGCATATGTGCGTGTGTGTGCGTTTGTTTGTACCTTTGTTCATTTCTTAGTGCAAGCATGTACACATTTCATATTTAAACATACATACAGGTACAGATGATGCGCATGCCTATATTCATGTCCATTTTTCAATTTAAATCTGTTATTTCTGATATTGTTTTCAAATTTCTTCATCTGCTTCCCTTCTTCTCTTGGACTGTCCACCCTTTGTTTTTTATTACTTCATTATGCTCCAGGGATTTCCGCACTTTTTAAATCTGTTATTTCTGATATTGTTTTCAAATTTCTTCATCTGCTTCCCTTCTTCTCTTGGACTGTCCACCCTTTGTTTTTTATTACTTCATTATGCTCCAGGGATTTCCGCACTTTTGTGTAATTCAGTAGTATCTTTTTTATTTTTTATTGTATTTATGTATTTCTTTTCAGTGGAAACAGGAAGCATTTCCATTTCATATCTTGAGATGGCACTGCGCATTTCAGGTCTCCTATAATCCTACGTCAGCTCAACCCGGGGATTTTCGACTGCCCCGTAGTATAGATTCGAGGTCTGGGAGTGAGTGTTATGATTGATGCTGAGAGTTCGGCGATTCTTCCATCAGATGCCATCCGGAGGATCGACTTTTCTTCTTGTTTATGGACGACTTCTAAAGACTGCGAACGCTGATTCGGTCTGCTCCATCATCAAATCCGACAGCTCGCATCAGACGATTATCTATCTCAAGTCAATGGCTGGAGAAAAAAAAAAGGCACAAAAAAAGAAACGATATCTGTCAACGATCTTCGTGCCGCTCGTTTTTTCTCCCCTTACAATTTTTCATATCATCTTCCTGAAAAGGTGGAGCTATATCCAGCTTTAGCGCTCCCTTTTTTCTCTCAATCCTCGTGGAATCACCGTGGAAAGGTCAACTCGCGCTTGCAATGTAGTAAACTTGATCTTCTCAAGTCGGCAAGATGATGATAATGATGATGCAACAGAGATACATTTATTCCTGCCCAAAGGACAATCTTACAAACCAAGATAAAAGATATCAACCTAGTACTACACTGTTTGTGCGGTGTTTTGGTTTGTTTGGCATGTTTGACTCAAGTAACAATCGAGCCATTAAGGCACACACATTAATCACCTACATGCATAAACGTCATGAATTCTTAATGCCCGCGCGAGTATTGAATTCCATAGAAGTAAAGAACTGAATTTATGCACTTGACCGTTCGTTTTTGATCATTCAAAGGACAATGCATGCACAATCCATCATCTTTTTCACTTACATCTTACACACACACACACACACGCTCACACGCACATGTATATATAATATATATATATATATATATATATATATATATATATATATATATATATATACAGGGCTCCACACTAACTTTTATTTTTGGTGGCCCAAAGGCAAACATCCGACCTTTTTGTGGCCCGATCAGGCCACCAAATTCTTCATTTCTGAAATTTTGGTGGCCCGACGTGCGTTTTTGGTGGCCACGGGCCACCGTTAGTGTCGAGCCCTGAATATATATATATATATATATATATATATATATATATATATATATGTTGTATATATATCAGAAGAATGAATCTCAAATACGCCATCTGTAGATCCAACAAGAAGGTTTTTATTCACAAAATTTTCAACCCGCCTCGGGCCTTCGTCAGTGTAGTGTATACTAGTACAATGATAAGTGGTTGAAAACTTTGTGTGTAGAAAACCTTCTTGTTGGATCTACAGATGGCGTGTTTGAGACTCATTCTTCTTATAGTTATAACATTCGAAGTCCAACACTTGAAAAATTCCAAGATATATATATCTAGGCTTTAATCATGATATGCTAATCAAATTGCGTCTATTCGCACCTACACTCAGCAAAATCAACCTCCTTCATCTTGACATAAAGGACTGATAGTTAGGGCGTATGTCGACATATTCTCTGTACCACAGAATATTTCTTATTTCTGTTGTGTTTACACAAAATTAGAGGTATACCTTGAAAGACGACATGTGTAACTGTGTTTCGCCCTAATATGACCGAGTACAGCAACACACGAATGTAATATACATAGGTGGAGCGATCGTATTGAGTATTCTCATTCGTGTCTCCAATTTAGTCATACAAACTAACGGGTGTTGCAAACAAAGTTCGCAAATAAAAATAGTGATCCAGGCAGGATGCCTGTCAGCTGCAGTTTGGTTGAGATCAGACACAGCATCTCTGAAAGTTTTATCTATATTAGGGTCCATTATTCACAATACATTGCTAACTGTTGTCGCAACGAGAGGCCAGGGAGATATCCAGAAATAAACATTGCAATAAACATTAACTAATGCGAACCGGTTATACAAGAATGTCATGACAAACCAGGGAGGTGAGAGGAAACCAAAAGACGAGGTCTTCAAGTGAGGAATGTATGTGTCCGTGGAGGAGATTATGACGTCATAAAATCGGAAGGTCATTTCAAAGCTTTGGGGCACGCGCTTAAAATTGCGCCACTTTCCCCGCAGTACATGGTGGATTTGATTCATTTTGCAAAACTTACATATCGTATAAGATTCTAAATTGGATGAAATCGTTACGCGAGTGTTCTATGAGCACTCGTGATATGAATACTGATGCTTTAGTGCAATTATACTTACGGCGTACTATAGCGGAAACTTTCCACAGCGTAACGTGATAAGGTCATAATTGTCGTGGAGGAGCAATTTCTTGATGATAAGAACAGCGATGGTGAGCAACGGTTTTCTGGTATTGTTGCTGTGATCTACAACTGCATGATTAATCACGAAAAAGATAAACGACAAGTGATTTTCCAGGCATGTGATGTGGATAAACACGATGAAGCATTATATGAAAGCACGAACGAAACTTGATTCAAGTAACATGTGACAATCAGAGTACTATGGATCTCTCTCTTAATTTAAATCGTGGTTCTTCGAGCTTGAGAAACTTACAAACCCTCACGTCATAAGTGCGTCAGCAACTCATGTCACTCTTGCCTGTTTGTAACCGAGTCTACCTATAAAATTTGATTTTTAAACCCCTTATTTCTTTTTTCCCATGGACTCAATTATGTTTATGCAAACTTCTCAACACATTTTAAGAGATATTGCTCTTTCGTGCGTACCGTATATTGATGATATAGTGGACATTTTCCTCTAAAGTTGCACTGCAATGGGACGAACAATGCAATAACTGTGGAGTTAAACTTTTACTGGGTTGTGGTCTCCGTAATTTTAAGAGATTTAACTGAGCTCCTTGAGGACCTAAAGCGTACTAAACCTTTACAGAATGGGATTAATTCAATGTGTTTTCCAAAACAGCACCCATTGCATAACTGTTGAGACAGACTAAGTTAAATGATGATGATGATAAGTTTGTTGACAATCCACTATATAGAAATTGTGAAATACTTTCTGTATACCAGAAGAAAACACGAACGATTCGAACCGACTGTGCGCAGATCTTCTGATCAGTTCAGACATGGTCATTCATATCTAATGTGACTGGAATATCGCAAAACAAAGCACTCATAAAATTGATTTCTGCACTGCTAGGAGAGTCAATTTTACACAACCCTGAGGGAACCGATACTCAGTTGACACTGAGATTAACACGACATTTTGACACGAGTGCGCTGATCACATTATATAGATGATGACTGGCGGGGGATGGAACATACCGAAAGTTCCACACGAAGGGTTTGAAATGCTATTGAGGGAGGTTATAAGTCCCGAGACGAAGTCGAGGGACTTATAGCCTCCCGAAATAGCATTTCAAAACCTGAGGGTGGAACGTTTGGTACATGTTCCCGACAACAAAAGTCATCATTTGCTACTATATGGGTTAGTCAAATACGTCAACGTCAACCACCAGCACAACGCACTCGATCGCTCGCGCAGAGCCAAATTCACTGGTGCGCGGGTCCTTCTGTCATTTGATACGTGAAAATGTTTTCCCATTGGAGAACATTACAAAAATGTTCTCCCATGGGCGAACATAACGAATGTTCCTCCATCACGTGACTGTGTTTAGCCAATCACTACTCGGTATTTGACTAACCCATTTAATATAGGCCGTTATTATCAACATTATACATCAGGAAAGAGGCCAATCCCTCTTGTCAGTTTGTAGTATGGTGGTTACATGAGCTACAAAATTCAGTCACAATGTTTAAAATGATGATGTACCCAAGCCAATATTCACGAAGAGGGATCACTGTGATGAAGAAGATGAGGCCCTGCTTCACAAAAAAAAAAAACCAAAAACAAAAACAAACACCCACACAACTAGATCCTGTATTAGAATCTTGCTTTGTGTGTGTAGATAGGCCTGCTTGCAGTCTGCGTTATCACACAATGTTAATGGCATCTTGAGGTCGTGGTGTTTAGAAGATTAAAGACTACCAGTAGCGTGGGGAGACATGGGTGGCCCGGTTGAATCGATCTCCATTTGCTGCCCACCAAGGTACATTCGAATACCACAACTATAGCGCAAATGAAGCCTGCTAGAATAGAATTGCCCGTCAGAGAATTATGTGCATCGGTAATATCCTTTCCTTGTTCGTCCCACTATCGCATCCTGATGATGGCAGTGAAGTCGATTCTAGTCGAAATTCTTCGGCTCTGTGAGCACTTACACAAAAGCAGCTTACACAGTTCTCGAACATGTCCGAGCCGAACCAGCCTAATTCCCATTCCATGGTATCCCCACGTTATTGGGTCTTCAAAGCGACAGCGCGCCCCCAACAGTCTTCTCATTGAGCCCTGGAGGCGAGGAGCTCCTGGCACATGGCGCGGTACTTGGAAAGCGGTTTGATGGGTTTGGTGGGATCCTTTCCCAGTTCGTCCCACTGTCGCATTCTGATGATGGCAGTGAAATGGGGAGATGCCTCGAAGGCCGCCGCTTCCTCAGCATCCATTGGTCCTCCCTGGTGCACCAGAGTCAACTTACTCGCATCCGATAATCCTGAAAGGATTACGACAGAAGAAAACGATCTCTGTTTATCCTACATCATTCTTCTGTAGAGCAACCAAGTAGAATCACGAAAATGATCTAGATATCTGAGACTACAAAACAATTTGTTAATCGTAAGTTTTTCTTCTCATTGCATTCGAATTGCACCGCTGTTAGACGTTAGAACATTAACGATGACCTCTGTTCATAAACTCTTTGACCATGGCATTCGCATTCCGGTGTCGAGGATGATGTGAATTAGAGTAGACTTACATTATGTCATAACCATACCCATGGTATTTTCATAATGTGTGATTTCCTCATAAGAAGCATTTTCCCAGAAAGAAAAAAACATGACAGTACCAAGTATCGATAAGTTAGAGGATATGTTGTAGAATGTCACTTTCGAGAAGACCAAAAAAAGCACGTATTCTTTTACTGTAACTCAAGAATTATAATTCAGGTTTCAACATAATATTGCAAACTCACTGTTCCGATACTCGGCATCCTTGAAAACGAGATATCGCTTGGCATCAACGTGACCCTTGACCAGCCTACACACATCTTCCGGTAGGCCCTGTTCCCTGAGAAACTGAGCTCCAATGACGTCATGATTTGCTGCTCCCAGTACTACGTCATCCGTTACCATGCGCTCCAAACCTTGCTGCAAACCTAGAAGGTGACCGATGTCGTGGAACAGCGCACCGAGAATAACCTACCGGTATAAGCATCGAATACTATATGCAATAGCATTAATTTTATTCAAATTCAATTCAAATTCATTTTAATGTATATGTATTTTCATTTTGACAGAAAAGAAAATACATTTCACTTTCCTTTGTAACAGAGAATAGGGTAGGCCTATTGCAAGACAACGTGAAATGAAAAGAGTAGGCCCTTATGCAACAATAGTGAGCCCTTATGGCAATGATACATTGTGATGAATTACAAAAGTAATTTATTCGGTATGCAGCCTTTACTCGTACGGGTTTTTTTCTTTTCATGACTCACAATTGCACAGATTATCTCTTGCAATCATTATTGCCAGATCACTGACTCCATTCACTGTTATTCTAGGTTGACCATGCAGGATAGAACGGGAGATTAATATTTACAGCAAAGAATAATACATGATATCGCCACACACCTTGATTACAGAATACACTTCAAGAGTGTATGCTCATCTGTAAACCATGCCAAATAGAAATTACATGGTAGACACTTTGGAATATGCCTACACAATAGTAGGCCTACACTAACATCATCATTAACAACAACAACAGCAACAACAACAATAACAACAACAACAACAACAACAACACATGCACATGCAATAGCAAGTTCACCATTCCATTATCACTAGCCGCGATCACACTGGCAAAAGATCGAGATCTGAAAGATCGCGATCATAAAAAGTTCTCAAAGATCGCGATCTTAAGTTTTCAATCTTTTGCCAGTGTGACTGCGGCTATTGTTGTTAGATGCACACGCGTGTAATGCACTGCAAGTCCCCTTCACATTGACTGACTGGCTAGCTATAACAGCAAATATGCTGCATAATTGCAGTTCTTACCGTTTCGCCGATATCATATTATAGGCATTAAACCGAACGCTCATTCAATTCAATTTAATTCAATTCAATAGTTTATTTATTAAAAACTATTGAAAAAAACCGTTTAAGACTTATCTATATAGGCCCTTAGATATTCTTCGTTCAAATTTGAAAGAGCTTATATAATCAGACAATCATGTAGTTTTTACGTGGTCCTTGAATTATACAGGTCTTCGCAGGGACTGTGGAATGGGGTGGGGTGGGGAGAGGGGGAGTGCGGTACCCCCCCCCCCCTCCCTGTTCAGATTCCACACGATTTTCCCCCCTGGAACTAGGATTGCCACGGAAATTTGACGTGGTCAAAAAGAAAACCCACAGTGTATACCTTCCTATAAAAGCATTAACAAATCCACGGGATAACAAAAGCTTAGTCTCTGCATCAAGCTAATCTACCCATGCATGGAACATATTCAGTTTCGACATACATAATGCTCACTCCCCTGCTCTATGCTTTAAGTCATACGATCTGCCCAATATTATACGTACGACCTACATAAATGAAATAAAGGAAACGAACCGATTCTTGCTTGTACACCCCACCCACCGCCCCCCCCCCCCCCCACACACACACACACATTTGGCTCAAGACCTTGATCCATGCACCAGAGGGCTGGGATTTGCGTGGCCCCATTCATTGATTGCCTTCCCACAATGATATTGTGACAATGTTATTGTGAATGAGAAGCGACATGTGTCATGGAGGCGAAAATACATCCTGATTAGGCCTATACACGCGAGGGAATTCAAGCTACAAGCCGTGTATTACAAAGCTATATACAAGCCGTGTATTACTGCTCGGGACGCTCAGGGACCGTATCAGCACGAAGCTGTGTTATTAGCTCCATGCATGGTATCAGTTTGTGTCCGGTGAAATAGCCGCGGGACCGTGCAATGAAGTGTACATTACCCAGAAGATATAGGAGTTAAGGTTTGCCTCCTTGGTATAATACACGAAATGCCCATACAAGAGCTGAGATCCCGTCTATGCCGAAGCTGAACGTTCCCTCCCCCTCTCCAGGAGCTGGCGGCCCCCTAAATCCTTCCTGTGCCAATGCGTCAATGTGCACAAATCATTACACATAGTATACCAATGGACAAGAAATAATTAATGTGGCACGCGGAGGGTTAACGAACTCATTGTGTCGTAGCTCCATGATTACACCATTGATCGGCACACTACAAAGTCAGTTGAGCATTACAGTAGGCCTATGCTGCAGATAAGATGGTCCAGAGTAGGCTATTTATCTTCGAAACTTCCTACCTCGTTTGAGAAACCCTCCTCCTCCGCCATCATAGCACACTGAACCATGTGTTGGATCTGGGTGACGTTTTCTCCCAAGTAATCCGACTTGCCGTAGTCGTCATAAAGTTTGAAGATGCGTTCAACTGTTGCTTCCACTGCCATATTAAAGGTCTCCAAAATGCCACAGCACACTGAAGAATATACCACTATGACTACCGGAGGCAACAATGTTTATCACGGGGCATGGGTAGGAACGATTATTCAAGCTTCATAGTATACTAAAATAGCACATGTTGTATTCCAACGAATTATAGTTGTTATGTTTCCAAACAGTAACAGTGCGTCTACCTTTGCCAGGTTTTGCTAAAGCACAGGAGTTTACTTTGCTTATCGTCGAAATCTGGACTCAATTCGGACTTCAACCGGTCTTTGAATAGGCTTTATATCAGGGACCGCTGATCGCCCCCCCCCCCCCTACGTGTTAACACACACACATACATACACTCAAACACAGAAAAACACACACACACACACACGAAAAGACGAAACAAACTTACAACAAAACCCATGACTCTTCGAGAGTTTCCCAACCCCGAGGTACTTCTCGTTGAAGGGGGGGGGGGGGAACATTGACCCCACCCCCTGCACACACACACCCTCACACACACATGATAAACTTACAACGTTCCGCGGACCCGGTACCCAGCTCTCCGTCAAAGGGTGGGGTGTTTCAAGTAGACAGGACATGGTTCGTGTACGTGTCTTCAGTGGTGTTCTAACTTCCAAAATGATCATTTTAGAGACTTTCACATGTAGCCATTAATATGTCAATCAATCAATTCAATTTATATCAATTTATAAAGCGCAAAACCTATAGACATAATATTCTTCTGCGCTGCAAAAGCTTCTGATGTGCTTGATATATCCAAAATAAACTGTGTGACAAGGGATTTTTTCTGTAACTTTTGATAAGAATTTCAAGTGGATTCTGACAGTCCGATAGAATTGATCAGGGGAACCATGCAGTGGCACATTCTTTTATTGTGAAACACCCCTATCTGCCTATTAAAAATAGGGACGTGGTGGACTCCCTGGTCTGAACATGGGTGTACTCCACGCTCAAATTGTGCGGTAATATATATATATATATATATATATATATATATATATATATATATATATATATATATATATATATATATATATATATATAGCATAATCACGCGGATAGCACTGTCAGCTCACATGATGTACAAATGACTAGAAGAGAATGATGAGATGTGATGTATCATGTTATCGCCGTTGATTCTATCAAAAGAGACGCAGAGTGCACTACTGACATTCTATCTCCTATTGTTCTAAAACAAACGTGAAAGAGGTACCCGTAAGGAGTTCACGAAATCAGCAAGTGCTACACAGAAAACTCATGAAAGCAAGATACCCACGGGTCAAGCGCTCACCTAAGCAATGTACATGGTAGGGTCTATATATACGTACATCCACCTGTGCCAACCATATTTTGAGATTCGGGGATTGCTGCAGGGCCTATAGGCTCCTTTGGCAACATCCTCCATAGTATTTGGGAGCCGCCCAGACGCCCTCTAATAGGACAACATCGTCATTTTGTACAAATTATGATCCCCCATGCAGTGGCGAATCCAGAGGGAGTGCACCGGGCGCCCCTTTTATTTTGTTAAAACAAAAGAAATAAAAAGAAAAAATGGGGGGGGGGGGTGCGTGCGCCCCCTTTAATTTTGTAAAGGCGCCCCCTCTTTACGGCATTTCTGGATCCGCCCCTGCCCATGTTTCTTGCTAACTTTAGTCAAAATCCAGTCACCAGTTAAAAAAGAAGAAGAAGAAAGGAAATGGAAGATAAAAGAGGAAAAAAATATATCATTGGGTAGATGAGAATGTATGAATAAACGATGAACGATGGACGCACGCTTACTTGAGCTAGTCCACCCAGGCAAGAGAACCATGGAAAAGAAAGGATTTATTTATTTTTTGTTGTTTGTAAAGGATTGTCTATTTTGGGGTTTTGGGACCGAAGGAGGAATTAAGGGGGGGGGGGGGGATGTTCGGGTGCTCCTTTGCAGTTGCTGTCAATCTCTCTATATAGCAATACCAGTGTAGAGTTTGGATTTTAAAAATGCCGATATGATTTCAAAAAGATGAAGAAAATGTGAAATATGACCCCAATCCAGCGTCCCCCGAATTTGCTTTAAACAGTCAATTAAACTACTTCTGCGGATCTGCCCAGAACAAACCTGAAGCTACACTTGCTAATGTTCTTAACCATAAGTAGTAAGTGTTATAAAAAACATTTCCCATTTTTTATCCTTGATATTTCAAAAATTACAAATCAGATAACATTGATATTGATATGAGAAATAGCTGAATAGTGTGCAATTTTGTTGGAGGTAATTTAGAAATGAAAGCATAAATCAGTGACATTAAATTCAAAATTAAGTTTTTATAGTACAGTTCAGATTTTGGTCTACTTCAACCCTCTGTACGAACTTATACCATATCTCAGTTACTTTCGGTTCTAGAGAAGAAGTTATTTTTCTTTCAAAGCTTACTTAATCTGGGGCTTTGGGTCCCCTTAAAGGCCGGGGGAAAAAAATTGGGACATGTTTATTTCAACAAATTGAGGCATTATCACGATAGGGGTGTTAACTCCCAAGTTTCGTGAAGATCCATATAGTCAGGGTGGTGTTTTCGAGAAGTTTAAAATGTATACACGACGCACGACACACGACTCCGAACGATGAATGATCGTAATAACTCACTTTACAGCCTTTTTCTCATAAGGTGAAGTAAAAAGAGCTTTGCTCGCATAAGGCCAAACTTTGAAATCATGCCATCGTACGCACAGACCCGCAAACACAGAAACACACTTGTTTTTTCCACCTTCCTTCCACGGGTCACTGTACAGTGAATTTACAAATCAAATGACAAAAAAGTAAGACAGTTACACATGTGTATATTAAACTCAACAACGACACAATCACACATCCATGTAACACGCCTTTAAACTCGGTAACCTTTTTTTTTTTTCTCCCACATCACTCTCTTTGCAACTCAAACACGCAAACGTACACATACAAACACACGCAGTGTACTGGTATGACCCGTATTCCTACAGCTGGTTCTTAAATGAATTTTGCGCTGTTCTCCGTGATTTTTGTTTTGTTTTGTGTTTGTCTGTTTTTTTAAATTCCTATACTGACAACATACTGGCGCGCTGCATAATGTTCCCATTGTATACGAGGACGAAGCGGCACGGTTCAAAAAATATTTTGCAGCACTATTATGTAATCACATTTTGATGATTTAGTAACTTCATTTCACTATGTACCGCATTTAATAAGTCTATAATCCTAAGCAACGACTTGTCATCATTATCATACTTTTTTTCAGTAATAGACTAATTCAATGCACAACTCATACTCATATACAATAAATAGTTGGCTTACATTCAGAAAACACGAATCCAAATACAGTTGATGAGTGATGACGCAGTGCAAGATATTACCATCATAATCTTACGTATTACTGGCATCATAACACCAAGGAAATAACTGATTTAAGTCAGTCATTGTACAACCCATCATGATGGTATACAACAGTGTAGTAAATCAAGACACAAATATTTCACACACAGTTTCACACACAGTTGATAATGCAGTGCAAGATTCTCTTTTATTATCAATGGTGTTCACATTACGGAAGGGAACAATGTAACAATATCTTAAGAGTAAGTGGAAATCAGCAATCAACAGGACACATGAATACTGAAGTTCAATGATGACAATGAATTATTGAAGTCCATGGTTCTATGTGAATACTGTAGAGTCATTCACTGTCTATCATTAGTAATTCAAATTCGATCGGAATAGAAAATTCAGAAAAAGAAAAGAGCTGTAATCACATAACTGATCTCGTATTTATTACATTTTGTTTTGTGATTTACAACACAGTACCTGCCACAATTGTCTGTTGCATGATGAAAACATTTATCATTACCGTAATTCATTGTCTTGATGTGTAGTATGTATGTGACAGACAACTTTCTCTAAAAGATACGATACTGTAGTTGAAAAAACCAAAACAGCCTCTTCAATTCGACACATTTTGCCTAAGATGAAAATTGTCCTACCACTTATCGTAATTTGACTTATTGTCTTCAAGATAAAGCAATATGACTGAGGGGCTAATGCTAACAAGAGTACCAAAGTGTGAAGACATAGCTATTCATTGTCATGGAAACCTGTTTCAAACAACCTCACATAGCCCAAATGTCTGTGAACACAACAGTTGCTAACAATGCTTGTTCCAATTTCCCACCCACTGCCGGCAGCTTTTAACGGTACGGTACATTGTATCTTGTTTGGAACAAGCACTAGGCTTATAATAACAAAACACCATGATATGTAATTGGTACTCTATTCAGCCAACTCCTGCAAGCAAAGGGTCTTAGCACATCTTATACTTTTGATAAGCATCTTCCGGTACTACAGTAGTTGGTATAGTTCCACATACCTATGGTAGTGTCCTATCTTACACTGAGTTTCAAAAAAACTTACAGCCATCTTCCTTTTACAAGGCACATGAAATCATAATATATAATTTTACTACATTGCATGGCATAACACGGCAAATTTCTCAACCCTGCTATTCCCTGAATTGCTTCACTTGTTTTGCTCCATGCCTTTTGGTTAGTACACGATGAATACACACAGCACGTCAATCCAAAGAGCTTTTAATACAGAGAAACCACAGGAAACCCAGGGAGAAAGGCATCAAAGAATTGAAACGACAGAAAATATGCAAAAGCATGCAACCATGACTTCACTGTAAAAAGTCGATGCAGTGACAGCAAAGATGGAAAATCCCACAAAACCACACTCAATCCCACTAAAACCCTGATTTGTTTGTTTTTGTTTGATCTTTTTTTTTTTTTTTTAAAGAAGAACATCACATGGGCTTGCGAAAAAAAAAAAAACCACTGAATGAATACAGATGTTTGCATTTATATTCATTAATAGCTTTGAATGTGTTTAGTTGTCTTTTGTGAGGGTGGGGAGGAAACTTAAATTAGTTATTTTATTAAGATTTAAGAAAGTTCACAATACCAGATTGATATTCGAATAGATTGTACATATGTTATCAAATGTATCCACTACAGTGAAATTATTATTCAACACTGCTAAATGACAATTATGGAATGGTAAACTTGGATGCCATTTTCATCGAGTCATGTTTATAAAGCTACATTCTCACTTGTCACCTTGCGAGTGTGGCACAAGTGTTACAAAGGAATAAAAATCCTGTTTTCAAATCAATTTTTGAAACCAAGAAACAGTAGAGGGAATAAATAAATACTTAGAATAGTCCAAGCAGTGTCCAATCATACCATAAAATGAACTTTTGCACAAGTATACCAAGTTATAACAGCATTGCCATTCAAAGTACATGAATAACAACTCAGCACAGTGTACTCAGAAGCTGTGTACAAATATTAATACACTCCTGTGCAAATGATAAATTGACATGTGAACATCAAAAGGGTAAGTATAAAGAAAGCTACAACTAATTACACTATCCCTTGTAACCCTGATTTGTTTGTCTCCTTGATTTGCAAATTTCATTCCATGCTCAAACACAACGTCGATTCAGATAGCTGGCGTGTAATTAATAAACTAATCCTACACATACAATGTATATACTGTACAAGCATTAAACTCTTCGGCAAACAAAAATTTGAACAGAACAGACTTCTTAAGAAAAATAACTATTAGGATAAGAAAGAACAGAAAGAACTAATTGAATGGCAAGACATCATACAAAACCAACCAAGTAAACACAAGAAATTGCCTCGGTGCTAAGACTAACACCAATCATGCATTGTGCTATGGACGGAGGGTGACACAAATCTAACACATCTAACGCACATATTCTGTGATATATACAAGACCAAATAATTTCTCAAAATGGGAAGGGACTTTTCAAAGGAGCAGTCTTTCTATCAGATTGCCAGCTCTGATTTTACCATCCTATCATTTTAACCAACCAATAGCAGTTTATGCAGTCAGAGTTATTTCCCTCCTTCATTGACGAAAGTTAATGATCTGAAACTAAAATCTGATGAAAGAGCACACTCGTGTGTGAACTGCATCTGAAAAATGATTTGTTGTAATCATCAGGGATATATGCTCATTTAAGTAATCAAATGCATTTCATTGTGCCACGTGAATATCAAGAATATTTTAATAGAATACATATTGTAAACACTTACTTATGTATAACAACAAACACTAATTATCGAATTAAAAACAGAAATGATTGTCTGCAATGTCGGAGATGATTGACAGCATTAGTGAAAAATAAAACAAACATTTACAAGTTAAGACACAATTATATTCGCTGGCGTGTTGAATACCTTCTTCAATAGCAACAAGGTTCTGGCAGAAAGTGCTGGATGTGTGTGATTAATTTGCTGTGACTGGTTTAATCCCACAATATTTGGATCGATCATGATTCTTGAAGTTTCAAAATGTGCATGAAAAGTTGGTGGCATATACCACATGCATATTTGAGGTCTTTTCTTGTTATATTATTCACATTTATTTAAATACTTTTGTCAGTAGAAAATTTCAAGTACATTCAAGATTAGCCTATATGTGGGGAAATATATAGATGGAATTTGTACTCAGATGTTTAAGGCACAATCTGCAGCATAGTTTTTGTTTATTTGAAGTGAAAATACTTGTAAGTGAATAAATAAAAATATAGTTTTTATCAAAGTGACAAAACATGCAGTTTCATGTGTCTATGTATATGTCTGCATGCATGCAATTTGTATCTGATCACAATGTAGTCCAACTTGAAGACAAAAAAGAAGAAAACACGTCTCAATGTAAGTTCCTTACACACGTGAGACAACACGTGCCACTTTTGGTCCATCTGGGGTGTAAAATGTCCTGTGAGCATTGAGCAATACATTGCACACACTTTTCAGTACATCAAGAGTATCTTACATCATTGTGCGGGAATCCCAATAGGAATGCACGGGTAACAGATAATAAGTCCCCTGCCCTCCAAATGCACCTGCTGTAAAACTCTAATCAGTTAGGCGGCCTTACTCTCTGGTTCAAAGGGGTCACTGCGTACACACACGGGGTCACATTTTGCCAAGTGCTGGAGGCATGCAGAGATCGATATACTCCTACACCTGTCTCTGGTGTGTCTTTTTCCTCTGATAAAGTCAGAGATGATGAATTGGCTCAAAGATGCAAATGTTCATCTTGTGAAAGAGAACCATCTTGAAGATATGATGAGAGTCATGGGATAACTATCATCTTTGGTCTTTGAGAAAACCTGGTCTTCGCAGCAGCAATATTCTGAGTGTTGATGTGATTCCAGCTTGACATGCTCATGGAACTGTAACTACAATTTTGTTCAGGCACGTGGGATGGTGCACTACCCCAATAAGAATGTGACGAAAATTGCCGATTGGTCTCTAAAAATCATTCTAAAACCAGGTGCGGTATGTAGATACATTGTATACTGTACCATATCGGCAAAAGATCCATGGCCAGTAAAGCTGAGCTTTGCACTCGCTGCAGATATTTGAAATTCCATTGAGTCAAGTCACATAGAACAAATTCCAAATCCCACTTGTCTTAGAGCATGATAAAACGCACGTGTACAAAGAGCTGCAAAGGGTCTTAGATTTGTACAGCAACGATTACACCACTATCACATGATCTCACAAGTTCCAGCTAACATACTGATTTTCTTTTTTGGATTACTTATTCGGCTTTTGGGCACTTATTTCACAGCAATAAGGCTATACAATAGTAAGCAAGTAAGCAATCATATAAAACTGTCACAGTCCTACACAAAATACATTCATGCTGGTATTTTACCTACACTTTGTATTTACTTACTGTATTCTATTACCAATCATGTAGAAACTTCTTTTGGTATATCATGCAATGTAAGCAGCAAAAGGCACATGAAAGTTTTGGTGTAACAAACATTTCCACATTATTAGAAAGAGGACGGAATTTATTAGCTTACAATTTGAAATTAGCAGAGAGTGATCATTAACTGTTAGATATGCATGACAATCTTTACACTACGTATCTTTATACTAAATATAATGGACATACATGTATATAGATAAATTATGAAAGAAAATAGAATATAAAAGTAGACTGTTCAAGTATAAAGGCCATAAATGGTGTCAATGCACTCATCATCTCAATAATGTGTGCCAACATGATTCACTCTGTACAAAGGACCAAGGTGGGAGGGGGTGGGGAGAAAGCTGGGTACTGAATCAATACACTGAATAATGCCACTCTATATGTAGACGTTTTTGGTTCATTCTTTGCTGTTTGTTTTTGGCAGGAAAGGACAATGATACAGCGAGTGTAAGTTGGAATAATAAATGTTTTTTTGTTCTTGATTGTATAAAAGTGTCTCGTGAATGTGACAATACGTGATACGATGAAGTATGCTAAATACACTATGCATATTGCAACTGGAGAGGCTTGCACACGAATCTAAGTTTGATAATAACATTTCCTTGTTCCACCTCAGCAGACTTAACACACAAGATTTGAAAGGCATGAAGAAAACAACTGTCTCCTATTGCAAAATAACTCGGAGTGAAAATGTTCTCACACATCAACACAACTTGCAGTACTGTGCTATCAATCAATTTGTATTTTGCAAAGTTACGAATAACACAACTTGATAAAATTTCTGCACCCTGCTACAGCAGGCACATCTCTCTCATGGCTTGGGAGGACCAATGGCAGGGGGTTGAGTGGGTGCTCCGTCCGCTGGTGGCTTGGGCTTGGGGCGAGGTCTGAACCCACGTTTCTTCTTGTCCTTGGATGGCAGTCGCTTTTCATACGTGTCCCGCGGCCAGAGGACGTAGTAGGAGAAGACCCAAGGGCGTGTCATGCCCTGGGTGTTGCGTAGTCCATTAAGGTGACCGCGGTGCTCATTGTTGCGCTCACGACGACGAAAGGCCCACAGACGGCGACTCTCCAGCTTGCGTCGCACACGGTCGCGTGCCTCTTCCTCCATGCGTTGGATCTACAAAATCAAAGAAGATTGCGATTGAATGATAAACACATAAGAGTACCACAAGAATCATGAAATCCATATCTAATTCTGGTTTTATTTGCATTTTTTATTGCACAAAGTTAAAAGAAGTCAATTCTGAAATACAACATTATCATTTCAGACAGATTGTGACAGAAACAAGGTGCTCTCAAAAGAACCATCCTCACATGGATGCTTCTGAGCCCCTGAAGTGGTGCATATGGAAGAGTAGTGAACCCAATAAATCTACAAAGTTCAAATGTAAATGAATGAACATTGATTGAAATGAATAGAATCATGTTTAACTACCTGCATGCCATATCAATTCATTGTCCATGGGTATTTGTGTGAAATTTTTGCACATTTGTCTCATTGGCACAGAAAGTGTTGAGTGACAGGAAACAGAGAAATCAAGAGTCATTCAATTCTATGTTTTCCCCTGACCTCTAATCCCACATCTTGCATATATCCATTACTTCCTTACCATCCTAATCTTCTCTAGTTCTTCTTCTCGCCTCTTCTGCTCCTCCAGCTCCTTCTGATGCCGTTTCTCCTCCTCTTCGGCTAATCTCCTCAGTTCTTCTCTCCTACAAATCAAGACAGAGATTAGAATGTTTTGGATTCCACAACGAGTAATCTACCTCAAACAACTACAATATCCGATACAAACCCTGGTAACTGATATCTCAAACATTGAAGAGTATTGCTACACATAAACAAAATGAAAAGGAGGGCATGTACAGGAAATCAACCAAATCACATCATATATATACACATACAAAATTCTCTATTGAAGTTGAATACAGGCTGGAGATGAGTCTTCTCATCTTTGAATATATATATCACACTAAGACCTTTGAACCTATCATCATAACATTTCTCATATCTAAATAAGCTGAGCAATTACTGCACACAATGCGCAACATTCAACTACAAATGATGCACACCTCAAACAGGGGGAATTATAAAAGTAACATGTACAAAGGCAAGATTTTTTTTTTTTTTTTTTTTTTTTTTTTTTGGGGGGGGGGGTCCTTGAGGGTAAAGTTCCCTCCTGCTGGATTTTGTTAACACATAGTGAGTGAAGAGCAACAATGACCAGCAAACCATCTCCACGTTAACCCGTTGAGGGCAGGCTGATTTTGCTATTTACAGGCATTTCTCATAGACACCTGCCCAAGTACACTTGGGACTCGTCTTCAACGGGTAAAGAGAGAGAGTGCTCCCTTGTATCATCTTACATTTTCCTCTCTTCCTCCGCTTTCTGCCTCTCCGCCTCCTCCCGGGCCTCCCTCATCTTCGCCTCCGCCTCTCGTCTCTCCCTGGCAAGTCTCTCCAGCGCTTCCTGCTCAGCCTGAAACAAAAGAAAGAAAGGCAAGACGACAGGTGAACACACGCAGGCCCGAAGATACGCAGATGGCGAATCTAGCACTCCTGTCATTCCCTGCATTTCCTTGTCATTTCCTAATTGTCAATCATCATGCAAAGAAGTGATAGTGTTGTGCAGAGAAGATGACACAAGCTTCTGTTCTTTGCATTGGCTTCTTTAATACTGACCCACCTAGTGCCTTCTTGATGCATGCCTGCATACCAATCACCTTAAAAAAAAAACCACCAACAACAAATGTGCAGGGTTTAAAAAGAAGTGTGTATGAACATTTTGGGCATAATGACATGATCTCAACAACACCTCCCCCCCCCCCCCCTACACAAACACATATTCACAAACCAAACATTGCATATTCTGTTGGGTGATAAAGCCAACTGCTAATAAATGAGAACACATGATGAAATGAGATACAGTATATCCTACAGGCAGGGCTAGACTCTAACCTTTTTTTTCCTCTGGTGGCATGTTTGAGCTACTAAAATCTTTATATCTGAAATGTTGTTGGCCAAAGATAAAAGGAAACATAATAATCCATTTTTAACCACGAGTGTCTGGTCAGACCACCAAAAGATAGTCGTTTTGGAAATTTGGTGGACCGACATCATTTTTCAGAGGCCCCAGGCCACCGGGCCGCTAATGTAGAGCATGGTGAAGTAAGATTGTTGACATTAAACATCCACCATGTTTCCATCTCAAGACGATCCCTTAGGGGTGGGGCACGGGTTCAATTCTAAACTCACCTCCCGCTCAAGCTCTCGGATCCTCTCCTCCTCCTCCTCCATCCTCCGCCTCTCCTCATCCTCCTCTCGCTCCCGCCTCTCCCGTTCCTCCCGCTCTCGCTCCTCCGCCTCCCATTCCGCCTCCTCCCTGAGCCTCCTCCTCTCCGCAGCGTCTGCCAGACGTTCAGCCATCTCCCTCTCCCTCTGTCTGGCTGCTTCCTCCTGCATTTGTGGTGTAGAAGGTGTGAGAGAATAAAATCTTAGCAAACAGTTGCATTCCATGCCAGTTCAATACAGCTTTCCATCAATGACTAAACACGCTGACCCAAAAACAACACATATAAAGACTGGTTTGATTATTTGGTAACAGAGTGAGGTAGGAATATTCAGGTCTGCCAACATTCCCACATCCAAATCAGGGAGATCTGTGTGTTACACACATTTCAACGGGCAAAAATAATTCCCAAATGAGGGAGATTGTAATATTCTTTTATTCAGACATGAACAGATTTCGATATTTTCAGGGAGACTCCTGGAGAATCAGGGAAACTTGGCAGCTCTGAATATGGTAATCAAATCTATATAAGAACAGACTTTTGAACACAAACATCCCCCCAAAAAAGCATCACTTTATTCACAAGAGACAAACTACCAACAACTTCTGCTCTCCTTGCAAATGAATTGCTGATGTTAAATGATACATGTATACTTATTTTTTCATTGGCAAAATACTACTACTGAAAATGAATGTACTGACCATTTTTCTCCGTTCTTCACGCTGCCTCTCTCTTTCTTCCTTCTTCCTTTCCATCTCTTCCTTCCTCTTCTTCTCTCTCTCTTCCCTGGCAGCTCTCCTCGACTCCTGCAGCATCAGCCTCGCTTCTTCCTCCGCTTCTTCTGCGAGCCTGGCCTGGTACTCAGCCTCTTTCAGCTGCTCCTCGATTTCCTGGGAAAACGATCACAATGATACATGTTTTGTCAGCTGGTTTTCAGAAGTTAAGAAATCAGAATACGCACTACAATAAACACCCTTCTCATTTTACTCCATTTCAATCTAATTTGTAAGTTATGAATTCCTGATGGATTCAATTAGAAATAGCTGAGAATGTGGAAATATTTCATCAACATGCAGGTCGTGTGATGGGCAAGAGTGCAATTGTAATATTGAGTTGGCTCTTACTGAGTTTAACTGCTCAGGAATCAATGTGTGTGAGGTGTTAACAGGATAACCATTCATTCATTGAAGATTGGAAGTTCCTGTCCAATACAGGTGTAATTCTAAATCATGATTGTGTAAGTTTTCCAAACTTGTCTCTTTTTTTTTTGGGGGGGGGTGGTTGAACATAAAACATCACTGTCTTCACAAGCTCTTAATCACAGCTACAATGAACACTGAAACTCAACTTCTGGCTGATTTCTGAACTTACCATCTTCTTGCGCTCCTCTTCATATGCCTGTCTTCTTTTTTCCTCCTCGGCAGCTTTCCTCTTTTCTAACAGGGCTTTCTTTTCTTCTTCCCTCCTCTGCATTGTTAACAAATTTAAGTACAGAACGTTTGGAGAAGCACACTGTATTACAATGCATAAAAGCAAACTTTATTCCACTAGCTTGCAATTCTTCACTTTCAAGTCCATGTGGTAATGCAGTGAAATACTCTTTGCTTTCATAGTGATGTCACATCTTTCAAATTTTTCACTTCGCTTAACTCTCCGCATAAAACAATGTCTTTTGTTTCTCCATCTTGATCAAATCTGAGATTTCCGGACTCTTTCACTGCAGTCCATGCGACCATGAAAGTAACATGTGATTAAACTTTTAAAAAAATGTTAAATGCTGACAACAAACATGATATGCATTAAAATTCTGCATACTAAAGGGATATACGGGGAAAAGGCTATAAGAATTATAGGGCTGACATAAAGAGTCAATGAATAAAAGGGGCTAAAAAAAACAAAAAAACCTTGAGGATTGAATAGAAAACAAAAGGGCTCTTTGGCTCTAAGGTCACAAGTGTTGAGACCTTTACAGCAGATTATGAAAGGGTAATCCTTGAGGCTGTGAGTACTGAATAGTTAACAAAGGGGCTCTAAAAATCAGGGACTCTTAAAAAGACTTTTACAAATGAGAATAAAAGAAAAAAAGAAGGACAGATAGAGGGGATAATATAACAGATTTGGGAATTGAAGAGTGTGCAATCAAACTCTACGAATAGAGGGGTAAACAAACACACAAACAAAATGGCTCTAGGAGCTAAGCAAAAAGGCTCTTAGAACTGAAGGTGCTAAAAGTAGTAAGAACAGAAAAGATAAAAACAATACCATAAGAATCATACAATGATAAAGGGTCTTAGATTAGAGAGTTTAAAAAAATGTAAAGTGGACAGCAAGGAAAGAAGGTACAAGAAATAGAAAATGATATGCATGATGATAATTACATAGCAAAGGAAGTCAATGAATTTATTATAAATGACCTGAGAAAACAGTAAATGACGATGATGATAATGATAACATTGTTGCCATGGCAACTTGACCATACCTGCTTCTCTAATCGGCGAGCCTCCTTGAGGGCAGCCCTCTCTTTGGCCTGCTGCTTCTTGGTTTTCTTGGTCCCCTTTGGAGTCTGGGTCTTCAGCTCCTTCTCAATTGCCTCGTCATCCGTAGCAACGGAGGCGCGGTCTGTGTCATTGGGGTCACCTGGGGGTCACAGAATTAAGAGTCTTACTAAATTTGTGCCATGGAAGATGGATACAGGTAACAAACTGGTAAATTTGTGCATTACCTGAGAATGGTAACTCTTTGGACTTGGAACCAAAATGCATAATTTTCAAATCAGTGGAGCACTGTATATATTTTCTGAGATTATGTGTTTTGCTTCACTAAAATTTCACACAATATTCATTTTGGAATATAAAACAAAATGTGAACCATGAGTACATCATCCTCATAGAGTCTAAGACATTGGAAAGTAGAAGAATAAAATGCAGAGGCAATTTTGATGGAAAATGATAACTTTTAGATTCACTTCAAAGTATTGAAGGTTTGGTGTCTTAACTATCATTCATTGACATTTGAAAGTTTTAGCATGTTTTGGAACTTGAAATGCTTAAACTCAAAGAAGCTTATGTCATCTTTTTTTTTAATGGTTCCTTTTCCATTATTCAACCACATGAAAATGCAACATCTGGTTTCACATTTGCCAAGAGAGAGTGGTAACGTAGGCCCACACTGAAGAAAATGAAATAACCTTGGTGTCATTCAAATCAATGTGAGAAAACTAACCTTTCTCTTCTTCTTGTTCTTCCTTCTTTTCCTCTTCTACATTTATGTTTGCTTCAGCCAACTGTTGAGCAAGCTGCAATAGAAGAGAAGACAGAAATAGAGAATTTTGCAGTCTTGGTTTTATGCGTAATTTGCACAAAATGCATGTCCTACAACAGGGTTTGACACCAACTTTTTAATCTGCTGTCTCGTTCCATTCACTAAAAATCATTAAAAAATGAAATGTTGGTTGCCCAGAGAACAAATGAAGTGGTGCTAATCAAAAGGAAACAAAGCAACCTATTCTCAATCTTAATTGCTTGATCAAGCCTCCAAAAGATATGTTTTTTGAAAGTTTGGTGGCCAGACACCAATTCCTAGTGGCCCTGGGCCACCAGGCCATCGCCAATGTTGAGTCCTGTCCACAATCTTTAAGATACAGTACGAAATGATAAATGTTCCTTTTTAGGAGGAGTAGCTTGTCATCTACAACATTTTTTATTGTTATGGAAATGTACAGACTAGCATAAAACACATCCACTATCCAAAGTTCTGGCTCAATGAAAGAAAAATACAAGAAGGTAGATTATCTACTTTTTATACTAAATTGCTTCCTGACCACATGAACACATGAAATTAAAGAATTGCATTGTTAATCATCTCACAACTCAATCATTAATATGTATGCTGAAATATTATGAAATACTGTTTTTGATTGATGATTCAGCAGTGAATGGCCATATCCCTACTAAATCATCATAGCTACTGTAGGCCAATAAAACAAAACAAATCTCGTTTTCTTCTTTAATATCATGTCATTAAAATGGGAAATTTAGCGAATATTTGCATGTACATTGTAGGCCAATAGGAGACTTGAGAAGCAGTAATACTATCACCTCATGCAATGTGTGTGTAAGACTACAAGTAACATCATTATGAAAAACATGTGAAACTTTTGAATTCCTTCATTTTACCATGTATGCATCATTTGATAAAAATTTCCACAATTTCACTGTGATTCTACTGAAAAGCTATCATTATCAACTTGAACATGACATGGAATTGCACTTTGAAAAGTGCCAGTTCTTCTCACCTCCTCCTGTATCATCTTATTGATCTCATCTTGAGATGGCTCTTCATAGGCACTGGCTCCTCCAGAATCGATGAACTCCACTCCTCCCTTCTTGTGAACAGGGCTGGATCCGCCCCCTTTCTTGCCCTTCCTCGCCTTCCGGGGTGTCTGAGGCGATGGCTTGGGACTGGGCTTGGTTTTCTCCGGCTGTGAAAATGAACAATGCACAAGCAGCACTTCATAGTAATGAACAACCCGATAACACGACTTCCACCATTTTCATATACAACAACACAACTGCAACTGCAGAAAGCAAACAAACGAACAAGCAAATGGCAGAATGTCTGGGCATCCATCAACTACAGGGCTACATGTTGTAAATCCAAGTCAAATCAAAAACAATTATTACCCAGTAGTGACAGGGGTCTAGTTCTGAGAGTATGGTAGTATGTTATTTTTAACACAATGAACTTATTTCATTCTGATGTGACAAAATTTGAGAATGGGAAACTGTTTGCATGAAGTGGGCACTGCATTCTTGACTACTAAAACAATATAGATAGTGTAAGTCATGAGCTACAAGCAAAAGGGTGTCAATCTTGTGCAAGGTCCAAAAAGTGGATGTCCTCCTGTCTGGCCTAAATCAATGCCTTGTCTAAAAAAAAAAAAATTATAATAATAATAATAATACAAATAAAATCTCTAATTACTCCATCCCTTCACTTTATACATATATTACTTGAGACACTGATGAAGAGTTCAGTGCAAGTACAGCTGCAGCATACATGTATGGTGTGAAATGGATACCTTTGGAATAGAAGATTCATTTTTCTTGGCAACCATGGACTGTAGGCTGCTTAGGTCCAGTTTCTCTGCCTTCTTTGGCTTGTCAACCACAGTCTTCTTGGCAGCAGACTGCACCCTGGGAGGAGGCGGTGTTGGAGCATGGGAGGTGACAACAGTGGGGGCTAGGGTAGCGGGCGGGGCAGGGGCATGGACGACGGGTGAGGCAGGCTTGGTGATGGGAGCAGGTTCTGGTGCCACCTGCGGAGTAGGGGCTTTAGGAGGGGGTTCCTCTTCCCCATCCTCCTCCTCCTGCTCACCCTGCTGAAGAGGGTCTTTACTGTGGCTGCTTGAGGGGCGTGATGGGGCCGATGATGATTTGGAAGTTATCTCTGTTGGAAACATAATGAAAAAATGGCACATAGTCATGGAATACTATCTTTAAATCTGCAGAAATCATTTGAACTGAAGCTGTGTATCTTGCTAAACAACAATCTTACTTATTGACATTGACAATATGAATAAAATCATCTGCAAACTAAATATCTCAGAATACATTTGAACTTGATTTATACAGTAATGTGAATACTTACAGTACATAATGTTGTTTAACTATTTCTTTGGGCTTAGAATAGAATTGGGATATCACCAATAACAATGGCAATTGAACTGCATCAAATATATCCCTACTAGATAGGAAAAAAAAAGACCCTCATTTAACTTCCTTTACCGTTAATTCCTCGTGCTATAATGACAAAAACATCATCACTATAAGCACCAGGGAGTTATGCAGTTATCAATAGAAAATATCATTTGAATGTGCCTACTTTAAGCAGGGTATTTACCTTTCCTAACTCACTGCACATACAAGTACAAACATCCTGAAAAGATTCAGCTTTTTTTCAGGGCAATCTTTAACTGATCACAGAAAGGATAAAATAAAAAATCAAAATGAACTTGCAAAGGCTTTCAAATTTAGGTCAGTAACTGATAAAAACTAATGCTACAAAATCACAAAACAGATTTCAACTGTTTAGTAGTGTTAAAAAATGTTCTAATATCTTATCTGCCCTAGTTAAAGTCAACATTGTTGTTCTGTTTCCACAACATATCTAACAACATACCCTGCTCCTTCGGGATTCCTACTCCTTCTCCAAACAGCTGCAGGTTCTCATTGTTGCTATCTCCTGTGGAAGATAGACAACAAAACATTGAAAGAAATGTTAAGGAGAACAGGCCTACATGCTGTAGTGTTCATTTTACAAAACTCAACCAAATTGAATGAAATACATATGACTTTCATTAATTACAAAACTGAGAAAATGGAAATGGCAAAACTAAACACTGCAAAATCTAGTTTCTACCAAATAACATTACACCGGTAGAATTTCAAAATGTAATGTAAACGCAAAATTGCATGATGTTCTATCAAGCATGAGAAACATTCTTTCTCTAAAGCCAAGCATATGGTTGAAACCAAATGGTGAAGAACAAGGGAATTTTTCAAATTCATGAAATTCTTCTGCCGAGATGTTTTCATTGCAACTGATTGACAAATTGCCCTACATCAACATAAATAAGCAACAAGGGAATTCTTTATACCTTGCTCCACTGGAGATTCCCACTTTTCTTCTCCATCAACCTGCATCTCTTCTTGGACAGTTTCCTCAACGTCTTCTAAGGCAGCCGTCCTGGCAGAACCAGAGGTGCCCGGCCTGCTGCGGGATGACTGTTGAAACAAAATTGAAAATGAAACATTACTTAGATTAGGCATGTTAACATTACAGCTACAATAAAGAACAGGTACATCTTGACAATCCAACAAAACTGCAACAAAGGCACACATATATCCCAGAAACTGAAGCAAGGTTTTGTAGCTACATTAGCCCCGTATCTCGATCTGCATATTGTAAAATATTCTATCAAAAGTTCAACTTGGTGACAAAAATTCTAAATCTATGCATTTAAAGTGCATCACATAAATTGGTAGTACTCCGAAGAGCTACAAATGTACTTCTGTAGAGGAGGGAACAACATGCAAACAAACAAAACAGAGCACACTACATTTGATAATACTGGTGGTATTTTCTTACACTATCATTATTCAAGAACATATCACTATTCCAGAAAAGTAGATGCAATCACACATGAAACTAACCTGTCTTGACTTTGCAGAGCCTGTTCTTGTTCTTCCTGATCCAGGCCTTACTTCACCAATGTTATCGTCCAAACCAGGCCACTCGTCTCCCTCTGGAGGCGGAGTCGATCGTCGGGACGACCGTGTCCTTGGTGTGTAAACTCTTGGGGGTAATGAGGATGTCCTTGAATTGCTGCGATGAGGTAGAATCTGGCCCTCTTCACCTTCCACTGCATCAATTCCATCCATCCCTGCTTCAAGTGGAGCATCTGCCTCGGCTATGTCTGGCTCAAGATCCTCCACCCCGAGCTCAGCCAGATCCTCTGACTGCCAGTCATCATCATCTTCTCCCCCTAGCTCTGCGGCTCCTGCATCCTCGCCTTGCTGGGATCGCATCCCGGCAGAAGATTTCCGGCTCCTGGAGCTCTCCACCCTCGACCTCCTGCTTCCCGAACTCGGGGTTCGACTGTTCGCATCCTCCTCGGCATGCCCTCCTGGACTAATTTGTGATCTGCGTGACGTGGGCCTGCTCGATTTAGGACGGGAAGAGTGGTGTGACGACTGACGGGATCTCGACTTTGCTGATGCAGCTCTCGCTTCTTCATCCACTACCCATTCTTCTTCGACATCCTCATAGCCATCATCTTCCTCTTGTTCCCCTCCAAAATCGTCATTCTCGGGTGGAAGAGATGGTGTTCTTGCTTGTGGAGAGTAGGGTGGGTAAGGCGCACTAACCGGTCTCCCAAGGTATCCTCCTGACTTCAAAGATGCAGTCAAGTCTTTTAGCGAGAAAGGTGTGCCTGATCTGATGCTTCCTATGGATCTGTTTGATCTACGTACAAAATAAACAAGGAAAAGTAGAAATTACGCAGTGCGTAATATATGTCCCCGCCGGAAGTAGCATTTTAGTAGCAAAATGTACAATATAGGTAAAAAGATGAAGGTCAAAGGTCAAAATTCTATGTAGAAGTTTTGAAGCCCTCACCTAGTGCCATCACATAAAGCAAACGGAATCGAAATCGGGTTAGAAATGGCGAAGGAGTAGCATTTTGTAGCCAATGTACAATATAGGTAAAAAAATCAAGGTCAAAGGTCAAAGAAGTCAAAGGTCAAAATTCTGTGTAGAAGTTTTGAAGCCCTCACCTAGTGCCATCACTTAAAGCAAACGGAATTGAAATCGGGTTACAAATGGCAAAGGAGTAGCATTTTGTAGCAAAATGTACAATATAGGTCAAAAATCAAGGTCAAAGGTCAAAGAAGTCAAAGGTCAAAATTGTATGTAGAAGTTTTGAAGCCCTCACCTAGTGCCATCACATAAAGCAAACGGAATCGAAATCGGGTTAGAAATGGCGAAGGAGTAGCATTTTGTAGCCAATGTACAATATAGGTAAAAAAATCAAGGTCAAAGGTCAAAGAAGTCAAAGGTCAAAATTCTGTGTAGAAGTTTTGAAGCCCTCACCTAGTGCCATCACATAAAGCAAACGGAATCGAAATCGGGTTAGAAATGGCGAAGGAGTAGCATTTTGTAGCAAAATGTACAATATAGGTCAAAACATCAAGGTCAAAGGTCAAAGAAGTCAAAGGTCAAAATTCTGTGTAGAAGTTTTGAAGCCCTCACCTAGTGCCATCACATAAAGCAAGCGGAATCGAAATCGGGTTAGAAATGGCGAAGGAGTAGCATTTTGTAGCAAAATGTACAATATAGGTCAAAGGTCAAGGTCAAAGGTCACGACTGAAATTCTGCGTAGAAGTTTCAAAGCTCCCATGTAGTGTTATCATATAAAGCAAACAGAATCAAAATTGGCTCATAAATGACAGAGAAGTAGCAAATTGAAGATTTTGATCACACACGGACGCACACACACACGGACGGACGGACGGACGGACGGACACACGGACACACACACGTACGGAGCCCGTTTCATAGTCCCCTGCTCGAACTCGTTCGGCGGGGACAATAAATAAATAACACAAGTGGGTGGAAATAGCAGCAAGAAATTCATGCACAACATCAAATTCAGATACATTTTCTATTCCCAGTAGTCATTGTCAAAATGCAGCAGGTTTGTAATATTCAAAAGTTTACTTTGACCATCTGTAGTAATAACTATGATGCTTATTCTTAGAGAACTTTTAACAATGTAATGCATCAAAAAAGAAAAACACAAATTGTTTAGCATGTACATGATTAAACATAAGAAACACAGCCAAAATAATCATACCATGATGCTATATAATATACCATGAACCATTCACCTGCAAAGTTACATTCCGAGATTCAACAGGGCAATACAATATTCATTTCTACATATTGTATGCATCAGGGACGAGACACAATAAGACACTAGAAAAGACATCAGCTGGTTTATACCTCGCAGTATCAGGACGTGACATTAAGTTGGCCTCCGCTTGAAGTTGCTGTGGCTGAGTGCTGTCCGATGCAAATCTGACAGTGGTCTCTGTGGTGGTGCTGTTGATGGTGTGGCTCACTGATCTCATGTCTGCGTTGCTGCTGGTCTCGCTGTACACGTGCCCCTCCGATTTCAGGATTGCCGGCCGTAAAAACTCCGTCTTGGGAGGTGCACTCTCAATCTGTTCCTCCAAAGCACCATCTGGGTCGAGGCTTCCATCCTCTTCAAACTTTTCCAGCACATCACTCAACTCTTCCGCCATGTCGGGGGCTGGTGTGTTGGCTTGAGACATTGATGTTATGACATTTCTGACCCTGAGATAGAGAGGCATTTGAGAGAATGAGGGTGTTCAATGAGATTGCCAAAAAAAACCCCAAAACCCCCACAAATACCTTGTGAACAAATTTCTCATTTTCCTACACAAGGGCGGTAATGTGATGATGTCTGCCTTGCGATCAAATGACTCAGGTTTGGTTCCTGACAAGTCTAGTTAAGAACTGTTGCACGTAATTATGCCATCTCCCTAGTAAGAGGCAAACATACTCAGTTCCTCAGACTGGACATCAGACGGAGGACCAGTGCATGAATAAGTCACTACTCGTATGCATAAAAGATGCCACTTTACTTCCTCACAAAGAGTAGGGCGCTAGCCAAGTGAAGTGGTTCATCCAACATATCCACACCAGAAAACAGGCAAATGATGCTGATTCCTTGTGGTTTGCCCCAAGTGACCATAAATAGTCGGCAGATGGTATCTACCTCACACATACCAGATGAAAGACGATTTTCTGCACATGCATTCAGATTGCTACTTTGCTTCTCAACATGTGTCATGCAACTATATTATCGACATTATCAGAGGAGTTCTGAAGTTGGCTAAAAAATGATTATATGCATGAAATTTACACTGTGCATAACTTACGCTGCTTTTGTCTTCATGTCTTTGAGGTAAAAGACAAAGTCACCTCCGGGCTGCAATCGGAAATCCACTCCATGTTCACCTTCCTCCTTGTGTAAAAACTTGAAGCAAGATGTGTCGTAGGGTGCATTTCTCTGTTCTAGACCATCGCCAGTCTGAAAAGAGAATTTTTTCCCAAAAAAGATTCCTCCTATCAGAACATTGCATTTTGTCTTCGTGATTTTCCTGATTGCATATGCTATGATCATAGCAAATATATTTTGTCCATTCAAATATGTAACTAGAGATGGTTCAGTGTATCATGCATTCATTAATTCTACTTTGCACATACTGTACACTGAGTAGGAAAATAATCTGAGAAGACACATATAATTTTAATTGACGCACTATATTCAGATGAAACCTGACGTACATTACTAACAATTCAATACAGAGTTAAGTTTAATCATCACGACAAAGTCACAGCTCTTTGGTAAATTTCAAGTGTGAGTGATAATGTTTGCTTTTACATGTTTTCAGAACACAGACACAAGTCCACAGACACAAGTCCAGAGAGCACCACATACAAATGTACGCCTTTCTTTTGCTTACCTCAGATCCATAATGAAGGACACTGTTTGTTAACTTCTGAAATGTTTGAAGGTTGGATACCCAGTCGTCAACATCAATGGCATTTGGATTGACACGGTAGCACCTTTGTTCTGGGACAGAAAAGGCGACATCTTTGGGTGCTGCAAACAGCATGAGAGCACCCTTCCTGGTCGTCAGAGTTTTTGGCAAGGAAGCATCGATTCTGGCTGGCAGAGTTGGACTTTGCGAGGAGCGGCGGGAGATGGGGGCACTTTTTGCCCTCTTGAGGGGTCTGTGCGATCCAGAGAGGCTGGGTCGGGACTGCTGCTTGTCGGCGCGAATGACGCCAGTCCGAGGTCGCGACCGAACAGAGCCGAGAGGCCTCGAGTACTCGGTGGTCTGCGTCTTCAGCCGGATGAGATCTGCAAAGTTTTCACCAACGGATTGGGATTGCTGGGGGTAGTTCTTGGACGCCTCCCGGAGAATGGTCCTTATCTGGGAAAGCTGACTCTTGATGCGGATTGGGATGTTGACCCTCTTCTCCAGGTGGTCCAAGGACTCTCCTGGCAGGGACTTACTGAGGACCTTGATCTGTAAGATTTATGGGGGAAAAAAATTGTATTTATACAACTTACTGTCCTTCGCTGTTGCATCAACTGCACCCAGGTATCTGCACGCACAAATTCTGACCAGTTTATTGGGAAGGGGAGGGGAGAGGGGATGACTGCTGATGGGACTTATTTTTAATACACTCAAAGTACACCCCCAAAAAGTCAAAATATGGGTATTGCAGCTTCTTGATGTTTGCCCAGATTCTCCCAAATGTACCTACTGTACATATTTTGCTGAGAAGCATGCCGAGCTGGCCTTCTTTTTGCAGGACATTTTGCAACATGGACTGCATGCATGTGAAGCTGCATTAAATTGTTAGCTTCCCTTTTAAATAGGCCTACGTACCTGTGACGGGGGATTACTTTTGCTGGCTTCCCTTCCAAAAGCATGTGATTGGGGGTAATTTTGATGGCATCCCTCCCAAAAGCCTGTGACAGGGGGTCTAAACGAAACCTATATACCCACCCTTAAAAGGGGTGTCTCTAAGAATCTGGAACAAACATACAATAGTATGTGTGTGGTTAACTGCCTGAGTAGGCTGCAAAGGGGCAGGGGTTTGTTGGTAACCATATCGTAATGATGGAAAGGATGAGCACATTAAGAAATATCCCTTACAATACTGTCCAGGATGGTATTTGCTGTTTTGTTTTGTAGTTCTATAAATTCTCCTTACTTAGTTTTGACTTGACTTTTTGAAGTTCTGGCCACAGGTAGACATAAGCCAGCTTTATCACTATGCAAGATGACAGTCACATATGGTACAATATATCTGTACCTTTACAGAAATATTAGTCAATATTCTTACAATATACTTTCAAAATGTTTAAATGAAGCATTTTCACCTTCTTGTCTTCCAGCTGTTGCTGTAGATCACCATCCCACGATCCACAGCCATGAGCCAGAGGACTGAAGACTGATGTTGATGACATTATTGCCTGTGGAATGTCAGCGGCCAAGGTATTTCTAGAAATTCTCCATGTCACTCAAATGATGTATCACTTAGTCTCCAGCGAAGAGTGGACATCTTTCATGATTCTTCCTGCTTTCGACAATGGCAACCTACATGTATTGTACAAGTAAAAGTAATGAAAGTTAACATCAGCCTAGATTTTTTTTTTTTTTTTTTTTTTTTATTCAAACCAACAGAATTGTTTATACCACCTGGTCTGGCAGCATACAAATTCAGATCCAGATTGGAACTCTCACTCACATAATGCTCTCAAATACAAATTGTTCATAGGATGATACTTCCTAAAATTTGACATTTTCGTAAAATAAACTTTTTGTTGGGCCAATTAATTCAGTGTATGTAGTTCATTAATCATTCATACCTTTGACATTTGTGAATTATGGTATTTCTGTGACTGTAGGCCCTACAAATATGTGCATATCAAACTGATGTGTGTTTCTATTTTTAGTTCCATGCATGTCAGGAGCTATGTGTCAGAACACACGGCACTAAAGTCATGAAAATATTCACTGCATATGTTTACTGTTGAAAACAGGTCCCATGTCAGTCATTTGACAGAACGAAAGATCGGTCTGTATCTGTCATCGGGGATACATTGTATGTTCCGCAGAGACTGCATCTGGCTTCACAGAATCCCCTCCTATTGTCCGATTGTCTACACCTAGGGCTAGGCCTATAGTCTAGATCTAAACGTTTCCGGAGAAGAGCGAACGATAACATTAAAAAAAATAAGACTCCTCCTCCGGACAGATGGATCTTTCTGTCTAGTCAGGCATGTGCTCCACGTCTCAAAAAACTAAAATTAAAATGAGGTAGACTACAATGTATCCGGCGTCTCCCTTATAGCTACTTTACAATATTAAATACCGGTATGTGCATATTGTACGAACAACTACAGACCCACTTATGGCACTAGACACTACACTAGCCACAGTTTACACTGCACTGCACTGTAGAGCTACGCGATTGTATAATTTACAGTTTCTATGCTACAATACAATAAAAAAGTGAGACAGCACGACTTACGAAATTCGCTGTGGTTTGAGGAGAGCGTCGGAATAGAAGATGTGAACATGCAGTCGTGGCTTCAATAATTTACTCCTAGATCCTCCGTCACATCATCAGAGGATCGAGGACTCGGTAATTAAAGAGGTAGGCGGCTAGCCCGGCGTCTGAAAACTTGCCAGCTCAGTCAGCGTCGGATACGCTGCTACCACGGTAGCGGTTTTGCTTCCACCATGACCACCAGACAGTATTGACGGAAAGGAACACAGCACAAAATCTCGAGAACACAATATAAGCTTTGTTTGATCTACCATCTATGTTCTAACCACCTATTACACTTCCATCGATTCGCTCATTGTTGAGAATATTTTCGCGCAGTGTACAAGTAGTTCGACGAGCTTCAAAACATCCTGAACAATAGGTTATTGATTAATTTCGTTCTTTCTGTATACACGCCTTCCATGACTACCACTTGTTGGCGGCTGGAAGAATTCATTACTAATGGGGTTGGGATGTACTGTTAACTCTATTTCTAGTTTTGTCAAAATACTTTGAGTGATTGATACCACAAGGATATAATTACATTGAAAATTCTTATGAAAATAGTGACGTTTCCTTACAGTATGTGATTTAGCGATTTTTCTTGATGACCAACGGCTACGAAATGAATACCACCCCTATAAATTAATGGTAGTGGCTTCTATTACTGTAATGTGCACGGGGGATCGGAGAAATGGGGGGGGGGGGGGTTGCGAAGGATTCTACTTTCCTCGCACTGTCGGTGGGATAGCGGATGTAGTTCACAGGTCAACATTTACAACTCCTTTTTGACCTCTCTGGGCAGTGCTGGGTAGCTGGGATCTGGTTGAGTTGAAAATGGTGAGACTGAATATGTATTCTTGTGACATATATTATGTTAGCGTAATATAAACTAAGTCATTCAAGCAGGTCCTTTTTATACAAGGCGGCATGGCCAGCTTGGTTTGCATTGTGAATTTTATTCACTGTTTTTACCTGCTTGTCTGGTGCTATGCCTATGGATGGTGTGGAGTTTGATACACAGTACATTGCTTACGTGGCGTGTCGTGCATCAATCTACCAGAGGCAGGAGGACGGGTCTGGACGCATCAAAATCACATGTAGCCTGCACCTGTAACTGACTGCATCAGATATAGGTTACCGATTAAATGTCATAGATACCCCTCAAATGTATCACTGATGAGTGATATTCGAAATCTTTTGAAGCGGTGACCAGTAGAACCGTCGTAATTTCGTATCTCCTAAAATGATCCGCTACGCGGTAGAATAAATTAGTTCAGTCCCACACATAAGGAAATTTGTGTCATTTGTAGATGTCCTGACCGAAAGATCGGTCTGTATCTGGTCGTCGGGGATATGTTCTGCGGAGACTGCGTCCGGCTGCACGGATCCCCTCGAGGGGAGTGATAACGTCAAAAAAATAAAAGACTCCTCCGGACAGATCAGATGGCTCTTTCTGTCTAGACTAGTACTAAATTTTAGTAGATGTCGAGCTACAGGTAAATTATCGGTTGGGCTATTAAACCCCTTGGTCTAATCACCAGGTGGGCTAACACCATTCGGGCTAAACCCAATTGGGCTACAACCACTTCGTCTATTTACCATTTCGTCTAATTGCCGCATGGTCTAATATTCACTTAGTCTACATGCCACTTGGTCTAATATTCATTTGGGCTACACCCATTTCGGCTATTACCACTTGGTGTCAGCCGTTGACTGCACACATGCACATCATCCCGGTATACAATGTAGCTTCCAGAGTGAGCTGCAAAAGGGATTACCACTTCAAGGCTTCAAGGTTCTACATATCACTTAGTCCAACTTCCATTTCATCTAATTGTCATTTGGTCTAATTACCACTTAGTCTAATTACCACTTGGGCTAATCGTCACTTGGTCTAATTTCCATTTCGTCTACTTCTCACTTACTAGTAGTCTAATGCCACTTGGTCTAAGTAAGAAACATAACCATAGATTTAAAAAAAGGAAGTGTTAACAACCGTTATATATTATACAACTCTATATGATACACACACATGCGTGTGTTTCTTACAGCCATCTTACAGCAACCTAATACACAACTGATCATTGCAGAGTTGAGCGGGGGGAGGGTGCGGGAGGGGGGTATCCCCTTCCTACACCAGGGACTTTTTTCAAAAATCTGTCTACTACAAAGACTTGTATTTCAGAGCATCCAAAATGGTATATAATTGCGCTTTATAAATTGTTTTCGACGGAACCACAGGCGTAAATATACAGTGCGTCCCAATAAAGAGGAAACTGGAATTGTCAGTTATTTTCCCAGTGAAATAGAACAATTCATGTCATATAACATACATCATCAATAAAGTTTATATCTTCCTCTTTTAATATGACACTTAAAGTGTATTCACTGACGAGCAAGGAGAGTTTAAAATTTGAATGTCAAAATCAAGTTGCACAGTATAAATGGTCATCAAGATTTGAAAGGATGCTCCAACGTTTGTTAACAAAGGGAGGGCTCATTAGCAATTCTTTCACCAAATTTCTCAATGAGAATGAATACAGTTTAAAGTACAAGCTTGAGTCCTGACCATGCAGCTAACAACACAGCAAAGAGTTTTCCTAGTAGGAGCCATGAGGGGTAGAGCACAGATGTGCGTGGACAGGCATGGTAGACATGTTGAGCGACCTTGATCATGTGGGACTGTTTCAAGTCGATAAAACACGCAAAAAATGCATCAAATTGCACCATTTACAACATCAAAATGCAAAAAGTTCTCACTGTGGTAGGGGGAAATCCCCCCACACCTCCCCTCCCCCTTGCTTGCTTCGCTCCCTCGCATCTAACCGCTCCCCCTAAGATCAAATTCTCCCTATGGCGGTGATGGCCCCCACTGATTAGAAGGCCTTCACAGTAATCTTGCGCACAGGCAGAGCAATCTATGAGCTAAAATACCACGATTTACTCAGTCAATGATATACTAATATTTCATTTATTATTTTTTTAAAGAAGTGTGCACCATATCGCTGAATTTCAGGTCTGGAAATGCAAAATCTTCCTCATGTGGGAGGGGGGATACCCCCCTCTCACAATCTCCCCCCGCTCGGTCGCTCCACTCCCTCGCACAGATATTTTAAAAAGAAAAAAAAGGTCTTCATACTGATTTTCCACCGAAAGTCATCTGACAAGCAAAATAAAAAAAGGAACATATATTTCATATTTTTGCTGCCACTTTCCTCCCACTTTACATTTCATGCAAAAGAGTGGGACATTCGATCCCTGTAAAGTGTGTGTGTGGGGGGGGGGGGGCACCAAGCTTTTCTAGGTTATTAGACCAAGTGGGAAAAGACCAACTTGCAATAGACCAACTGGTGTTAGACCAACTGAACATTAGACGAACTGATATTAGACCAAGTGCAATTAGACCTAGTGGCAAAAAATACATTAGACCAACTGGAAATTAGACTAACTGGGAATTGGACAAAGTGACGATTAGCCCCAGTGGTCATTAGACCAACTGGTTATTAGACCATGTGGCAAGTAGACCAAGTGAGAAGTGGACCAAATGGGTTTAGCCCGAATGGTGTTAGCCCAACTGGTGATTAGACCAAGTGGGAATAGACCAAGCGGCAATAAACCGAGCTACATGCATAAAATTTTTTCGCTCGCGCTCGGTCTTGGCTCTTTTAATAGACAGAAAGATCCGTCTGTCCGGAGGAGTCTTTTATTTTTATTGACGTTGGGGATCCGTGAAGCCAGAAACATTTTCCGTGGAACATATCCCCGGCGACCAGATACAGACCGATCTTTCGGTCAAGGCTCTTCTTGACTTTACATGGTATGGCAACCGATCTTAATTCCTATAGGGTGTTATTTTGAATAATATGTAGTGACGATAATTAGTCCCATCATTAAGATATTGTCAAGTACTGTAGGGTCACATGAAATGTAATTTAAAACAGACCTGTGTGAGTGTGTTTTTTAATATTATTATTATAATTATTATTATTTATTATCATTATTTTTGTCATTCTTAATATTAATCATCATTGTCATATAATCATTATAGTTATTATTATTTGTTGTTTGAAGGTTTGCATGGTGAAGTTAATTAGGAAGAAAGATTTGCGGTGACACCATGTGTATGTAGTCCTTAACCGGATCGTTGTTTGGCAGAAGAGCCTAGAAAGAGGAGAAACGACGAGGGAAGCGACATATGGGGGTTGTGAGGAGGGCAAAAAGTGAAGAGTGGGAGACAGTAATGGGCTAGAAGTTGAAGTTGCACTAGTGGAGACAGTAGAGAAAGGAACACAGAGAGTGGTAAGGAAGAATAGTGTGAGAACACACTTTAACTTTATTTTAATTTCTTATTTTTGCATTTCTCCCACAGGAACCGTTTCAGGATTTAACTGTCATCAATTTCCTCTCCAATTTTTTTTTTCTTCTCCGCAGCAGCATTTAATTCTAGGATCCACACTAGCTGTTCGCCGACTTCGTTCTCCTCTTGGTTTCATGAATCTTCACTGCTCTCCCCTATCTCCATGATTCTCCAGCATTCAACTCCTTCCTCTTCCTCTTCCCCTCTATTTCATCTTTCCCCTTCTAACGATGTCCGAACATCTTACTTGATTCTCACACTATTCTTCCTTACCACTCTCTGTGTTCCTTTCTCTACTGTCTCCACTAGTGCAACTTCAACTTCTAGCCCATTACTGTCTCCCACTCTTCACTTTTTGCCCTCCTCACAACCCCCATATGTCGCTTCCCTCTTCGTTTCTCCTCTTTCTAGGCTCTTCTGCCAAACAACGATCCAGTTAAGGACTACATACACATGGTGTCACCGCAAATCTTTCTTCCTAGTTATTATTATTATTATCATGATCATTATTATTGACAAAATTATTTCCTCTCTACCCAGGTATTTGGATGATATTTATGGCATGGCTGGAACAAAAAGAGGGAAAAACCTACAACTCTGTATGTGGCAGGGTCACTTTCATTCATCAATAAAACAGCAAATGAACATCATGTGTGCTTACATGTAGTCCCACTTTAGAATACAAGCAGGAGTTACTCGCAAGTGTTATGGGAAGTGACACCTGGTTGGGCCTTTTCACCTACATTGTACATGTATGAATGAAATGGCTCCTGCCACAAATAGGCATCCTGTACAAAGCCTGCTGCAAACATGGCTGTTTACTCTTTATATTAGTTTTTATGTAAACTTACAATTGTGCAATGTGTGCACTAGTGGTTTCTTTACCATCCAACTGTGTTTTGAATGGATTTTCTACACAAGGTGTATGAGTGCTTTACACCCTCTATGTTTATCAGTTATAAAGGCAGCCAGTTGCCACTTTCGTAATTCTTCAATTGAAAATGCAGAATTTTCTTATTCATTTTGTACAGTTGTATATTGCCACGGACAAGCATATGCACTTGTTTATATCTGTATGCTTGGTATGCTGATAGAAATAGTACCATTGCACTGTGAAATGTTTGGTGGCTATTTAGATTATTTGTGCTTCCAATTTGATCTTTCAGTCAGCAGCTATTGAGTCGATGACGAGGTATGTCAGCCCGGTCAATCCGGCTGTCTACCCTCACCTCACCCTCATCCTCCTCTCCATCGGAGTCTTCTTCATGGCCTGGTTCCTGGTGTATCCTTGTCAATATTAAACTTGCATGTTTGTGAAATGTCAAACCATGGTCAGCTACATTGTAAATACATTTTACTCATAGGTGTTGCCTCAAGTGATACTAAAATTTTGTCATAGGAGAAAGTTCTGTTTACTGAAAACAGAAAGATCTTATGAATGGGTGCCTTATACAATGTACAGTTAAACTCGCCTAAGTCAACATCGCATATGTCGAATAATCGCGTAAGTCGATGATTTTTAAAAAGTCCCGATTTTTCCCCATTGACTTACGTGTATTAATTCTCTCACAAGTCGAATTTTGTAAGTCGAATACTCGCCTAAGTCGATGAAATTCCAAGAACACTTTCATGGAAAAACCATTGAATTCACTGTGCCTAAGTCGAATAAGATTTTATCGTGTAATAAATCACTGTCATTTATTATTCATTATTTATTACTCATTATTATTTTGTTTGTCAGATGAGTTTGAGGTGACCAAAAAAAAAAAGATCTAAAGTATCAAAATTCAAAGCGATCACACCGCATGCGATCGTCTCTTCGTGTTTGGAGGTCCGCAAAGAGATTTTCCCCAGTGACTGAGAAAAATCTCTTTGGAGGTCCGCTGGTACAGCCCTGTCAGCTGTCGCGCTTACGTACTACAGCGACTGGGCTGTGTATTGCTCCACTCGCAGTAAGGCGTTCGTACATTACACATGCGTTCATTTACATGTACAGTACCGTATTGAGCTTTGCAGTGTAGCTTGGCATTTGCAGCGCTGTGCAGTGGAGTGGTATGGATGAAGCTGCTGACTTTTCAAAGCGGAAAGTAGGGGCACGGGTAAATCAGAATTGCACCTCTACACGCATTTCAAGCCACGGTATGGTAAACTGGAATCAATCACTGCTCAAATGTTGTTCATATTCACTTCCCCAAGGTTTAACAAGGGTGTAAAGTAATCGGACCTGTGCCAATACTAATGCACTGTCCATACAAAGTTAGCCGGGGCCCTGCCGGGCGACCCGTGTTGCGGCACACCGCTCCAACTCTCGGCTTCTGAGTAGACAACATACATGTACATCATACATAATTGTACATGTGGTGTAACTGTAAGCAGGGAGGTGAGACACCTCCCTGCTGTAAGTCGATTTTTTTCGACTTACGCACAAGTCGAAAATCGCCCAAGTCGATGTGTTTTGCTCAGTCCCGAGAAGATCGACTTATGCGAGTTTAACTGTATATGCGGTTATTTGTCTGCACCATTCATTTTACCTTTTTGCATGATAAACCTGTATCAACTCTTTAGCAGTGTGTTCAGGTAGTGTAGCAGGTTTGCATTTTGCTGTGGCAATCCCAGTAACTTTATATTTAATTTGAAGGCTGGACCTAGCATTTATTAGGACCACTTTGATTTACATTATTTATGGATATCTCAGCCGTTTCACAACCAATTTTCATCAAATAAACTTTTAAATCCTCTTAGAATTGTATGTTCTTCAATATTTCACATAGTGTAAATGCAGAAACGTTTGTGGTACATCAATTTTTGCACATTTAGCACTACTTTTGGCAAGCCCAAATTCTAAAACCCGCAAAAATATATCCACAATATTGTGTTCACATCTTGAATGGGTTGACACTTACATTGTGTAGGCAGCATTAATTCACGTACATGCAAATATGTTTTAAAGCCGCTTAACTTGAAAAAATAATCCCGCAAAAATGTTGATTGATGCTTACACAAAGAGGTTTCTAATTATATCACAAAAAGTTAAAACCCAAATTCCCATCTCAACCAAAGCTTTACTATCCCTTTAACAGTGACTTCTGTGTTACAAAACATTCATCACTGACAGTCATGAACTTGATACATGTACACTGTATATACTTGTACACATTATATTTCTGTATTTTACTTCATTTTACCCTGTCATACTGTATATTCAGTCTTAATAAATACTACATTGTACTTCTGAGATTAGTTTTCCTTGATTGACTGCATTCCTGTGGATCAGCTATGAGGTCACAGCCACAAAATATACAAGGGATCTGTACAAGGAGCTGCTAGTTGCCTTAGTTGCCAGTCTTTTCATGGGATTTGGAATTCTCTTCTTAATGTTGTGGGTTGGAATATATGTATAGCATCAACTGTCCTCGCAAAGACTGCTGTATTTTAGAAATTGTTCGTTGGTGAGTATCTCTTTGAAATTGTTCACTTAGTATTTTGTTTTGTTTATATTACGTTGTATGTTTCCTATCTGACATGCATGTACATCAGCCATTGCTCGAGAATGCTTTGTCTAGTTTAACTGCGTATGTTTTTCAATGCTGACATTTCTAATTCTTAATCTTTGTCTCTTTCTATGTTAAGCTTGATATATAGGATGAGATGGGCTATAGCCAAGACAAGCAATTGAAGGATTAAGTGTGCTATCTCCCTCTTCCAGTAAATCATTTTTTTTCCTGTAAATACAAGCTCCATTCACAGAACTGTGATGTGCAATCATGGCAGCCCTTAAAGCTGATGAATAACTTCTTGTTACAAAGAAGTAAAAATTCAGGTTGCAAAGTTATTGTCAAAATGTTTTTATGCCTCCGCCACGAAGTGGTGCCGGAGGCATTATGTTTTCGGGTTGTCCGTCCGTCCGTCCGTCCGTCCTTCCGTCCGTCCGTAATGAATTTTGTGGACAAGGTAACTATCGAAACCTGTCGAGGTATCCTAATGAAACTTGGCATGTATGTGTATTAGGGGGTGAAGTTGTGCCTATCAACTTTTGGGTGCACATGCTCAAGGTCAAAGGTCAAAAGGTCAAGGTCAAATACATAAAATTTCACTATTTCCACCATATCTATTGAATGCCTGAAGATATTTTCTTGAAACTTAGTGTATACATGTTTTACCTAATTAAGATTCTCTGGTGAAAGTTTGGGTCATGAGGTCAAAGGTCAAAGGTCAAAAGGTCAGGGTCAAATACATAAAATTTCACTATTTCCACCATATCTATTGAATGCTTGAAGAGATTTTCTTGAAACTTAGTGTACATGTATTACCCAATTAAGATTCTCTGGTGACAGTTCGGGTCATGAGGTCAAAGGTCAAAAGGTCAAGTAAATATATTAAAACTTCTTTTTTTTTCTCCGTACCTTGGAAAATTGTTCAAGGTATCTTCATGGAACATAGTATATACATGTACTGACTGGAAGTGATTATCTAGAGAATGTAGGGTTCATGGGGTCAAAGGTCAGGGGTCAAAGGTCAAGTGCAAGACTTCAAAATGTTACTATTACCCTCATATTTATGCAATGCCAGCAGGGTTATTTTTTTACACTTGGTGTATGCGTGTGTAACCTAATAGAAATTCTCTGGAAAGTTTTTTTTTTCTCTTTTTGCCTCAAAGGTCAAAAGGTCAAAGATAAGTGAAAGTGCTGAACTAACTTTTTCCTCCATGTCTCGGAAGTGGCTCAAGTTACCTTGAAACTTAATACATATTATGCATGTTCTACCTGAAAGTAATTATCTTATGAATTTTAGGGTCAAGGGTCAGATGAAAATGGTAACAATTTACTATTCAATTCAGAAATTGAACTTTTTCTCCACACCTGTACCTTGAAAATTACTCAATGCCTAAATGTATGAATGGGTCAAAGTCAAGTTAAAGTCCTTAAATCCCTAGATACATGCTCTCCTATTCATCCAATTAAACCTACATCAAGGAAGGTGAACATTCAACACATTTGTGACAAACTTGTCATTCCAATATTTTGCCAATTTGTGAAAATGTAATCACACAGTGTCCACATGTACTATCTAGACCTATTGGGAAAATCATGCATTATGGCGGAGGCATACCAGTCGCCAAAGCGACATTTCTGGTTTTTTTTTAATGTACTTTACTGTTGGGCTGTAATGAAATTTTGATATAACGAAAGAAAACTGCTGGCCCTGAGGACTTCATTATAATGGGAGTTGCCTATACAACCTAACAGCTGTATTGAATCCTAGACATGGGTTACATGTAGCAAGATGAGCAAAATTGCTATTTGTCCTTTCACCAACTACTTCTTTTTCTTCTTCTTCTTCTTCTTCTTTTTTTTTTCTTTTTTTGCTCTAAATGTGAACTTATTGTCAACAGGATTCAAGGTCTTCATTCATAGTGCTGCCTTTCTTACCGTTTCATTCATCCTACAGGGCTTTGGAGAGATCCTGTCTGCCTCTGGAAAGATCATGCCAACCATCTGTTAAGTGTCCCAAGGCAATATGATATGATATCGACTGCTGTACCTCTATATTCTGTTTTTATTTTTGTTTTTGTTTTACTTGTTTTTTTTATGGGAGGGGGGCTGGATGGGTGAGTGAGGAAAGTTGGGACAGGGAGTTGAAGAGCAAATGGTCAGAAATTAACGTAATGTGCAACATACTGTGAAAATGTGAGTGACGTCACACAAGCAATTTTTTATGCATTGCCACATGGTATATGAGATGGTAGTGTTTCTCCAGAGATTCATGAACCCTTTCTTTTCAGTTTAGTTTCCTCTCCTTTCAGTGACAGCTTTTATACCAAATGCAGATTCTTGCATAACCCTGTGATGTGCATAACTCGGGGCAAATATCAGTGAATTGTTGACTTCTCATGATCTTATGATGAAAAAAAGAGAGACATTTGTAATGTCGGCATACTTTTTTAATGTTAAATATTGTTTGCCATCAAGTCCACTGCAAATGTTTGTGAAATGAATTAGATATGACATTCCATTCATGTATGCATATGTGATACATGGGTATATGTGTTAGCCATTTGAGGTTCCCTGGTAATCATTTATTCTCTGGGATTTGCTGATACATGTACTAGTATCTGTGATCACATGGCTTTTCAAGCTTGTGTTGGGGGGAGGGGGGGGGGGGAGCAGTTTTGGCAGTTTGGCTGTAACCTTGGGTCTGATTATATCCCAACAGCAAATTATGACATGCAGTAATTCGTTAAAGTGTTGGAAATGACAGAATTAGTTGGCTGGAAAATTTCCAAGTAGCATATTGTAGCTCTAAAATACATGAAATGGGTTAGTCTAGGTTTACAGCCATCACTGTCCAAGTGAGTAAAGGTTCCTAATATGGGATCACATACATGTACATTTTTCCACATTTTGTTTAAGCATGGGAAAGGGAATCGGGACATAAGTTGTCCAGTACTGCAGAGACTGTTCAAAGTGTTGTTATTTTTTCTCTGATGCAGAGGATGAATTTGAAATTGTTTATATCACTTTATTTTTAAACCAAGTGTTTGTTGTCTTTAAATCCCTCCTCTCATCATTGTTGTCATGATTATGATGATAGCAGAAATATTTCTGGAAATTTGCATGGATTTCCAGGAGAGTTTCTGCTATCACATTGAAAAAGTTCAGAAGAAAAGAAAATTAAAAAAAAAAGTACAAAGAAATGTTAAAGAAGGGTAGAAATTGCATATTTTTCTGGTGTCGTATGTGTCTAGTACTTTGTATTTGTAACTGACAATACAGGCCAACAGGAGAAAAACTTGTTTGAACACCAAGATACAGAGTGTACATGTATAGGAAATGTACCATGTTCACTTGTAGTTCAGAAATGTTTCCTGTACAGAAGAAAGGAGATTAAAAAACCATGCAGTATCCTTCACGTTGCCACTGAACTGTGAGAGAGTGATTTTTTTTTTTTTGGTGCACTTTTTGTAGATGAACTCATATACATAGATGCAATCATTCATGTATTTAGTACTGAAATATGCATGCACAAACTCACTCGCTTACAAAAACGCTCATACACACAGACACTCTCTTTTTTTGTCCCCGCCGAACGAGTTCGAGCAGGGGACTATGAAACGGGCTCCGTACGTGTGTGTGTCCGTGTGTCCGTCTGTCCGTCCGTCCGTCCGTCCGTCTGTCTGTGCGTCCGTGTGTGATCAAAATGTTCAATTTGCTACTTCTCTGTCATTTATGAGCCAATTTTGATTCTGTTTGCTTTATATGATAGCACTACATGGGAGCTTTGAAACTTCTACACAGAATTTCAGTTGTGACCTTTGACCTTGACCTTTGACCTATATTGTACATTTTGCTTCAAAATGCTACTCCTTTGCCATTTCTAACCCGATTTCCATTCCGTTTGCTTTATGTGATGGCACTAGGTGAGGGCTTCAAAACTTCTACACAGAATTTTTACCTTTGACTTCTTTGACCTTTGACCTTGATTTTTGACCTATATTGTACATTGGCTACAAAATGCTACTCCTTCGCCATTTCTGACCCGATTTCGATTCCGTTTGCTTTACGTGATGGCACTAGGTGAGGGCTTCAAAACTTCTACACAAAATTTTGACCTTTGACTTCTTTGACCTTGATTTTTGACCTATATTGTACATTTTGCTACAAAATGCTACTCCTTCGCCATTTCTAACCCGATTTCGATTCCGTGTGCTTTATGTGATGTTACTAGGTGAGGGCTTCAAAACTTCTACACAGAATTTTGGCCTTTGACTTCTTTGACCTTTGACCTTGATTTTTGACCTATATTACAAATTGGCTACAAAATGCTACTCCTTCGCCATTTCTATCAAAACCCGATTTCGATTCCGTTTGCTTTTTGTGATGGCACTAGGTGAGGGCTTCAAAACTTCTACACAGAATTTTGACCTTTGACTTCTTTGACCTTTGACCTTGATTTTTTACCGATATTTTTATAATTTCTACTTTTCCTTGTTTCAATGGCAATTATTCATTTCCATTCAAATAATATAGAGGCAAGATGATGTATTATAAACTGGTACTGCTCTAACAAAGTACACTTGCACATGTAACATAATTGGGACACAAATAACAAAAGTATTGTACAATGTGATATCCTTGTGTACTGTACAACTTTTTTTTTTCACAGAAGTATAAGTTAGCACTTGATAACAGTTTAAACAAATAGCATCTCATTGGTCCAATTGATAACAATTTAAATATATATATATATATATATATATATGAGAAAGGAAGGAGAAATCGGTGCATAGCTTTGACATCATTATTCCTCTTACTGTTCCTCTTCAGAAAAGTGCAAGAGTTGAAAAATTGGTCTCCGCTGGGAATCGAAGCTGGGTCTTTGGCATGGAATGCCATATATATATATATATATATATATATATATATATAAGAAATTATATTTATATTTATAACAATATCTACATGTATTGTTCACGGACAACAAAACAATTGAATCATGTTATACATAGACATAAATACACACACATGCACATCTTGCTGTCATGATTGCTGTTTGAGAATAAATGCTATCGTGTGTATTTAGATGAGGAAAGTAATGCGTGCTTGCAAATATGCATGTAGGTGTGTTGGAAAGACAGTGAGTATACGTGTATGTTTGCATGTTTATCCTTGCCCAAGTGTGCGAATGAACGTAATGAGAATACGTGTTGTACACATGGGGGGGGGGGGGGTAACATTTTTGAGAGGGGAGGCTGCAGGACCGAGGGGGTCAAGGTCAATTGCAGCTTCACATAAGAATGCAGAATTAGGGTTATGGAAGCAGAGCAAAAGAATAAAGCATGGGGACATGATTGATAGTTTGCTCAAAACAAACGGGGCATATTCCTTGCTTCTCAGAAGGAAAAAGAAATTGAGGCCATTTGCGAGAAACACACGCGCACATGCACATGCACACACACACCACACACAAACGCCAACATGCAACCCACCCCATCCGCCCCTATGGCCTTCAGCCCTCGGGTTTTATTCACACTTGACTAACTGACTGTCGTGTAAATTGCCATTTATTTTCCCATACACTAAAAATACATCCTAATCATATTAAATGTGGAAATGCTGTAGAAATGGTAGAAGCAATAAAGAGGAAAGAAAAAAAAACGACAACGATGTGACAATAACTCGCAGATACGGCAAAATCAAGACAGAAAAAAAAAAAAGCATCACAACTCATCCTCGGTATGCATCATAATATTCCCGCTTTAACGAATGCATTCCAACTGTTTCTCTTTTAATCGCTATCTATTTTCTTCTTCTTTACACATCCAAAAATACTTCATAACATTATTAAACTTTGGTACCTCCCCTTCTGATCTCGCTAAATCTAAAACATATTTAATCATCAATATAATCATATTCCATCCTTTGATATTGAACGGGTTTCCGGATATACCTGTATAAACAACTTCCAAATTCATATTTCCCAGTTCTAAATTCAATTTCCGAATAATTATTTGCCACAATTCCTGCATTTTAACACTCCCAAAATAAATGTGAATATGTCTCAATGCTTTTACGGCAGAAAGAACAAAGATCATCCGAAACAAACCCAAATCTCAAACAGATTAACTTAACATACTTTTTTTTTCAATGATATTTTATTGATTTCATTCAAATCAATCATAAATCAACCCACTCAGGGTGTAAAATGAACATAAAAACGGTACAAATGCCATTCAAAAGACAAATCCATTACCAACTTATACTGCCCGGCAATCATCTCCCCTCAGCATAACAAATCGATTATAAATCAATCCTACTGACCATTTCTTCACGAGAAAGTATTGACATGTACCCAAAAAAAAAAATTAAAAAAAAAAAAAAAAATATATATATATATATATATATATATATATATATATATATTTCTTTGACTATGGTAATCTATGGTAATCGAGTATATAAGGGTATATACAAGGGTATATACATAAAAAAGCAAAAAAAAAATCGTTATACAAAACTAGAATGAAATCATTTCATTGAAAATCAAATCCCCATCCCCACCAACCCCGATGCACTCAAACCTATCCCACACCCCCACCACAACCCCAAACACATACATCCACAACCACCACACACATACACCCCAACCACCCACACACATACACACCAACACCAAAAACACACACACACACACACCCCACACACAAAACACACCCGAAGCGATACCACTTTCCTTCCTATAAATGAAAACGACTTCCAGATGTAGATTGATACGTACAACATACAAGCGTGTAATGGCCGTTTGCAGAAAAGCATCGTCCGCCCACACCCAAATACCGCTCCAAATACCCATTCAAATTCACCAAACAAAACTCATCAAACTCCTAGCTGCGGACAAAATCCTACAACTTTTACACCACCATAAACTTATCCCTCCTCGCGCGCGGCCAATGACACATTATATTGCCTTCACCACTGATAACTACACTGTACTAATAAAAAGAAAAAGAAAACAAAACAATACTTAAGCTCTCGTTTCAGAAACATTTTCCCATTTCAGCAAATGTAATCCCAACTTATTTCTTTTTATAGCAATTTCTTTTTCTTCATCCCGAAAACTTATTATTCTTTTACAAATTTCCTCCAAAGTAGGAATTTCCCTCCGACCTAGATCTGAAAATGATATATTTCAAAATAAAAATTATTGTATTATAAAATTTTACTTTTGGATCCCTTCCCGTAACACCAAAATGAACATCTCTCCACTCTATATTTCGAAGATCTGCCATCTCTAACCTATCTATCACTTCCTGCCACAAATTCTTAACAAAAACACAATCCAAAAATAAATGTTTATATGTTTCTACCGATTGCTCACAAAAAGAACACCGGTTATTTGCAACGAAACCAAACTCAAAAAGATTTTCCCTTGTATAAACAACTCCATGTAATAATTTATACTGAAATTCCCTGAGTTTTGTTAGAAGTGTTGTCATTCATGGTCTTAAAAATATATGTGTAATTTCCTTTTTCGAAAACAAATAATCATTTTGGCCATCTTTCATTCGTAAAACATACAATTGCTGTAAATTTGTAACAAAGAGTTCATACACCTTTCTAAATGAAACATCTTTCAATAAAATTAAATTCTCAAAAATTTTCAAAGAAATATCATATTCCTCTTTATCAACAGAATAAAAATCATATATATTTCCCTCAAATTTCTGGCTTCTTACAACAACCTCCCCTATTTCCCAAACTTTAACTATATTTTCACTATCTAATCCTAACCTGTGAAAATATACTGCTGATCTCATGCGATCTTTTTCCAAAATTTGCTTCACTAGATATATATTCTTCCTATATAAATTTTCACAAAAAAAATCATTTTCCCTTTACACAAATAATCCTTATTATTAAAAAAAAAAAATTGGATTAATCTTGCCTTCTTGATAATTCCGGTTATTCTCCATTTCTTGCCATGCCCTCAAAATTTCTAAATAAAACAATGGTACATTAAACTTTAAAAATCGTATATCATAATTGCACAAAAATATGAATCTTCCTCCCGCAGTCCTAAAAATAAAATAAAAAAAAACTTTCCATCCCATGAGCTTCTCACCATATAACAATCGCTTCAACCACATAATTCGTTGACTCTTAACAAACAATTCAAAACTTGTCATTCTAAGACCGCCCTCACTATAATCCTGATAACAAATAACCCTTTTGATTCGATCTTTACCATTCCATATAAATTCAAAACAAATCCTATTAATATCTGCCACTACCCACTTTGGAACCTCTATTGATGAAGAAACATAATATAATTTAGACAGAGCATATGTTTTGAGCAAAAATATTTTTCCCATTACAGTCAAATCTCTTTGTCTCCACCATCTCAAAAGTCTTTTAATCTTACTCAGTATCTCTTTATAATTCATTTCTTCTCTGACCTTAATATCCAATGCAAAATACACTCCTAAAATCTTTATTTCAGTTACAACATTACCTATGGGTAATCTTTCATGTTCTCCCTTTTTCTTCCCTATACTCATTACGTTTGTTTTATCAATATTAACCTTCAAACCACATAATTCATAAAAATCCTTAAATATTTCCTGTATTCTGATAATTGATGACCTATGTCTAACAAATAAAATCATGTCATCAGCATATAAAACTTGTCGAACCTCAAAATTCTCAAACTGAATACCTCTAATCCCATTATCCCTTCTCACCGCCTGCGCCAGAATTTCCATTACCAATAAAAACAAATATGGTGATAATGGGTCGCCTTGCCTCACCCCTCGCTTTATATCAAAATAACCTGTCGAAACACCTCCGTTCATAACACAACTACTAATTCCATTCACATGATTTTCACCCAAGAACAAAACGACTCACCAAACCCAAATAATTCTAACACCTTAAATAAGAATTTGTGCGAAACTGAATCAAACGCTTTTTCAAAATCAACTGCTATCAAATATGCCTCTTCTTCGCAATAATTATTACAATAAAAAATCATATCGTCTATCAAACGCAAAGCCTCACCAATATACCTGTTTTCTATATAACCAACTTGATCCAAATGAACAATCTCATATAAAACTCCTTTCATTCGCTTTGCCATTATCTTAGAAAGCATCTTATAATCCGTGTTCAACAAAGTAATCGGTCTATAATTCTTTATAAATAATGGATCTTTGCCCTCTTTTTCAATCAATGTTATTACACCTTGTTTTTGAGACGTTGCTAAACAACCTTTCTCAAAAGCTTCATTGAAAACTTCAACCAATAAACTTCCTATTTGTGGCCAAAATGTAAGATAAAATTCAACTGTAAATCCATCATTCCCAGGTGATTTATTTAATTTCATACTTTTTAAACACTCCCAACATTCTTCCTTAGTAATTTTTCCTTCACAAAAATTCTTACTGTCATCACTTAATTGAGGAATGTCTTTACAAAATACACTTTCTCTGAAATCATCACACACTGATTAATTTCTGAATACAGATTTCTATAAAAATTTCTAATCAATCGCATTATTACATCCTTCTCTTTAATCACATCTCCCTTATCATCGCACATTTCCCGTATAACCGTTTTCTGTTTATTCGACTTGAGCAACTGCTCAAAATACTCTTGATTCTGTTCACCCTCTTCATACCAGACCACTCTTGACCTAACTTTTAATCCATCCGTATACACATTATACAATTTCTTCAATTCCGTTTTTTTTTTTACTCTCTATATCCTTTAAAATTCCACCACTATCAGGAGACGACAGAAGATTTTTCTCCAAAATATCTATTTCATATTCCAATTGCTGTATATATACTTAATCTTCTCTCCTTTGATTTTTTCTTCGAAAATTTCATTGCAAAATTTCTCATTTTCATCTTTAAAAAATCCCAGAAAGAAGATTTAGTATCAAACCCCGTCAACCACTGTAATTCAATACTTTTATTTCTTCATTCATTCCCTGTACAAATTCCTTATCAAAACACAAACTATTATTAAATTTCCAATAAGACTTCCCATAACTTTCATTATATCGAATAGATTTCAGTTGTAAAAAGATCCCAGAATGATCAGGTGCTACTGATGATATAATCTCACATGTTCTTACTGAACTTTCCAAATCCTTTGATATAAACCAGTAGTCTAAACGACTTTGAACCAGCGGAGCGATTGGCCTAAAAGTAAATCGCTTTAACACTGGGTATTCCGTTTCCGCCATATATCAATCAAATTCATTTTCTTTAAAAAACCCTCTAATTCTTTACTACCACTCATTCTCAAATTAGTACTTACACCCATATAATCCAAATCTTTATTCATTACTACATTAAAATCTCCACCCAAGATTAACGAATAATTCATAGAATATAAATTTGACAAACAATCATTAAGATTCACAAGAAAATCAATTTGTCTTTGCACCCTATCCCTTGTTGGAAAATAAACATTTCCCAGAAGCAGTTTATAACCTAGCAAATCCCCTTTTAAAACCACAAAACGCCCTTCATCATCTTTCATAACCTGATCAATCTTAAAATTCAATCCAGGGGCTAACAAAATCATTACTCCCCTACTATGATTTGACCCATGACTAGAAATGATACGCCCTCCCCATTCTCCTTCCCACTCTTCCTCAATATCAGGGGTACCGTACGTTTCCTGTAACATTACCATATCCCCCTTTCTCATTCTAACCCAATCAAAAATCGTCTTTCTCTTTACTCGATCCCGTACCCCCTCACATTAAGTGAAATTAAATTCAGACCGGCCATGATGTATGATAAACGGTATCTACGTAACTGAGAGGGAAAATCCTACCTACCTGATATTGATAAATCAGAGCAAATAACTCAGACCTACTACCTCCAGACATCTGAACTGTATACCAAGAAAAAATACGGTATCCCACACACCACTTCAATTTCACACCACCACACACACAACAGAACACACACCCACTCACCCGTACCCTACTGAAGCCAAGTCTAAAACACCAAGAAAAAAAATGGTATCCCACACACCACTTCCATTTCACACCACCACACACACAGCACAATACACACTCACTCATCCGTACCCGACCCACCCCGACAACACAAAACTTATCCTATTCATCCTCATTCTACCACACATCGGTCAAAAATTAACACCTACACATTTCTGAAGCCGCTCCCCTCCCACATTATACTTTCTATCCCGTCACAAACAATTATCACACACAAAGTTACCCATCTATTGTACTGTCACCAATAATCCCAAGCATGGTATACCTGCTTACCTTCACGCAAACAACTAGGACATCCACTCCCCGCACACCTATCTCTCCCACTTAATTATTGATCTTAGTCTTCCAAAACCCCCTAAACTCAAATACCAACAATTATAAATATAATGAAAGTACAAATATTCTATATCCCCTCCTCCTATTCCTAACACAAAATGTTGAAAGCTTATTTAATCTAACAGTCTGAACCCCCCAAAAGAGAGGGGGGGGGGGGGGAAAGAAACAGAACAGCTAGTGGAATCTACGTTATATGCACGTGATATAAGCAATATAAAATCACGTTACTGGCTACCACCGCGTTGCCAAGGCAACACTCGAAAACCAATCTGACACAACAATCACACTGGAGGGTGATTTGGTATACACAACAATCCTCATGAAAGGATTGGAAAGACACAATACTCTTCTTCCTATTACACTGAGCACAAACCAAAACTTTAGCAAAGAAAAAAAAAACTAACAAATTCCTGAGTTTACCTAGATGGCAGAGAAGAAGAAAAAAAAAGAAAAAAGAAAAAAAAACACGATAGACTATCTTCAATGCAATCAAAATCTGTACATACTTGTACAATCAAAACTCAAACCGACAACATTCAGTTGCAACATGTGGTACATAAAAACGACAACCACACACACACACAAAAAAAGAAACGTTTGGCATACTAATCCTTTCTACCCATTCAAGTTTGCAATAAAAGCACATAATATATATACTTAAATAATCCTCATTCACGAGTTGTTTCTAGTTTTTTTTCCCCATATATAAGTCTTTCTTGTAAATTAACGCTCTCCACAGTGAGTGACCATTTTCTTTCTACCCAAAACAGCACGGGAACAACCAGTTAAAGGAGCAAAAATATCTTGCAGAGTCAATTTCAACAACAACAACAACAACAACAACAACAACAACAAAAAGATAACGACATGGCTTACCAAACAAACAAATGAACCTGTGCAAACCAATGTCTTCACCGAAACCTGTAGTAGCAAATAGCCACTTTGACAGCATGAAATCACATTTTTATATAAATTAAAAATATGATCTTTCCTTCGGAGCATAATGACTCCACAACAAACAAAGGAAATATGCCTAAAACGGGAAACCCTCATCTCATTACGTCACTGACTGCCTCCGCACTGCTCCAGGCATTCCCAAGACGTCAAACGTCTATTCAAAGACACAACAGAAATACCGTAGGAGTCGACTCCTTTGTTTATTAAACCTGTCATCCACTATGCCTTCAATGATAAACATTCGTCCAATTTACATATTCCGTCGCTGACTGTCTCCGCGCTACCCAAGGCAGCGCAGAAACAGCCAATGAGAGGACCACATGGCCTACACAGCGTAGAAACAGCCAATGAGAGGGCCACATGGCCTACACAACCAAACTCGTGAAAGGTTAAAAAAATTAGTTCAATGCTCTCAATTCCACTGAAACTGACAAAAACAAATTACGAATTCCTAGTTTGAAACATCAACCAATATTCCTAAATACATCTGCTTTCTTCATTAAGCATACAACCTTTCATAACATATAAAATCCATCTACTGCCAAACAAGACCAAACCCCTAGCAGCAGGTGGCCACTTGGAATGCATTTAACAATGAGCACATGCAAAATAGAGTCTGTATTGCATATAAGGGCCCAACACCTATGAAAAAAAAAAATACACACCACACACCCACGGGAAACCTTCATCTAACTCTACATACTCCATGACAGGTTGCTTTCGCGTTGCCCAGGGCAACGCAGAAAGAGGCAGCCAGAGGGCGACTTGACATACATGACCAAACACATAAACACAAGTTCAATGTCTTCATCATAATGCCGAAGCAGGACAAACAAATTACAAATTCCTTTTTTGAATCATCGGCTAAAATTCCTTAATACGTCTGCCATTTTCATTGAACGTGTACTCTTCCAATAGTTTTTTTTTTCCTAAACATATAAAAACCCAAACTGTATAAATCAAGAATTACCAAGCGGATCCAACCTTGTCGGCCACTGGAGTGTATGAAAAATTCCAACTTCAACTTAGAAATGAAAATCAACGTATGCAAATTAGAGATGCCGCCCATCTTTCGAAGCTGCCTATTCTAAATTCTTCCAAAGTGCCTCTTCTACGTAGAAGATTAATTGCCCTCTATACATAGAATTCATCCATTTTTTACCTTATCTTACTCTGTAATAGTTAAATCTTAAAGAGTAAATACACATCTGCCCTTCAAATGCATATCTAATTTCATTTTCCATCCACCATTTTCAACAACAAAAACAACATACACACACACACACACACACGCACACACACGCACATTTCTCAAGTGCAAACAGCGCTATAAGGCTGCGTTCACATAGAAGTATACTATTCGGGTATTCGGGCTCGTTTTTCGAGGGCACGCGAATAGCTTGAATCGGACGATAGGATTTCCTCACACCGGTTCACATAGGAGGGCACTATTCGAAAGTACCGAATAGCTGCGAAAAGTATAGCAAAGTGGGAATCGAACTTGTTCGATTTTCTTGCAGCGTATACCGTCTCTCGTTTATGAAATAATGACAATTTTGGTCTGGATTTGCCCTTTAGCAAAAATAAGCATGTAGACTGACATTCTGATGCAGTTTAGAAATTGTTAATAAGATTTGCTAGGATGTAGGAGGAAGAAATCCTCACTGCATGGGATGGTGAGTTGACGGTGCGGGTGATGGTGTATTCGGGGCCCGAATAGCGAATACCGAATAGCGAATACCGAATACCGAATACCGAATACTTCTATGTGAACGCAGCCTAACACTCCTTCAAAAAGATGAAATAGCCAAAAGTTAATCAACCGTTTGATTTGACCCAGGCTGAATTTATAGCTAGCCGTCTATGAAAGGCGTCCTGTTCCACATGCCAGCACAGCGTGTACACTTGCTGCTTAGCTGGTACCTGTTGGTCAGCTTGGTGTAGTGGTTTTCGAGTGACATTGACCACATTCATTTTCCACTATATCAAGTTCAGTATGTGCGGGAACATTGCATACGCGGTAAGTCAAAATCACGTAACTACCAACGCCTCCTTGCAAGTTTTGTCCATACTCCGAGATTTCCGTATTCTGTAAGGTAGAGGTGGTATATTTTAATGCTGAATATTTAGCTGACTATTGTAACACGTCTTGATGATCAAATCGGATACTCAAAATATTATTAGGCCCTATGCAGGTGGTTTGAATTTGGCTTTTCTGCAGTAGCTACTTGGTAAGTGAATAACAAACAGTCTGAAATAGTCAAGGCGCTAATTCCTGTAAGGGGCTTAATTAAGGAGTTCGTTCAACCCACCCCGTAGAAATGGTTTGACCAGACAGGGTGGTAGATGGGACCTCCATGAACATCTCCAGGTAGTATGTGATTCCAAATTGTGGTGTCGGTATAATTTTACTGGCGACTTTTCATCATTATTTGTTGGAACAAACGTAATAGAGTCTGCGCACACCAAGACTATTACACGCACCACTAGTACTGTTACAGGTGCCATTGCCAGTGCTACGTGTAGTAGTCTTAGCGCACACATACTTTTTCTTCGACAAACAAGGGGTTTAGCTTGCAAACTAACTTTTCACGCCAAGCTGTGGTCGGTGTAGTGTAGTTTCTAGCCATTTTTATTTCGTCTTTATTTCTCCGAGTTGAAGCTAGCCGAGTGAGAGCGCATACCCAGTGATTGTGACGCCCGAATCACTTGGAATGTGCACTCATTTGTCTTAGCGCAATACAGCGGGCTCTCCAGAATACACAAGCTGCAACTCAGAGAAATAAAGACGAAATAAAAACGGCTAGAAATTAAGACTAGGGTCGGTGACGCTTGTCGCTATTGGGGCACTGAAAATGACAAAATTATCACAGTTTTTGCATTTATTTCAAAAAGAATTCATCAAAACTGCATAGAACTATATATGTACATGTTGCTATAGATGTCAGCAATACATTGGGATTTATTGTAAGTAATAATAATATTGTGCATGGTTACCATTGTAACCGGATGCCTACAGGTGATTGGTAACCCCCAAAATGCCTCCTACTGTTGCAAACTTTGGGGTTTTTTTTTTTTATTTTTCAGATACAATTTAAAAAAAAAAGTTTTTTTTTTAAAAAATTGATTATCGTAAAAGAAGTATTTTCCTGTTCCCATGGCAACCAGTATTATCCAATCAGGATTCAGCTGTCAATAACTCAGAAACTAAGGCCCATAATTTCAAAAAGCTCAATAAGCATTTCCTTCCTTCTGCATAAGTGTACCACATATGTGAGGAATATATTGAAGCATTCTCAAGTTACAGCAAAATTTGTAAACAAAGGCATAATAAACGGCCACTGAAAGAAAGATATCATTTTTTTTTAATAGTAAAATGCATGAAAAAGTTGCATCCGTCGTACTTTCAACACAAATTTGACTTCAAAGTATAGGCAAATGTAGTTTTTAGTAATGTATGGACACAACTTTCCCTGTATACAAATATAAGTGAATACAGAGAACAAAGCCAATTATATTCTAAGGTTAGCTCTTTTGAGTATTTACAGAGTGATGGTTATTCAAAACAATTAAGAGCAGAGGAAAGCATTTGATTGTTCACGTTCTTAACATACTTAAAGGAAGTTTATCCAAGAATGCAGAAAAAAATCATTTCTAAAGAAGGAATATACACGTGCACTGGATTATCCATCAAAGAATTAATCATACTTTTTGTGTTCGTAAGTTATTGTAAAAAAAAATAGAATAAAATGAAAAATCATGATATGTAAACTTGTATCAAAACGTGCAGTAATTAATTAATGTTAAGGAGAGAATTACGGGGAAAAATCTTGAGCGTCTTTTCCCTTTAACCAGGCTAATTTTACAGTGTTAAGGTAGGTACTTTAATATCCGATCTACAATGAGTGATGTGCACGAAAGACAAAAAGCCCCAAACAAACAAACAAACAAACAAACAACCTGTCTATATTCCATATATATATATATATATATATATATTTTTTTTTTTTTTTTGGGGGGGGGGGGGGGTTACCAATCACCTGTATGCATCCGGTTACCATGGTAACCATGCACAATATTATACCTTACAATGTATCCCATTGTATTGCTGACATCTCTCGCAACATGCACATATGTAGTTTTAAGGCGTTTTGATGAATACTTATTCTTGGTACAATAAATGCAAAAACTGTGATAATTTTGTCATTTTCAGTGCCCCAATAGCGACAAGCGTCACCGACCCTAGTCTTGATTTCTAGCTTTTTTTATTTCATCTTTATTTCTCTGAGTTGCAGCTTGTGAATTCTGCAAAAGCCCCTGTATTGCGCTAATCCGAGTGAGGGTGTATACAAAGTGATTGCGACAAAAACAGTTCGGGCATCGCAATCACTGTGTATGTAGCGCTCACTCGGCTTGCTGCAAGTCGGAAAAAATGAAGACGAAATAAAAACGTCTAGAAACTATACTACACCGACCCCCAGGTTGGTATGAAAAGTTAGTTTGCAGGCAAAAACCCTTGTTTGTCGCAGAAAAAGTCTGTATGGGCTAAGACTACTACACGCGCCACTAGTATTGGCGCATGTAGCAGCGCTAGTGGTATGTGTAGTAGTCTTTGCTTGCACAGACTTCTTCTCGAAGAATAAGGTCTTGTCGCAACTAAAGTGGCCTGTAAAATTTTATTGATACCACAATTTGGAATCACATACTACCTAGGGGTGTTTGAGAGGGTCCAACCGACCACCCCATGCAGCCAAACCTTTTCTGCGGGGTGGGTTGAACGAAGTCATTTTTTCAGGGTCCCTGCGCCTGGACTAAAAGTACAGATTTAGAAGTTTGTACACTTAGTTCATTTACATTTTGACAGTGCACGTTGTTAAGAAAAAAATCTCAAAAGATGTATTTTCGCCATAGGAAGATAAAAACGAATTGACGGAATATTATGTATACATATATGACGTTTGTGTTGGTTATGTCTTAGAACATACTTTCTTTCATGTGGGTGCCAAGAGTTTTTCATCTGTTCAAACGAATTGCGAAACGGTTAATCGATTTTCCAAGCTTACCTTTTTGTTTTGTTTCGTTTTTGTTTGTTTGTTTGTCCTTTGTTTTATCTCTTCAAACGTGATCAGAGTGTGTGCATAAACGTATTTCGGCATGTACTTGTAATGATAGTATACGCGGTATTCAGTTTTGCTCTGCACTGCTTTCACATAGCACGTTGTATAGCGCCCTCTCACTTAGAAGCAATACACGTTCCCTTTATCCACATTGAGCGAGCAGGAATCGAACCTGTTTTATTTCTGAAATATATCGGCCTCCTATGTCATCAACATTGTTCAGTGTAATTTGTTTAAGATTTTTCAAAGTATTTGTTTCTCTTATGTACAAAATATTTACTATAATTATGATGTTAAAATCGTCTGGAATGCCCCTTTAAATCCCTCGCGTTTGTCATGTTTGCAGTGTGTGCATGCGATCAGTGACACACATCAAAATGTAAGTCTCTTCTCTCTTGTTTCTTTATTCATAAAACATTGAATAACAAAGATAATTTGGATTTGGAGCATGGAATTTCAAAGCCAATGGAATGTAAAACTTTACTGTTAACATCGATCAACATTACTGATTGATTTACAGCTAGCGGCTTGGGAGACGACGGTCATGTATGTGACCACTCCGTTCACTGTCCTCTCTCAGCTTCCGGTCATCCTCCTGGCCATTGGGATCTTCCTGGTGTCGTGGCTCCTTTTGTATCCTTTTGTATTCTAAAGTATTATGTGAATTTCGTCTGTGTACATGTTTTTCGCTTATCAAAATTACATCGTCGATGTTATAAAGGAAAACGCAAAGTTCAACACAAAATATACTATAAAATATCAGCGGGATCTAAAAGAGTTAATGGCATCAGATATCAGTGCCCTTTAGGTAAATGGTGCAAGTAGATTCTAGTTCCAGAAAATTATTCAAGTGTAATAATAATGTCTTCTTTATCAAGGGTAGCCTCTTCAATGTTGCCACTGCTCTACCAGCACGACCAGAGGGCCCTGCCAATCACGACTGCCATTATTATTACCTCAGCGTTGCCAGGTACATGTACCCATTTATACACCTGGGTCGAGAGGGACGGGGTAGGTAAAAGTATCTTGTCCAAGGACATGAGTACTTGGCGGGAATCGAATTCGGGTCTTCCGCCTGGGAGTCGGTAGTCTTATCCCTTTGCTACAGCGCCCCCTATAAGATAGAAATGAAGAAAACTACAACTGGGATGTGATAATGACTGCAAGTGACACATTGTCATTCCCTTAACTGCAAAACGTCCGATATCAATCAGCTCTGGAATGAGGGCTTCGAAACCGACTGAAAAGTACAGCCACCTTGACTTCGTCACCAGTCTCTGCGTTGCTTATGGGCTCCTCGCTAACTCCCGCGATGGTCCTGCCGATGACGTGGTCCAATGAATGGCGAGTAAGCAAGTGTTGACCTGAAAACATGACTGACATATACTATAGTTTCATTGAAAAAAAAAAAAAGATAAGGAAACCTGGCATGAAGTCCATCTTACTAGTTGGTAGCAGTTCGTAAATCTTCAACTGTGCTCTACGTGGTATATGCGATTCATTTTGTTATCACCTGGTTTTTTTTAAGAAAATGGGATGATGAACTTTAAGCCAAAGACAGTCATTTCCCTTCACTCATAAGTGAGAAGAAAACAGACAAAAAAGAAGCGGAGATCGACACTGAGCGACTGAGCTTTTTATCAATATCGCATGTCTCTTTATAATCATAAGCAGGTGTCTCCATGATATCAACATGTCGATGGACATGAATTATACGTGAAAGCTTCCAGGAAAATGGACATTGTATGTTTGGATGTATGCCACGTTACAATAATTAGACACGCAGCAAACTCCAGCTCAATTTTAGAATATGACATATAAGGGCAGCCTTGCCGTGTGGGTACGTGTATGGGGATGATGGCGACAAAAAATGAAGTAAGTGATTTCGTGATGGTCAAATTATGTAAATCAAAATTAATGTAATGTTTGTAGATGCAGCTGTAAATGCATTATACTTTTGTAATTGTTTGTAATTGTATTTGATTCGTGACATTTCCCCCTTTCTATACAAATCTTTTATGCTACTTTGCTATCATTTTGTATTATTTGGATATGGAAACAAATTAAATGAATAGTCATTTTGAATATCATGATCGTTATTTTGACCATAATTTATAATCACGCTGAAGTATCATTAACAATGTCTAATTTGTTGCTAACTTTGCCATCTCTGTTATCGTATTGTCTCATTAATCGTACAGGTGATTCGCTGTTATCAGCGGGGAATCGAGCCTTTCGTCGTGATGTCAGGAAACCGAGGGCAGAAGTTCACCGTTAATGTACAAGTACCTTTCTGTCACCTCAAGAGATTGTTCATCACTGTCATTCACATTTCCATCTTATGTTTATAACCCTCAAAGTTCACTACTTTGCACTTTCACTTGATTATACAATCTTAGATTTTTTTTTGATTTTTTTTTAGCATCGACACTAGTTTGTTTATTAAAGAATAATAAAGTCACCATGTGTCTCCGCCTTATATCATAGACAATCCTTGAATTCTTGTGTTTTGTCGGCAGTAAGCGAGTGGCTAAACAACAAATCTTCGAACGAACGTGTATTTATTCAATTCAATCGATTTTTTTTTTTATATTTCCATCCAACGGAGAAGTAATTTCAAATACAAAGTATACATTGATAAATCACGATATTGTTAAGTTTGTAACGAATGCAGATCATAAAGTTTTATACGATATACATATTCACGAATGAATATAAAAACGCATACTTTGCAGTGGTAACAAAAAGTAAATAAATAAATAGATGGAAGTATATATATATATATATATATATATATATATATATATATATATAATGTGTATGTATGTATGTATCATAAACATAAAGAGAAAGAGTTTAAAGATATTGTCACGGCATGGGGCAAAATATCAAATATGCTCGTTTACGATTGGTCATTTTCATAATCGAATTTAAAATGATCACGTACGGTGATATTTATAATTTTATGGCCCTTTCTTGGAAAGAAGAGGTCTTGGCGATCACAAATGTTATGTATTTTTTTATTCCTGGATCCAACTGACCGACAACTTTTGCACCCGCCCCTCGTGAATTGGGCCCACACTCTCGATGACTCCAGCTTTCACTGTACACGTAAGTTGCCTAAAATAAGAGAGCTGTTTCCTGTACATGCCGTATGCTCCATAGGAGACTTGGGGTAGGTAGTCAGGGGATCTGCCCGCACGGCGTGATACCACGACAATCACCGGGGGTTCGAAGACAGGAGCAAGGTGCTGTGTTAACCCTTTTACTACCAGCTTCCTAAAATCCTACCGACATTGTGCATGAGCATGTGACCGACGGGACCGAGAGAGTTCACGGAGGTGTCACGGCAAGACATCCATGGCAGGAAGTTAGAGAGACCAGGGAGGTGAGACTGTGAGATCACTCATCGCCATCAAAGGAGCGAGCGTGCCGGTGCCAGGGGCGGATTCAGGAATTCCGTAAAGGGGAGGCGCTCCATGGCGCCTTTACAAAATTAAAGAGGGGCGCACGCGTCCCCTTTTTCTTTTTATTTCTTTTGTTTAAAAAAAATAAAGAGGGGGCACGAGCCCGGCGCGCCCCCTCTGGGTCTGCCACTGGTTGCTGTGTAACCCTTTTACTACCACCATCCTAAAATCCTACCGACATTGTACATGAGCATGTAACCGTCGGGACCGAGAGATTTAAAAAGGATGTCACGCCATGACATCCATGGCAGGAAGTTGGAGAGACACACTGCCCGATCACTCATCGCCATCAGAGGAGCAAGCGTGCTAGGACAGGGCCCATATTTGATTAATAGAGGCACGCAATTCACATCCTGTCAGTGTGAACCACCCGATGTCACCTCCGTGTCTTGCCAGCACGTAAAAGAGCACACGTAAGAACATGCAAACGCACATACGTAGGATAAGTAGGCGCACATATCCCAATAAATTACATGTCAGGGCGCCGCTAACCGCTTTACTTTCACTCGTCAAAACTAGTGGCAAACCAAACTCGTCACACCCACATTCACACGCAGACACGCGCAAGTGATTCCATGTGCGTGACTATTACATCAGGGAGGTCACCTCCCTGATTACATGTATTACGAGTAGTGTGAACATGAGGCTTCAGTTATTCGCAATTATCCCAGATTAGCAGTGGTGTTTGCCAGAAAGGAAAACAAGTTGACTTTTACTGTCGCAGGCTGCATCCCGAACAATACACTGCATCTGGACTAAATCATCAAAAAATCTACAACATAAAGGAAGCATTTGATAGCTTCACTATTGCGTCTAACGCATGATAACTTCATTGTGAAATTTTCAATAGATTGGGTTAATCAAGACTGCGTTTTCCAAAATTTTGTTCATGATGACAGGCAAATTTGGCACGTGACTTGCGAATCCAAACAACCAAAATTATGAAAAGATGAGAAAAATGGAACGACCTGTGCTGGAACAGCGACAATGCAAATTTTTATAAACTTGTCATTTTCTGAGAAATATTCTTATCTATGGTATCCTTGATAAGGCACTATACATTGGGACTCAGAAACATCATGAGTATGTAACAGATGCACCATACTTATACCTTTATACATGCATTAGACATGATATGAATAAGTAAGAGATATCACGTGTATGTGCCGACTACAGTGTGAAGGCAGAAGGGCAAACATTGCCTAGAGTAACTTTATTATAAAAGGCAACAGGAAAATCGGTATGAGCCTGTTATATCCGTAGGATCACTTTGTAACAGACTGCACAAGGTTTCCATGATAGTACAGGTCAGTGAGTTCTGAGAGGAAGGGGGGGGGGGTAGGGGAAAAGGGGAGGGAGATGGGCAAATTAATATTCACTTCCACGCCCTGCCAGCCAAAACGTGACAAGAGAATTTCCAGCGCCAAATCCCCGTTGACATGCACTGTGCACTCATATTGTCTCCAAATTATCATGTCGTGGTATGACAAGTTGATCCACGTAAAATGTTTAGAGATAAGAGTAGTAGGCCGGGCTCTGAAGAGGCGGTTAAAGATTACGATTTAGTTATTCATTTATTTACTAATCAATTGATTGATTATCAAAAAGTATGTTTATTCATCTATTCATTCATTTATTTACCTATTCACCTATTTATTTCTTTATTTATCTATTTATTTATTTATTTATTTATTCATTCATTCATTCATTCAATTTACTTGTTTGTGTGTTTATTCATTCATTCATTCTTTGGAAAGACTTTCTTTTTCTTTCTTTTTTCAAAACAAAAGCGCGGCCATAACATGAATCCAAACCATGGAGGTGTGTCGCACATCCCTGTATAAACATTCAGGTAGTAGTATAGTAGTAGTAGTAATAGTAGTAGTAGTAGTATCACAGTCGCAGTAGTAATCGTAGTAGTAGTAGTATAGTAGTATGAATATTACTACTGTTATTATTATTATTATTATTATTATTATTATTATTATTATTATTATTATTATTATTAATTTTATTATTATTATTGTTGTTATTGTTATTGTTATTGTTGTTGTTATTATTATTATTATCATCATCATTATCATCATCATCACCATCATCATAATTGTTGATAACAATAAAGTGGGCCTCAACAGCGGGGCGTATCTCGGCACCCATCCCTCTCTTCTGGCCAGCCGTCTTCTCATATACAATACACGAGCGTTGTCATAAAAAACACAGTGTTTGCAATTGCGCGGTAAAAGCTACCTCCGGCGTCTTGAATATAAAAAGTATAGGAAGATGTATTCAGTCCCGTGTGTATAATTCGCAGGTGCAAGTGAATGTTCGGATACCGATGACCGCAGTCCACGACATGTGCTTGAAAGGAAAGAGCCTTAAATCCCACCAAGGAGGTACTCTAGGACCTCCTTGATCCCACCGGATCATCTGGAGATGCTACAGGTGTTTCCGCCACATCGAGGCCCGTTGGTTTCGTGCGTGGACTCTCCGAAACAACGAGGACGTGCGAAGAGATAATAAATCGGCCCCTGAAGCCAGGGAGATGAGACGAGTCTCACTTCCTTGCCTGAATCCAACCAGCCTTCGTGATTTCACTTGACTTATCCAACAATTCGATAAAATGTGTATGCGGTGAATCAGTTGCCATTTTAACCCCTTTTCCTATGTAAACAGGAACAGTATGTGCCCTGTGTTAAGTCCTTAAGAAATTACAGTATATCAAATGGAACAGGTTGAATGAGTATAAGACGGTAACAAAATTTTGAAATTTTGTGAAAAACGACATTCTGTTTCAGAGAAGTGCGGAGCAAATGCCTCGGACCAAAAGCGTACAGTATTGAGATGAGAAAGTAAGTATTTCTCCTTTCTACATCTTTCTACCACACTCTTTCCTGGTGTCTGCATTGACCTCTTTCAATTCAAGAACCTCGATAGAAGGGGCTTACGTAAATGATGGCTACTACCGTTAGAGGGTGATGTTAAACGCTCCTTAAGACAGATCACTTACGGCCTACCGGTATAGGAAACTCTCAAATCTCGATAAGACATCGATCAGTCTACTGCGCCAAAGCGTGGAATTATGAGAATCGCTTCAAGGGGATTAGTGATGTGTATGGTATATGATGATAAAAGGTCATCATGCCCCTGCTAGCTCTTTTTTTTTTTTTTTTTTTTGGGGGGGGGGCACTTTCGCCCCTCCCCGAAACGACAAAGTAAGCAAGCAAGCAAGCAAGCAAAAAAAAAAAAAACACACACCCCAAAACAAAACAAAACAAAACAAAACAAAACAAAACAAAACAAAACAAAACAAAACAAAACAAAGCAACACAAAACAACTACAACTGACAGCCACAACAGAACAGTGACAAATAAACAGAATAAAATCTCACACAAATCTCACAAAGACAACAACAAGAACAACAGTACCAAAGCATTCAAGCAAACAAATGAACAAACCAAAACAAATAAACAAAAAAAAAGAAAGAGGAAAGCGACGACTCGAAGGAAACGACAGCCGATCGAGTGCTTTCATTGGATTGTTATGTTACAAACAGGAGCCCTCACATTTGGACCCAGCTGTGCTATGGTTGGTGTTATTGTTCCTTTTCTTATCGTATATGATTTATATTCAGCACTAAGTGATGCAATAATGCTATACACATTATTTAGACTACACTAAACCAATCATAATTTTATACGTCTTATTCATTTTTGTTACAATTGCAAAGTATGCATTGTTTTCCGATCATAATATCCGTATATATATATTTTTTCTATAATACTTACGTGCTTTGAAAATATGATTTAGGATTATTATGACTTGCTAAATGTGTATTTAATATTACTCATTAATCATTTTACATTGATTTATGAAATTTTAATTGAATTGAATTGAATCACTCGCGCCGCATGGCTCGATGAAGTTTAAACAAGAAAAAAAAAGTTTCCTCCAGTCTTTAATATAATTTATACATATTTCTTGGTTGCTAAGGAGACAAAATTGCTGTACTTTGGACTTTCTGCACTCCTTAGCAGCCATTGCCTGTCAATCCTATTCAGGGCTATTAATGAACATTATTAAATCAATACATAGCCATCACAGTCAATGTGGGTGAGATCTTGATAATAATTATTATCATGTTCTGACACATGCCACTCTACAGGAGAATTTCCTTATGTATAGTTCAATAAGTCACGTGTATTACAGGAATACCGGTAAGCACATCCGGCATTTCAAAGCCAATTTGGATAAATTTTATGCCCACTATTAGTGTTCTACTACTTCATAAAGCCAAATTGTGCTTCACGGGTTGAAGGATGGGAGATTTCTCCATATGTTTAATGAGTGGCTTATGATTTTTTTTTTCGCCGGACATACACCATTACATTCTGAAATCCTGTGCAAGGGCAGGTAATATCACATCCATGTTATTCCACGTGCCTGGTGTATACTCTTCCGTCCCAAGGGGACACGTGATCTTTCAATCACGTGGCAAATTAAAAGCATAAAACGCATCATAAACCCTACTGAATCACACACACACACACACACACACACATACACACACACACACACACACACACACACACACACACACACACACACACACACACACACACACACACACACACAAAGAAACAAAGCAAGAAAAGAATGCAATCTCTCTATACATACAAGGAACTTAGTAGGAATAAGGAGCTTCAAAACTGGTAAGGAGCAAGGAGGTTCTTGTATAGGAGCTTGAAGCTCATTGTTGTCACGCACGTACATCCCCCAGAAGCAAAGACAGCATGCCGAACCCGTCGTCCCTTTGATTTGTGGACGTAATTTTGGGGATGCAGTCCATAAATTCTCCCCAATAGATTATTCTTTTCCTGGAGATCGGAAACAGTTTTAACATCAGAGTTAAGGGAAAGAAAGTCTGATGAAGACTTTTTCTTTTTCCTTTTGGAAGCGCGTTGTTAGTCACCATGCAGATTTACTGGTGTGGTCAGAAGCTGTGCAAGAGATCACGTTACTCAGATTTTTGCTGGGACGAAGAACTTGGCTCTTGAACCGACAGCTAGCTATTATCATAATTTACGATCAATGAACGAAGACTGTTTTTTTTTTTTTGACAAGAAACAAAACAATATGTCCTGTACCATGTACATTACAAAATTCAGCCCAAAATGTTTTCAGGGCTTCTTATATTAATTTTATAAATTTATAAAGTACAGGAGGGGGGGGGGGGGGGTCGGCTGATTAGAGAAAACGAATGTTATGATGATACTAAAATTGATATGATTTGAGTTGATTTCTGCATTTCTTATGACAGCATGATTACGTATATACTTTGATACTCTCAACGGGGCATTGATTGGATAAAAGAGAATTTTTAAAGAAAAAAAACCCAGGGATGTGAGAGGGGTGCGGAAAGTCCTACAGGGGTGGGGCACAGATGGAAAGGAAGACAGAGAGGAGGAATAGAACAGAAGAGAGAAAGGAGAAGATGAGAGGGAGAAGGAGGGAGAGGAACAGGAGAAGAGGATAGAATGAATAAAGAAATAAAAGAGAAGGGAAGAGATTTGTTTGTTTGTTTGTTTGTTTGTTTGTTTGTTTGTTTGTTTGTTCATTTCCATCTGAGAAGATGGCTGGATAGCCCATATTCAGCTACGCTAAGCTGGTCTTTCATGGGGTCCAGTTGGATGTGAGGTGGGACCACTTCCCCTGCTCTTTGCGATGAATGAATGAAGCGGGATCTTTTACGTGCATGAGTTGTGACTCTCTCATACATGGGACCTCCATTTTATGTCCTGTCCGAGGGACAGAGTGTTTTTGCCTCTTGCTATAGAGGGGACGGTATGATCACACACAGCATTGCTCAGTCCAGACTCGGGTTCGAATCCGGGTCCTCAGGATCGTGAGGAAGACGCGCTACCGACTGAGCCAACTCACCGCCCAGTAAAGTAGAGCGAGAGAGAGAAGAGGGGGGGGGGGGGGGGGAGACGGATAGAGACATAGGTTGGAGGAAAAGGGAAGGGATTTCAATGTCAAAGAAAGGTGGCATCCGACAAAACAGATGCAGCGAGTGATATCGAGTACGTTACCATGGAAACGAAGCCAGGAATAGACTTTGGAATTTGTGCAGCCGCGGAGGAAAACCCCGAACAGGCTTAGTACCATGTCAGTTGAAGGCAGACAATTCTTCCGGCTAGAAACATGAATAAATATACAAAAACAACAACAAAATCGTACAAATGTGTTTTTACAGTAGACCAATCAGTGCACTCTGCGGCAGACATGTGATTAAGATGTGCTTCAGCGTGGTAGTACAGGCAGCAAAAATGTTGAGAGAGTATTAAAATTCCATGGTGAAGAAGAAAGAGAATAAGGAAATTAGTTATTTTTCTCTTGATTTCCCCGTGTTTTGTACCTTGTGCCATTCTCGAAGGAGAACGAGTAAGAATATTGTGTGCATTTTGGACTAGTTTAGAATATTTATTTTGTTTTTATTTCATACGAGTTATTGTTCAAACACAGAAATATTATCCGTGTGCTTTTAAAATGAGTTCACTTTATTGCTCAATGATAGGTCATCTGGGCCCTGCTGCATAAAAGTTCAGATCAAGCATAGGTAAAAAAAAAATCAAACATAAGTCTCGAAATACTCGATCCTGATTGGCTCATACCTGACTTATGACTTACGTTTGATTGTATCTTTTTAGGCAAATGGGCCCTGGATGAGTAACACCGTAAGTGGCGGCAGCTCGAGTCGCCACTTTGATCTCTGTGCACACACACACACACACACACACACACACACACACACACACACACACACACACACACACACACACACACACCACTGATCTTTACAGGAATACTTCCTATCAGTATCAGTGCATGTGCATCCCACGTCTTTTGCAGTCACCGATCGTCGTGTTCGACGATACTATAATTATATCGATCATGATCGTGATCCAGTCGGGTGGACAGCTGTGTGCGCATGATTGTGAACAACCCCTCCAGCATGAGCGGAAGATGCTTGGCACATGAGTATGGCTAATGGTTCGCTCGGTGGCGCGTTCACAAGGGTTCGTGGCGGCCGGCCCGAGAGGACGTCCGATCGCGGAACATTTATATCGGAATTCAGCAATCATGAGCGATTTTGATAATATAGCCTGTTGGGTAAATAGATTTTGATTTTGCAGCTTTGCGCTCGAGGTTAATTGTTCCGGGGATTCGAAGTTCAGAACAGGGAATTGCATTCCATAGACCCCTTGCATTCAAGGTGAGTACATACGATTATTTACATTCACATGACTGATTGTTTTAGGTTGTTTTAATAATCAACGTCTCTTTTTGTTTTTGTTTTTCTTTTTTTTTTTTGGAGGGGGTGGATGGGGATAGAGTTAATGAAAGTTTGGTTGTGATAATTGTTGTGTGTTGATAATTCTATACTATGCAGTATTATCCAACCTTATCCTTTATTTTAAAGGTTTCGTCTGGAGGTTCCACAGATTCTAAAGATTGCATCCATTTCTTACAAGGCATCACGGGTGAACACAGCATGACATTGATTCATTTCAGCATATGACGACATCACTGAACATACGCAACGATCGATTCTCGTTCATGATCTATACCACTTTTCGCCTGTTAAATGAGGGGATCTAACCTTAGGGCTCACGGAGAAAAAAAAAATACTCCACAAAACAAAACCTATGTTAGTGACCCATCACTGTCTCAAGCATCCACTCTTCCCATATCCCTGAAGCCAAATTTAGCATAAGAACATAAGATATATTCTGAAATTATCAAAGGGGACTATGTCAGCATACTTCTTAACTTTGCTTTTTTCTTTGAGCGTCCAAGACGACTTCAGGCTGACTTATGTAAAGCATAATATGTTGCTTTAGTGGATGCAGAAAATATTAGTAAAATCATATCTTCATTTCTGTAGCACAGCGAAAGAACACTCTCTCGTACATACACCTAAAGAAGACAGGGAGAATGATATTACACGTGACAATATATTCATTTATCTCATTCCATTTCCAGCAGAAATAGAAATATTTTTACAGAAATTGAATACATAAATTGTATTTCAATACGTAATAAAAGTTAAGTTTACATAATATTGTGAGTATAATGCTGGAAATAATGTAAGTCAGTAACAGTCGAGGGAATGTGTACTTATACATTGTTATAAGAAAATAAGTATAAATGAAATGATTTTAGAACATACTTTAAGGACCAAGCACCACCCCAATCCCCTCACCGCCCTGACCCCATAGCCCCTCATACACATGCATCTGCATCTCTTGTATTAAGAAAGTAAATTACTACAGATGACAATTTTTTGAGGGGGGGGGGTGTCGCGTTTCAAGCTTTGCTGTTTCTGTAAACCCTTGTAACCCCATCAAATAATCTATTTCTAATCAAGAATAACATTAACTTATAATGCTCATTGATTATGATAAGCCTGTATTATATTGATTTATATCACGAATGTATTCGAATGTATTCAACATGAAAGTTGTGACCATTGTAATTGCAATTGTATATTGAATAATCTTTCCCTTTCTTGAGCGCATAGGGACATGTACGCTATGTCTTGTGGGCATGTTAAACACTGTTAATCATGACTATCATCATTGTTATTATCCTTAGTGTTATATTTTGTAAATCCATTTCTGTGTAAAAAAAAATGATCATGGAAAAGTGGCAAATAAAAAACAAATAAATGAAATAGATAAAATGAAATTATATGAAATGTTGAGAAAACATGTAGAAACTTCTTTATATACTTTTCAATAATCGTCGTTGTCTATTGTGACATCACGAATTCTTGTAGCCTACACATTATAATGATGATGTGAAGACTCATGCCTTTGAACTATTGTGTTTTATCCATAATTCTCCATGCACTGATAAATGCACGTTATTATTTCAGTATGGTCATGGGTAATTTCAACTATCCAAAGGAAAAATAATGTCTGTTCTGTCTAAAATTGGTTGCCTACACGGGTACTCAATGGATATTCTGTTTTCTCACATTACCAGACCGTTTAGAACGTTATATCTAAAGTTTTAAAGTCCATGGTACCCCCTCCTCCTCCCCCCCCCCCCCCCATGATTCCGATGTGAGGGTTAATACTTATATTGGATCATGCAAACATACATTAACTTCGTTCGAGGATAAAACTCTCTCAACACAAAGAAAAAAAAAGAGCAACTCTGACCTGCTATAAATATGATGAACATTCGCGTATCGAAACGGTTGCTAAGAACGGCTGTTAAATTCGTACGAACTCTTCACCATCCTGGTCCTATACCATTATCAAATTGAAAGTAAGTCTGGTTACTTCTAGTCGAAGCCATAAGATATAAATATAACACTTTTCTTCTATTGCATCAGGAAATGCAGCTAAATTTACATTCTCGTGATTCAGAGATTGCCATAAATGACCGTCTTTTCCTGGTAAACGGCTGTTTCTTTTCTCCTGATGTCTTTGATGGATAAGGAATGGCACATGGAAATGGGCCTTCTATAACACGTAATAGCAAAGGATTCCAAGTAGTTCTGACCTACTCATCACAGCCTCATCATATGTGTGACAATATGAATTGCCACGGCCAAGTTATTGTGTTGCAATGAAATTTGCAATGAAAATAAAAGTGCTGGCTGTATAAGGGAAAAGAGTTTTCTTGAAGAGTTTGGACGATTATCACTATTCAGTGTTGATCTTCAGGTGATCTTGGAAAGGAGAAGCTTTCTGATAACGACAACACAGAACTGTCACGATGTTGTGCATGGCTCAGTAGTTATTTTCATTTGAAGCACACAGACTAGGTAAGAAAGAACTCGATTCAAGTGCTAGTATATTTACCCAATTAAAATGTATCAGCAAGGTTAGCACGTGTATCAACCCCCTCTCCCCCCCCCCCACACACACAATATATATATATATATATATATATATATATATATATATATATATATATATATATATATATATATAGCAGTTATCTCAAAGGTTTATATCTGCATAGATAAATCTGGCATACTGTTTTTTTTTCTTTGTTAAGCCCACCATTAATAATAATAATGATAAGTACAGCATTTGTAATGCGCCATCGATCTAGTAGCCTATTCAATTCATGCTAAGCTTAATTTGTCTCCTGTAGTCTCCTATTTACACTTTCATTCATGCATGACTATATCAATTTGCAAATTTGCAAATTTAATTATTGAACAAAAGATGCCACAAAAATCAAGTCATATACTAGTACTTGCCACATATGACATAGAGCAATAGTAGGCCCTGTATACCACAAGGAGGTTCTGCCTAGGAGAATATAGTATTTCTTATGACCTTTATACTTCTGTGCACTGAGGTATACAGGCTTAATCGTTTGATTCTTAAATGCTATAGTAATAATGCGCAAGATAACACTGTTTTCATGTGACTCACTGTCATACACTAAGCTGTATGGCGCTCGGAAGGACATAACGATTTCAACTAGACATCCGGAACTTTCGGCCATATAGGGTGATGCTGTCCAATTGAATATATCAAAATAAAAAATAAGAAATGAGGAACAAGACGCAGGTTGCTATCGACTCTGTCTTTGAATTCTTCAGCTTCATTCTATATCATTATTATTGTATTTTTTCATTCTTTTTTGTTTTGTTTGCAAAAGATAATCATTTTCGACATGATGTAATTCAAATTAGTGACAGATTCATTCTATTTAGAGAAACATTATCTCCATGCAATTTCGCACCAATCGAGTCTACAGGGCATGATAACGTCATAAAAACACATTTCAATTTTTGTTTGGAAGAATGCAATCAGGTGACCAATTAACATTGCCAAAGTTACACCCATCTGGTTTTACTTCTTGATGTTATTTTCAATGCAATTCTGCTTGTTTATCAACATTTTCAGGGATCATTTTTATTCACATCTAATTTTTGAATCATTGACAAACCATATAAACTTTAATAATCTTATGATAAACTTGATGATAATGTCATAATCATTGTATGTATCATCAAGTCACGATTTTTTCAAACCAGTGATGTACTAATATATACTGCATAGATGCACATGACCGTGTATATATATGATTCACTTGTATCCTGTACTTGGCAATATAGGGTGGGATGGGGATGCACATAAACATTTGTGTCTTGTTTAACGTTTGTTTGTTTGTTTATTTTTGTCTGAGTCTCTTCATCTGTCAATTTGATTTTATATAGATTTTAATCCTTTCTTTTCTATTCTTACCTTTTCTCCATTTTGTTTTCATTCTTTAGAACTGACCCTTGAACTATATAAATCTGTTTCAAATGAATAATGACCGCATTGATGTTATAATGTGCCTGTTTTATGATACACGCATTCAAGTGAATGTGTATGATTTATGCTATCATAATTTTTGTAATGAAATAAAAGATTACTGACTCTACTGGAGAGATAGACGGGGTGGGTAGGGCAGGGGTGTTGACCATTTGCGTCGGATCTACATCGCGATTTAGGACTATTTGTTCCGTGGCATGGGCCTTGTCAAATTGTCTCGCTGGCAGGAAACTTCGAGGGGCATTTTAAAGTGCAAAACGATTGAGAGATTAAAGAGCGTTAATAGCTCTTAATTAGATTTAATCTCGTCAGATTTTGCGAGGAGGTAGGGCGACAGAGGTATGGACTCAGAGAGGCGCGAAGGGGAGAAAGTGTCAGAGAAACGGGGTGTCTTATAAGAAAATACAGAGTTGTATAAGGATGGAGAGAAAGATCAGATAGAGAGAAGAGAGAGAGACGGAAAAACGGGAGAGAAAAGGAAGGGAAGAAAGAAGATATAGAGATGGTAAGGTGAAGGCAGAGGACAAAGTTTGAGAGGAGAAGGTTTGTGGAAGGAAGGGAGGATCGAAGATTGAAAGATATGGCTTAGTTTTTGTTGAGATGGAGAATCAGCTTTAAACTTATTCCGAGATGATAAAAAAACACTTCTGTAAAATTCTAAAAGGAATTAAATGTTTATTTGATAAAAATCAGTTTTGAAATGGCTGACATACTCCAGTACAGAGCGACACAAAGTGGTCGTAATGAAAGGTGGGTCCCATTTCAAACCCGTCAAATGACTCGTCAAGTGAACTCGTCAAATTGTATGCTCTTTAATGTTCCATACAAGTGGTTTCTAGTTATCTCACAAAAAGTTTAAACATAAATCTCCATCTCAACCAAAACTATGCCATATATCTAACTACCCTTTGTTCAATATGACCTTGAACTTTGAAGTGCCATGTGAAATTACACTATAGTGTGCTCAGATTTAGGAATGGTGCCATGAATAAAACCAAGCGATCTGGGCCGGAACCTATATAAAGCTTTTCATCATGTTATATTCGCTCTTAAGATATAAAAACAGTTTTTTTTTTTTATCTCTCCTAAAACTGGGCACAGAAGACATACCGGATGTATCCTTCTACATACGTCTACATTTCAGGAAAATTTGTTCAAGGTCTTCTAATTTGATGCTGACCTGACAATGTCGTAGTGATCAGCTACATGTACTGTATTAAGCCTGATGCTCTTCAATACATATTTGTACCTGTATTGGATCCCGTTTGCGTGCGTGAGTTGTTGCTCTGTCGCCTATAAACATTGGGCACGCTTTTTGGTTGTCCATGGTAACCTGGAGTGTAAATATATGATGCATGAAACTTGAGTAGGTCCAATTTTGGAAAGGAATGAGAAAGATATGGCAGTCTTATATCATCTGCTGTGGTACCTTTGAGGACTTCGAAATGATTGTCTTTGTCACTATCTATAAAAGAAAAAAACAAAGCCCACAAGCTTGCTAATTGCTCGAAGATGTTTATTTGAAAGTTTTCTCCACCATCAGCCTTCTTCTTTCGGTGATTTTCATCAGCATATCAATTACAACAATCCAAATTACTTGCGCAGATATTTCCTTATCTTT